>LR749501.1:2354398-2501135 GCA_902729485.2 Mus minutoides
TGACTTGTTTATTTTTATGTTTCTATTTTTGTTTGTTTGTTTTTTGTTGTTGTTTTTTTTGAGACAGGGTTTCTCAGTGCAGCCCTGGCTGTCCTGGAATTCACTTTGTAGACCAGGCTGGCCTCGAACTCAGAAATCCACCTGCCTCTGCCTCCCGAGTGCTGGGATTAAAGGCGTGTACCACAATGCCTGGCTTTAGTCTCATTTTTATTTTAACATTTTTTGAGGTCACAGCAGTGTGTGTGGGGTGAACATGGAAGGACTGAGAAATGAGTGTGACTGGGGTGCATGATGTGAAGTTCCGGAGAATCAGTAAAAATGTTGGGGAAAAAGTAGAAATGAACTAAAAATGTAATGTACATTGTGTCTATGCAGGAAAATATATCTGGGAGCGAAACATTATTCTGCTTTCACTGCTATTCTGGGAGCTACAATATTTGCAACATGGTTTGGACAAATTAGTCTTGTTACTTTTGGAAGCCGCTCAATCAATACATCCCCTTTACCTCCCTTTCTCAGCTCAGTGAGATGCTATTGATATTCGTAACAATCAAGCAGTTTCTGTGGCACTTGACCTGAATAGCACTAACAAGTATTTGATTCACTAAACTGGGAGCTAGTCCTAGAAAAACGTCCTTAGCTCAAACCTTTTCAATGTTTGTTTTGTGTTTTTATAAATCTCTTTCTGGGTGAAGGTCCTAGTATAAGTTCCCTTTTCCTGAGTGAACTCTGATAAAACTGACCTAACCATACTAAGATGTTCTAAGGCTAATAGTTGGATGTATAGAGATGGAAGAGTGTGTGCTTTGTATTCCTAAGGTCCTGGTCAGCATCAACACCCAGATTTAAAAAAAAAAGTTTAAAAAAAAGACAACCTGTGTAGGATTTCTCTTCTTTTCTTTTTTTTTTTTTTTTTTTTTTTTTTGGTTTTCCCAGACAGGGTTTCTCTGTGTAGTCCTGGCTGTCCTGGAACTCATTCTGTAGACCAGGCTGGCCTTGAACTCAGAAATCTGCCTGCCTCTGCCTCCCAAGTGCTGGGATTAAAAGCGTGCACCATCACTGCTGGCTTTGTAGGATTTCTTAGCCTAAATTTATAGACAATAACTCAATTTCAGCACTCAAGAATCTGAGGTAAGAGGATCTTAAAAACAAAAACCAAACCAAACCAAAAAACAAACAAACAAAAAACAGAAACAAAATGAAACAGCGAAATCACACAATAATAATAGCAACACCCGCCGGGCGTGGTGGCGCACGCCTTTAATCCCAGCACTTGGGAGGCAGAGGCAGGTGGATTTCTGAGTTCGAGGCCAGCCTGGTCTACAAAGTGAGTTCCAGGACAGCCAGGGCTATACAGAGAAACCCTGTCTCGAAAAACCAAAAAAAAAAAAAAAAAAAAAAGAAAGAAAGAAAGAAAGAAACGAAACTTGGGCACCATTCACAATTAATGTCTTCTTTTGGAAAAAAGATCAAAATTGAAGATGTGCCTAAAGTACCAGGTGTGTTGGCATATACCCTTAGTACCAGGATGGGAAATATGCTGGTACATTGGTGGAGAGGCAGCTGGTGGAGAAGATTTTGGATTTAATACATGTGTTGACTTGGACTTTCCTAATGAGTGCTGCTGGAAACTTTTCAGGATTATCAGCCTGTTGGGTATAATCTTTTTTTTTTCTTTTTGGCTTTTTGAGACCGGGTTTTTCTGTGTAGCTCTGGCTGTCCTGGAACTCGCTTTGTAGACCAGGCTGGCCTCAAACTCAGAAATCCGCCTGCTTCTGCCTCCTGAGTGCTGGGATTAAAGGCATGTGCCACCACGCCTGGCAGGTATAATCTTTGTAGAAATGCCTATCAAAGTCTTTTTTTTGTATTTTGGAAACTTGACTTTTCCATTGTTGAATTTTGGGAAGTGGCTGTTTTGTTTTCAATGGTGATATAGCTAGGTTGCCCCGGAAACCTCAAACTCCTGCTTTCAAGTGGTTCTTTTGCTTCAGCTGGGCTGTTGTTGTTTAACAAAAATCTCTTTCATTTAATTTTACCAATGAAGACTTGGTAGCCTACTAGCTCAGAGAGGCAGAGAAAGCATCCAATTGACCTTCCTACTCAACAGAAGGCATACCTCTCTCTTCCTGTGTGACTACCTGTCCTCCTGACTCCTCCCTCTTATGTTTTTTTTTTTAAGATTTTTTTTTCCTTTTTCTATTGGATATTTTATTTACATTTTAAATGCTATCCCTTTCCAGATTCCCCCCCACCCGAAAACCCCTATCCCACTCCCCCTCCTCCTGCTTCTATGAGGGTGTGCCCCCACCCACCCACTCCTGCCTGTCATTTGTATGCTTCCTCTGTCTCTTGACCTATTGTTGACTTTATTTTTAATTCTGTTTAGAATAATGCTGAGCCACATCACAACTAGAAACAAGTTTTTTCAATAATGAAGCAGCAGAATAATTCCAGGCACGAGTGTGCTTACCTGGTCTTACTGCGTGTCCTCAAGCCCCGCGTTCTTGTCAGGTGTAGTAAAACCATATAGCAAGACCAGCAAGTGCTCTTAGCCACTGAGCTGTCTTTCCAGGTCCTGAAACTAGCATTTACAAAGGCGTAATATCTCTGATTTTCTAACTTGCCTCAAACAGCTTTCTGTACCATGCTTTGTCTCATCTCTCATCTACAGTCTTATCACACGAGCAAACTGTTTCTCTGGCTCGGGTGCTTTTGTGGTTTTCCCCCTTTCCATAGGATGGGTCTTCTTCCCAGACTTTCTGCATGTACACACCTTCCCATTCTTGAAAAACCATCAAAGCGGTGTCCTTCCTAATCTACAGCTTTAATCAAGCTATCCTGTTTTCATAACACTTTTACAAAAAAAAAACCAAACAAACCATAAACTTTTTGTAAAATTATTTGTGTGTGTGTTCCCACATTTGGGTGTATGTACGAATATTCACCCACAGAATAAAAGTGTAGGACAGATCACAACCTCAGGTGTTAGCCTTCAGATTTCACCTCATTTGGGACAAAGTCGCTGGTATTTTCTGCTGCATATATTTTCCTGACTGCCTTTCTCATGTACTTGTAAGTATGGTGGGATACCGCTATGTACCACCATAGCCAGTCTTACCTGAATCCTGATGATTGAAACTCAGATCCTCATGCTTGCATGCCAGGTGGTTAACCCAATGAGCCATCTCATCAGGCAGCAATATAAATTTAACTGAAACTCGACATTTTGAAAAATTACAGTTCAGAAGTTTCCTAAAGTCCTTGGTCCTCTGGCACCACTTCTCAGTGACTGGGCTTCTATGCATGGGCCACCATGGTTGGCTTCCTGCTTCTATTCTAATACAATTATTAAAACTTTTTATATTTTAGGATCATTTGATATTTTTCTTTCAAAGTTCAGGCTTTTTGTTTTCTTGATTTTATGACTCAGATTATAGATACTTACAGTTACAGTCATGTGCTCTCCCTGTTCTTATGTAGTTCATATTTATTTATTCCACTCCTGATGATCATAGAGCTGTTCTTAGGTCTCGGCAATTAGTTACTTGTGTTGGTGCTGTAACAAAACATGTGACAAAAGCAAAAGAGGAAAGGAAGGATTTATTTTGGCTTATACTTCTAGGAGATACAGTCCAGTATGGAAAGGAATGTGTGGTAGCATTAACAGAAGGTGGAAAAAGGGACCATGAATTTCAAAGAGAGCAAGTGGGGAGTATATGTGACTGTGCAGAGGGGGTAAAGGGAAGGGAGAAATGATATTATTCTATAATCTCAAAAATAAAAATAATAATTAAAAGAAAATAAAATAGCAGAAAGTGGTTGGTCACATTGCATCCAAGTCACAAAACAGAGAACAATGAAGGTGGGTGCTCAGCTCTCTCTCTCTCTCTCTCTCTCTCTCTCTCTCTCTCTCTCTCTCTGTCTTAAAAACGGCTAGCCGGGCGTGGTGGCACATGCCTTTAATCCCAGCACTCGGGAGGCAGAGGCAGGCGGATTTCTGAGTTCGAGGCCAGCCTGGTCTACAAAGTGAGTTTCAGGACAGCCAAGGCTACACAGAGAGACCCTGTCTTGAAAAACCAAAAAAAAAAAAAAAATGGCTTAAAAATTTCAAAACTTTCTTTAATAAGGGTACTTAAATGCTTTAAGCTTCCACCCACCAGAGAGAGTGAAAAGAAAAGGTTAATAGGGGAAAGGGGGATGTGGAGCTGTTTAAAAATAGTTCTTCTTTTAGGTGATTCCAATCTTTCTTTGTCAGGATATTAGCTGTTCAGGTCACATGAATCAGCAGTGGTAGCTAGATATACTCGCAAACACTACTTATGAATTGGCAATGGCAGTTTGATCCCAAAGAAATCACAAAGCTCCAACAATAGGCCCGAGACTGAAAAAAACAGCAACAAAACAAAACAAAACAAAACAAAAATATGGACAGAGATATCATGAGACGCTGGTACATTTTTATCTACGAAGTCACGACAAATGACGATTATCGAAGAAGGCCAAGGTGAACCAATGCCACCCAGCATCATCCATTGTCTGTTGGGTTATATTTATACCCCTTCTAAACTTTGCATCGTCTCTCAAGCATCTGCTCCAGCAAAACCTCACACGACCTTTTTCCAAGCTGCTTCCAGAAGAACACTACGTATCTGTTCTCAGCAAACTGTCCTAAGACAGTTCCCAGAAAACCATCACATGACACAAACCCCACAAAATTTCAACTTCAGTGTTGAGTACCTATACGTGTCAGAGATGTTGGATTTCATGGAGATGGAATGACAGGCAGTTGTGACACACTCTCCGCTGCTGCGGCATCTCACCATTCCTCTCCTGCTTTCCATGATTTCATCTATTTCATTAATGTAATGTGGCTGTTTCTATATCCTTCAATATTTTTATATATCTTCATTTTTTTCAAGACTACTATATTGTTTTAACTATCTTACATGTCTTGTTTGTCACACTAGACTTTGAGTTCCTTGAGATTAATTAATTTTGTTTCTTTTTGGCAGAACAGAAAGCCAATTCGAAGGTCTCAGACATGTGGAGAAGCACTCTGTCACCAAGATACACTCCCACCCATATTCAAACATAGTGGGAGTTTGGGAAGTATTTGTAAAAGAAGGAACATCTAAAATAATTCTTTCAAACTTAATCTTTATTCATTTCTTCTTTGTTGGACACATAAATGTAGCATTTTATGTTTTTAAGACCAAAAGTATTTTTAAAATAAAACACCTATAGCAATGCATAATCAAGAATACTTCAAATTGCTGGGCAGTGGTGGAGGGCACATGCCTTTAATCCCAGCACTTGGGAGGCAGAGGCAGGTGGATTTCTGAGTTCGAGGTCAGCCTGATCTAAAGAGTGAGTTCCAGGACAGCCAGGGATGTACAGAGAAACCTTGTCTCAAAAAACAAAAACAAAAACAAAAACAAAAACAAAAACAAAAAAAAATGTGCTGGCAAGATAGCTCAGCAGGTAAGAGTACTGACTGCTCTTCAGAGGTCCTGAGTTCAAATCCTAGCAACCACATGGTGGCTCACAACCACCCGTAATGAGGTCTGACACCCTCTTCTGGTGTGTTTGAAGACAGCTACAGTATACTTACATATAATAAATAAATAAATCTTAAAAAAAAACCACAAAAAAACCCAAAAAGAATACTTCAAATTAAGTAGTATACAAAAATACTTAAAGACATTAGACAGTGTCTCATGGGATCAAATTTTCAGTTAGAATTGTAATTTCACATAATTAGAAGACAGTTTGGAAACTGATTCTGAAAAAGCATATGTGACCTTTGTGACTCAATGCTCCAAGGCATGCTAATCATAAAACAGATAGCATCATTCCTCCACCCACCTGCTTCCTGGGTTCATGGAGTGTTCTTTCAAGTAAAGTCACACTAGCCAGGCGGTGGTGGTGCACACCTTTAATCCCAGCACTTGGGAGGCAGAGGCAAGCGGATTTCTGAGTTTGAGGACAGCCTGCTCTACAAAGTGAGTTCCAGGACATCCAGGGCTATACAGAGAAACCCTATCTTGAAAAACCAAAAAAAAAAAAAAGAAAGAAAGAAAGAAAAGAAAAAAAGAAAGTCATCCTGACCCACCTTGACTGTTGCTGGAACCCGATATGCAAATGTGCTATTGTTGGGGTCTCATAGAAATTGTCTTGAGAAATAACCCGCATAATTACTAGGTATTCCTTGTGACTCTTAACTGGTATTTTTGGTATTTTCCAACAACGCCTTCCCCACCCCCTTGAGTTGTGGTTTCTTCCTTTAAATACCCCCTTACCCAGCTACTCGGGGTGCCACGGTCCTCTATACGACTGTGGGACCGAGAGAGCTCTTGAAATAAACATCTTCTTGCTGTTTGTTTGCATCAAGACCATTTCTCGTGAGTGATTTGGGTTGTCACCTCTCCTGAGTCAGAATGTGGGGGAGTCCTCATGTTGTGGGTCTTTCAATTCCATCTATCACATTCATGAATATATTACAGCAGGACTTAACACTTTAAATCAACAAAGCTATACAAATGTGTGTGCCTGTTGTGTGAGTATCTGCACACATGTGTATGTGCCTGTAGAGATCAGAGGGGTCATATCTCCTGGATCTGGAGTTTCAGGTGGGTGTGGGCCCCATAATGTGGGCTCCAGGAATCAACTTTGGTCCTATAGATGAGCAGTACACATTCTTGACTTTTGAGTGAGCTCTTTAACCCCCAACAAACAAGACCTTTTTAAAAAATCAGATGTATTTATTCTATGTTACAAGTGTGAGTGTTTTGTCTACAAGGGTGTCTGGTACCAGAGGAAGTCAGAAGAGGGCATTGGATCCCCAAGAACTGATGTTACTAGAGGTTGTTAACCCCTACATGAGTGCTAGGAACCAAACTTGAGTCCGTTGCAAGAGCAACCAGTGCTCTGAAGTACTGAGACATTTCTCTAGACTTTTTTTGTTGTTGTGTTGTTGTTGTTAAAAACAGGGTCTGTCAACATGACTGTACAAGAATCCACTATGTAGGCCAGGCTGGCCTAGAACTCACACAAAACTGACTGTCTCGCTGAGTGCTGTGATTAAAGTCATGCAACACCATCTCTCTTTCTATTTTTAGCTGAGAATCTCATTATTTTAGGAAGGATTGTTTGAACTCCTGAGTTAAGAGTGTGACTCTCATGCCTCTGTTTCCCTTGTGTATGTGTAAGCCAGGGTACAACTTTTGGGCATTAGTTCTTGACTTCCAACATGTGGGCTCTGGGAATTGAACTCAGGTTGTTAAGTTGGTGGCAAGTACTTTTACTCACTGAGCCATATCACTGGCCTTATACTCATTATTTTCAAAAATAAATTAATTTCTTTAAGGAATATATGAAAAATGTATATGTCTATGTGATCATATATTTTATATATACATATATACACACATTTTATATTTAAACTAGGTTAAACACAACAATTTAAAACAAGATATTTAAATATTTTAATAATTGTTTTTAATGAGTATACACGTTTTGGGTATATCTATGCCTGGTACCTAAGGAAGCAGGATGAGGGTGTCACATCCCATGAAACTACAGTTACAGATATTGTGAGCCACCATGTGGGTGCTGGGAATTGAACCTGTGTCTTCTGGAAGAGCAGTCAGTGCTCTTAACCAGAGCTATCTATCTCCTTGAATTATTTCTTTGAAATAAAAAATCACATTTTCCTTCTAGTTTTTGAAACATACCACATATGATTATCTAGTCATTTCACTATATCACATCAGAGCTTCTACTCTTATCTATTTATAACTTAGTACCATGAGTTAAATTCCCATACTTTTTTTTTTTTTACTTCCTGCTCCACATTTTGGTAATTATCCTACTTGCAACTTCTCTCCAGTAATAGGCAGCTGTGTTAGTTTGGATTATTATTGCAGTGATGAAACTCCATAACAAAAGCAACTTGGGAATGAAAGAGTTTATTCAGCTTATTCTTCTCTATCACTGTTCATTATCAATGAAACTCAAGACAGGAACTCAAAAGGCAGGTACCTGGAGGCATGACCTGATGCAAAAGTCATGGAGGAATGGTGCTCACTGGCTTGCACAACCTGCTTTCTTATAGAATCCAGGATCACCACCCCAGGGATGGCACCACTCACAATGGGCTGGGTCTTTCCATATCCATCATTTAATTTACAAAATGCTCTACAGGCTTCCAAAGAGTCTGATCTCATGAAAGCATTTTCTCAAATTGGGTTCCCTCCTCACAGATGACTGACTCCAACCTATTTCAAGTTGAATTATGCCAAGCTTGCTTAGTTTCTGAGACTGGACCAGATCTTGTCCTTTTAGGATGATATGCCCATAAACTACTTTCAACCTCTGAGGTCAACATTTTTTATATTCCATACATGGGGTCATGCAACTCTTGTCTTCATATGCTTGACTCATTTTGTTTAGCATAATCACCGGTTCCAGTTACACTGTCAGGAACGACAGAATCTGTGACCACCCAAGTGCTTAGTGGTTAAGAGTATTTGCTGCCAAGCCTGACAGACCACCTGAATTCAATCTCCAGAACTCCCCTGGTGGAAAGAGAGAATTAATTATGCAAATTGTTCTCTGACCTGAGCATTATGCCACGCACCCCCTCCATCTCCTATACACACAAATAAATGTAATAAAATAAGGAATGGCAAGATTTCCTTTTTCTTAAGGCTAACTAAGTTTTCATATATACATACCACATTTTAAAAATCCACTTATCGAGTTATACTTTGCTTGCTTCCACTTCTTGGCAAAAAAAGCTACTTTAAAAATATTTCACTCGGGCCGGGCGTGGTGGCGCACGCCTTTAATCCCAGCACTCGGGAGGCAGAGGCAGGCGGATTTCTGAGTTTGAGGCCAGCCTGGTCTACAAAGTCAGTTCCAGGACAGCCAGGGCTATACAGAAAAACCCTGTCTCGAAAAAAAAAAAACAAAAAAACCCCAAAAAAAACAAAAAAAAAAATCACTCGACTAGTCTCAATTTTCTTTATTCTCATGCTATTCTACAACTGGAAATTCATAAACCGTACAATAAAATTCAGTGCAGCCGGGAGGTGGTAGCGCATGCCTTTAATCCCAGCACTTGGGAGACAGAGGCAGGCGGATTTCTGAGTTCGAGGCCAGCCTGGTCTACAAAGTGAGTTCCAGGACAGCCAGGGCTATATAGAGAAACCTTGTCTCGAAAAACCCAAATAAATAAATAAATAAATAAATAAATAAATAAATAAATAAAATTTAGTGCAATCACTGGCAAAATATGCTGTCATTAGTTTGTCATTAGTAACTAAAGATCTACAGAACCAGTTGGTAGCTCATTACATAAGTCTAATTAGCAGTTGTCAAAGTCAAGTATTAAAAATAAACACCCAAAACTTTTTCACGAATATACATACCTGAGTATACTAGGACTGACTGAGAAGCACCCAAGTTCAAGAAAAGAGTAGGTGAGACAAAGATAAACACACAAAGCGTTCTCGCGTTGAGAAGGTTAGGAAACTTGTGTTTTCCTTTTACATGATTAGGACCAGTCTCATTTATAGCAGGTTTTATGATTTGACTGACACTTCGCTTGCTAACTCATTAAATTTTAGGACCTTGGGCAAATCAACTACCATTTCTTCATCTATAAACACCTTACAGTGCTTTTGAAACAGAGCATACGTTTGCCAAACATCACACATATGAAGGTGGTGAAACACCTGGGAGCGGTTCTCTAGGGATGCCTGCGCTCCTCCAGTGCCTTTTGTCTTTTTGATTAAGCGATAAGTGAGTCCGGAATTGTTTCTGGGGTACTTTTGAGTACAGGCCGCATGAGCCCTGAAAGAACTCCTCAGACGACACTGTTGGCAATACCCAGATGAACGTGCTATTTCAGAGGAACTACAGGGATTCCTTTCTGCTCGAAGCTTAAGAAGTACTTCGGAGACGCCCTCCCCCCCCCCCCCCCAAGGCAACCCGGAAGAAAGGAACTTCCGCCACACACAGGAAGGGTGGGCTACAAGGAAAAACCGAACCGGAACCGGAGGGAATGACGCCAGCCTATAGAGGAAGGTGTCCGGAAGCGCCGGGTGACTACAGTTCCCATAAGCCCGCGGGGGCAAGGTGCGGGGCAGGCGTCGAGACAAAACGGACAGGCCTTGCCAGTCATTTGGCTATATCAAGGTAAATGCCGACATCGCGGCTCCAAGGGAAGAGTGACTTATAGTTCGCAACTAGATTTTTACGAGTAATCTTCCCAACCCATCCTAAAGCGACAAAACTGACGTTCCCAGCGGGGCGTCCTTGAGATTTCCAGGCCACGGCACCCTACGCCTGCGGCGAGCTTTCTCAGTGCCTACGTTCTGCACCGACCTTCTCCATCCCGAGCCTCTGGCGGAGCTGGATATGGGCTGTGCCCCTCTCCTGGGCGTGGAGAGTGGGTAGTGGAGGTGTTGAGCAGCGGGCCGCCACCGCTCACCTTTGCTCTCTCCGCGGCCACCCTTGGGGCCAGATGGTGAAAGCTGTCCCAGACTTGGGGGCCAGGGCTAAGCTCTTCCATCCTTGCCCCTAATCCCTTTCTACCCTTTAGCGTGTTGTATATCCACAGAAGAGGTCAAGTGACTTCTAGGTCACAGAGAGTAAGTGTCAAAAGAAGTTTTGAAGCCACTTTTATGATTCACTCCCTTCTACAGTTTAACCCCGAGACTAGGCATTGAGGACCACCAACTCTTGTGTTTTTCTTTTCTTTAAACACTAGCGGTATCCAGGGGCCACCTGCAGGACCTGGCATAGAATCCCAGCGCGTAACCAGGCTCGCTATCCTCAGCCCGAACATAAACAAGCTCCGGGTTCTCCAAAGACCGACCCTAGCCGGAGCGCCTTGTAGCCTCTTTTCCCCTCCTCTGAGAACGCGCAGCCCGTGCACGTCACCGCGGCGGAGCGGGTGGGTGGGGTTTGCGGCACGGCGGCGGTGGCGACCGAGGCTAGTGGGTCCTCCGGTGACTCTGGGGCGGGGCTGAGGGGCGGCTGCCCACCGACTGCAGAACTTCTCAGGAATGGGGGGTGTGATTGGTTGGCCGGTATCTTCCGGGTGGGAGAAAGGGTCCGCTATTACGGGCGGCACAACCTCCAAGGCCTGCTGCTAGAGATGCTCTTCCTCGCGGTGAGTTGTTTGGCTGTTTTTGTTGCCTGGGATGTACGCTTAGACACGCCCCACGAAGGAGGAAGGAACCAGGCCACTTTAGTTGATGTGGCCTTGATTGGGTAGGCAAAGGGGAATTGACCAGCTATGCTCCTGTCATTAATCCGCGGCTGCCCTCGGTGTTCAGTTTCATGCAGGCTCTTGGGGAAGCTGGTGCTGCTGCTGCTGTGTGATTACCGCGGACAGACCTTGGGACCGAGGCCGGCGCTGGCAGCTGGAGATGGCGGACACACCATCAGTGTATGAAACCAGATTTGAGGCGGCCGTGAAGGTGATCCAGAGTTTGCCGAAAAATGGTACGTGCAGTGGGCTCTAGGTAAAAGACCTTTTCCAGCTGGTTCTAGTCTACCTTATTTAGCGCCCCCTCCCATTCTGTCATTAAAAGAAATGTAATTGAAAGAATGGTATTGAATGCTAATTAATTACCGCTGATTTTTGAGGCCAAAGGCGACGTATTATCTAGGTTTTAAGTAGTTTATATTCTTGAGAACAAGTCTTTATCACTTAATGACTGTGGATTTGGGAAAGTTAAAAAACAAAAACAAAAATTGGGGAGGTATGTCTGGTGCTACCTAACTCAAAAGTGTAATCCGAACCTTCAGAAACTTTGATATGAAGCGAAAGGAAAGAAGAACTATATTCTCGTGTAAAGCGATTATTTTGACTATGATGTGTCAAGTACTGTTGTCTTTGTGTGTATCCTGGCAACAACTTGTAAAACTTTTTGTGATTTTTGTCTGACCAGTGTTAAGGAATTTTTTCCATTAGTAATTTTTTTTTCTTTCAGTGTTCCAAATAGAGAAGCTTGGGAAGAGAGACTTTTACTTTGAAAATTTATATCCATTTGCATTGTGATTGACTTTTCATAATAAATTACATTAAAATTACCTTACCCATTTTAATTGTGCGTGCTAGATTTGTAGGCCAAGTCAAACATAACATTACTACATTAGTACAGTATTTATTGTTTTCCCACTTTTCGTGTATCATCATTTGGCTAAAAAATGAATAGTAAGCATAGTTCATTTCAGTAAAAAAATTTCAGGCATAGTTTTGGAAGCTTGTAGGGCTGTGTTACCATGTACAAAGGCCTTATTTAGTCCCTGCACCCTTTCAGAAACAGTGGCACAGGCTGTGATCCCAGCTCTTTTGGAGGATCAAGAGGGCTGGAGTTATGATTTGGTCGTGGAGCACTTGCTTACTGTGTAGAAGCTCTAGGCTACATGGTGTTTTATATGTTTCACTTTGTATTGGAGGAGAACAGAGTGAAGACTAAAGGCTAAGTCCAGAGAAGCTGAATGAAGGAAGGAGTAATAAGACCAGTGTGGTGATGCATGCCTTTAATCTCAGGACTCCAGAGGCAAAGGCAGTTGGAGCTTAGGAGTTCAAGGCCAGTCTGATCTGGATAGTGAGAACCTGTCTCAAGAAACAAAAAAGAAAATAACATAAGAGCTCAATCAGGCATTTATTAAAAAAAATTGTTTTAAATTTTATTTACATTGGTGTTCTGCCTCCAAGTATGTCTGTGTGAGAATGTCAGAACCCCTGGAACTGGAGTTACAGTTATGATCATGAACTGTTTTGTGGGTGCTGGGATTTGAACCCAAGTCCTTTGGAAGAGTGGCTAGTGCTCAGGTGTTAACCTGAGCCACCTCTCCAGCTTCAGATATTGAGATTTTTACATGTTGTATTAGGAATATTTATAGGAAGGTATGATTTCAGAGTTTTATGTAAGTAGTGTGTTCACTTTGAAAATTGATGTTAGACCCAATCTTTCTATTCTTCCTACTTCATTATCTATATATAATGGAATGCAGGCTAGCCAGTTTGGGCTACAAAGCAAGATCCAAGTTGTTTTTTTTTCAAGTATTGAGAAATTAAGATAAACTTGTTAAATGGACCTCACAACAGAGGTGGTGTGCTGTGGCTCAGTGGTAGAGGTTGCCAGGGACTTTGAGTTAATCTTCAAAGAAAAAAGGGTGGGGGCAGGCATGGCTGGATGACCGAGTAGGTATTTAGCAGGCATGAGGCCATCAATAATAGAGACAACCCCCCTCACTCAGGAAAAAGACAAAAAGGCACATATGCTAGACAGCATTTAATGTCCCTAAAGCTAACTCATATATCTCATCAACATCTGCTACAATTATGTTAAATATTTTTGTAGTTTATTTTTGTTTGTATTTTGTTTTTTAGATAAAAACTTGCTGTGTACCTCAAGGTGGCCTCAAATTTGGGAGATTTTCTTGTTCCTGCTTCTGAGTACTAGGATTATGGATATGCTCTATTATGCATGGCATATAATACTTTAATTACTTGTTCCTTTGTATTTCTTTATTTATTGGCAGTATTGGGGATTGAACCTTGGCCCTTCAACATCCTAAGCAAGTGTTCTACCATTATGCTGTTTTTCCAGAGTTATTTTAAATTCTTTGGTTGGCTTTGAATTATTTTGCAATGAGATCTTGAAGCTTTTGATACTTATTACCTAACTTTTATTTATAGTTTAAAGTAATGAGGGGTGAGGGAGATGGTTCCTTGGTTAAGAGTGCTTGCTGCTTTTTTAGAAGACCCAAGTTTATTTTCCAGTGCCCATCCCACCTATAACTTCAGCTCTGGGGAATGCAATGACTTCTGGCCTCACCAGTACTGGCATGCACATGCCTTCAACAGAAGGCCCAAGCTTCAATCCCCAATACTGCCAATAAATAAAGAAATACAAATAAATAAGCAATTAAATAAATCAAGTATTATAAGCCATGTATGGTAGATCATATCTATAATCCTAGTGCACAAATAACAATAAAATTACAGGGCTGGAGAGATGGCTCAGTGGTTAAGAGCACTGCCTGCTCTTCCTGAGGTCCTGAGTTTAATTCCCAGCAACCACATGGTGGCTCATAACTATCAGTAATGAGATCTGACGCCCTCTTCTGGTGTGTCTGAAGATAGCTACAATATACTTAAATATAATAAAATAAATCTTAAAAAACAAAAATAATTCCCAGTAACCACATGGTGGCTCACAGCCATCTGTAATGGGATCCAATGCCCTCTTCTGGTGTGTCTGAAGGCAGCTATAGTGTACTCATATACATAAAATAAATCTTTTTTTTTTTTTTCTGTGTTTTCGAGACAGGGTTTCTCTGTATAGCCCTGGCTGTCCTGGAACTCTGTAGACCAGGCTGGCCTCGAACTCAGAAATCTGCCTGCCTCTGCCTCCCGAGTGCTGGGATTAAAGGCATGCACCACCATGCCCAGCAAAATAAATAAATCTTTGAAAAAATAAAATTACAAACAAATCTAAGTTAATTAATTACGTAAGAATTGATAGACTCTTAGTTATTAGACATGTAAATTTAAACACATCTGTTGCATATGTCATAGGAACATCTTTAGGACAGAAGTAATTCTGTTTTACACTTAGTATATTTAATATATATTCTCAGTTTTTGTTTTTATACACTGGAATATGTACCATTTACCTAAGCCAGTAAACTGTAAATTTTGTTAGCTTACTGAAGATATGAGATGAAGTTGTTTAATTAAAGCTTTTTTTTTTTTTTTTTGGTTTTTTGAGACAGGGTTTCTCTGTGTAGCCCTGGCTGTCCTGGAACTCACTCTGTAGACCAGGCTGGCCTCGAACTCAGAGATCCGCCTGCCTCTGCCTCCTGAGAGCTGGGATTAAAGGCGTGCACCACCACGCCCGGCCCTAATTAAAGCTTTTTATTTCATTTCCTGTGTGTATGTATCACTGTGGAGGTTAGAGGACAACCTGCAGGAGTTAATTTTCTCTTTCCATGGTGTCTTGGTTACATGTGCCTTAGATGTGCTGAGCTGTCTCACCCTCCTCCCCCTTTTATAGTTTTTGAATTTTTAAATTTAAATTTGTGCCATTAACTCATTCTAACTGTGGTTTTTCTATTTTTATACTTTGCTCTATAAAAAAAACCTATCTTATTAGAATACTATATCTAAGAAAAAAATCCTGAATGTTGATATATAGGTAGTTATTATGGCAATTTTGGAATTAATTATGCACTCGGCCAAACCTGAACTACTAGTTTTCGATTTGACTATGCTGTAATTTCTAGTTTTTAAAAAAACCTATTAACTTCTGATTACTGCATTTGATGCTTGATATATATAGTCTATTATCTTCAAACTATCTTTTTTTTTTTTTTTTTTTTGGTTTTTCGAGACAGGGTTTCTCTGTATAGCCCTGGCTGTCCTGGAACTCACTTTGTAGACCAGGCTGGCCTCGAACTCAGAAATCAGCCTGCCTCTGCCTCCTGAGTGCTGGAATTAAAAGAGTGTGCCACCATGCCTGGCTTAGTTATTGTTTTTAATAACAATTTTTGCTTTTGAAAAGTATTAATCACTGGGATGAAGAGATGGCTCAGCAGGTAAGAGTGGTTGCTGCTCTTCCAGAGGACCTGAGTTCAGTTCCTAGCACTCACTTCAGGCAGCTCACAAATTCCTGGGACGCTAGCATCAGGGAATTCTATGCCTCTGGCCTTTAGCAGGTGTTTGCACTCCCATGCAGATACCCATGAAGATACACTGTCTTACGGTTTTCCTTTTGTGAAGAGACACCATGACCAAGGCAACTCTCATAAAGGACAACATTAATTGGGGCTGTTTCACAGTTTCAGAGGTTTTGTCCATTTTCATCATGGTGGCATGCAGGGAGACATGGTCCAAGAGAAGGAGCTGAGAGTTCTACATCTTAATCCACAGGCAGCAGAAGCCACACTGGCATAGCTTGAGTACATAAAACCTGAAAGCCTGCCTCTACAGTGACACTTCCTTCAACAGGCCATAGCTGCTCCATCAAGGTCACACCTCCTAATAAGGCCATGCCTTTAGGCTAAGTATTCAAACATAATTGGTCTGGGGGCCATTCCTATTCAAACTACCACACATACTTACACATAATTAAAAAAACAAAACCAAGTTTTAAACAGAAAAAGGAAAAATGAAGTAATAATCTCCATACCTACCCACTATCCAGAAACACTGCCTCTTTTTTTTTTTTTTTTTTTAAAGATTCATTTTATTTATTATATGTAAGTACACTGTAGCTGTCTTCAGACAATCCAGAAGAGGGCGCCAGATCTCGTTACGGATGGTTGTGAGCCACCATGTGGATGCTGGGATTTGAACTTATCACCTTCGGAAGAGCAGTCGGGTGCTCTTACCCGCAGAGCCATCTCACCAGCCCCAAAACACCGCCTCTTAACATTTGAATGCACATTGTGTTGTACTTGGTAGGTGATAGAGCGTTGCTTAGTAGACTATGCTAGCCTGGAACATACTGTGTAGCCCTACTGCTCATCCCATGCTGGCCAACTACCTGTAATCCTCTTGCTTCTGTTTCCTGTGTGCTGAGATTACTGATATGTATTACTGTATTATTTACACACGCACACACACTTATTTAGGTATAATTGTATATATATATTTTTTAAAACATGGGAATGTTCTGATTGTTATGTCCTTTTATGTGCCTAGTGCCCATTGCTGCTGGAAGAGGTTTATCAGATACCCTGGAGATAGAGTTATAGATGGTTGTGGGTTGCCACGTAGGTGTTGGGAATCAAATCTAGGGTCTGTGCAAGAACAGCCAGTGCTCTTAACTACTGAGCCATCTCTCCAGCCTGTTTATAGCCTTTTAAAGATGCTTTCTTTCTTCCCCCATTTAATAGTAGCTCATGAAACTTCTTAAACCTTTAATTATATTTTCCTGCAATACAGTTTTTAGAACTGTAATGAACAATTAGCCTTTTAATAGGTATAATAGTTATTTAAAATATTAATATTTAAATTTATGGCCTTTATTGAATATTGTAAGTTACAGTACTTGCTTATATAATTTGAGAGTTTTAAATATAAAAATGTTAGCTGTGTGGTGATGGTGCATGCCTTTAACCCCAGCACTTGGGAGGCAAAGGCAGGTGGATTTCTAAATTTGATGGCAGTATGGTCTACAAATCGTGTTCCAGGACAGCCAGTGCTACAGAGAGAAACCCTGTCTCAAAAATCAGAACAAACAAACAAAAATCAAAAAGATATAATATTAGAAACATAAAAAAACAAAAAATTTTAAATGTATACTCCTGTGGGAATTGAGTGGCCCAAGTGAAAACGCTACATGGTTATGTTGGCCAGATTCAAGTTTTCCCCAGATAAAGGAGATAGTTGGGGAACATTAATTTATTCCTCCCTCCCTCCCTTCTCCTTCCCCTCCTTCCTTTTTTCTTTTCATTTTTTTGTTTTTTGTTTTTCATTTTTGTTTTGGAGACAAGGTTTCTCTGTGTAGCCTTGGCTGTTCTGGAACTCATTCTGTAGACCAGGCTGGCCTTGAACTCAGATCCATGTGCCTCTGCCTTCAGATTGCTGGGATAAAGGTTTGCACCACTGCCTGACCATCATTAATTTCTTTGAAAATGGTCTTCATTCATATATATATATATATGAATATATGTAACACTTGCTGGCTATTTCAGTTACATCTTTAAAATAGTTGTTAATTTATTTATTGAACTCATACTGTTTTTAAAAGTCTGAACGTGCAGAACTGTGGTGGTTCCTGCTTTCACTCAGCACTCAGGAAGCTGATGCAGGAACATTGCTGTGAACCTGAAGCCAGTTTGGGTTGCATAGCAGGTCCAGGTCTAATAAAACCAAACCAAATCAGAAAATTACTAAGTGTGTGTGGCTAAGCTAATACAGGGCTTTATGTTATAAGTGATAGTTCCAAGTGATCTGTGTTTAATGTATGTTTCCCATAGGATCATTCCAACCAACCAATGAAATGATGCTTAAGTTCTATAGCTTCTACAAACAGGCGACTGAAGGACCCTGTAAGCTTTCACGGCCTGGATTCTGGGATCCTATTGGAAGATATAAATGGTAATTTCACTTATAGAGCTAAGAAAGACTTTTCATTTAAATGAGTTAATTATATAGCTGTTACTTATATGTTTTGTCCATAAAGCTTCCTAGGTATTTCTCACAATTTTATTTTTAAAGAGTTCTTAATATACCTTTGCATAATTAGGAAAATCTTGGGGAAGCTAGAAAAACAGCAAAATGTCATGAGTAGGTACTTTGCAGATAGAAACCAAGAAAATGTTTGTACTTCGTCTTCCTTTTCTTTTGTAGAGGTTCCTTCCCCTACTCCCAGATTCATCTCCCATGTTTGCTGTTGGTAGTACAACTTAGCAGTTCTAGCAGTCTGAGTTAGAGGCAGAAGGATCAGGGATTCAAGGACAGTTTTGGCTACATAGTGAGTATAAGGTCACCCCCATCCCCCAAACAAAACAAAACAAAAACCCCAACTCTTTCTTATCTTTTTGAGCTGCCAAAGAAAATAGTTGCTTTTGTTTGTCAAGTAAATTGTTTGCTTTGAGACTTGAAGGTAATGTGTAACAAGGCATGACTCAGGGACTGCCACATTAACTTTGGTCTAAAGTGACTTCTGACCCTGGAGAAGAATGTTGGTTGTTAATGTCATAGCTAAAAGAGTCATGAAATATCTAGATGCTGTTCTATTTTCTAAATTGACTAATACTTGTGAACATCTTGATATGTGTAAATATTACTGCAGATTTACAAGTATCTGACAAAGGTTAACTTTAGATTATACTTTATCAATAGAGTATGGTGATTAGTGCACCATGTTTTCAAACAATTAAACCTTTAGAGTCTCAGATGAGGAAATAATTTCTTTCCCCAGATTTGACCTTTGGCAGAGTTAACTGCTCCAAAGAAAAATGTATGAAGACAGGATTTGTGGTTTTTTTTGAGACAGTCTCATTTTAAAACTCACATGTAGCTGAGGATGGCCTAACTTCTGCTTTCCCTTTCTGCCTTCCCAGATTTGGGGTTACAGGCAAGATTACAACCATGAAGTACAGTTGCTAACTTATTTCATGTTTGGGATTGAACCTAGGGCCTTGTGCATGCTAGGCAAGTACTTTTACTTGAACTAGATCCTTAGTTCTGGTCCATTCTTAGTTCTAATATATAAATTGGTTGCATATTTAAATTAATGGGGGAATTTTAACCAAAATGTTTTTTTGATTGCAACATGGCTTTCAGAGTTCTTATAATCTTCTAAATTATTCATTACTGTTAGTATTCTTTTTTTTTGGGGGGGGGGTTTGAGACAGGGTTTCTCTGTATAGCCCTGGCTGTCCTGGAACTCACTTTGTTGACCAGGCTGGCCTTGAACTCAGAAATCCGCCTGTCTCTGCCTCCTGAGTGCTGGGATTAAAGGCGTGAGCCACCACACCCGGCAGTATTCTTTATAATGACATGAAACTTTTTTTTTTTTTTTTTTGAGACAGGGTTTTTCAGCCCTGGCTGTCCTGGAACTCACTTTGTAGACCAGGCTGGCCTCGAACTCAGAAATCTGCATGCCTCTGCCTCCAGAGTGCTGGGATCTAAGGTGTGTGCCACCATACCCGGCAACATTTTTTTTTTTTTTTTTTGAGGCTGTTCATTGGTTAAGAGCATTTGGTACTCTTGCAGAGAGATCTTGGGTTTGGTTCCAAGCACCCATAGTAGATGTCTTACAACTGCTTGGGACTCCAGTTCCAGGGAATATATAATGCCCTCTTCTGGCCTGTGAGGGCAATTGCATGTAAATGATACACATATACACTCAGGCTCACATATATGAACCAAAAGAATAAAATAGATCTTTGGGGCTGGAGTTATGGCTCAGTGGTTAAGTGTGTTTACTTTTGAACAGGACCTAAGTTTAGTTCCCAGCACCCATATGGTGGCTTACAACTGCCTGTACCTCCTAGGAATCCAACAACCTCTTCTGGCTTCTGTGAGTTCCTGCACACAAGTGGTACACATAAACTCCTGTAGGTATACTATACACTTGCTAATAAAAATTTTAAATATTCTTAAAACTGCTGGGCGTGGTGGCACACGCCTTTAATCCCAGCACTCGGGAGGCAGAGGCAGGTGGATTTCTGAGTTCGAGGCCAGCCTGGTCTTACAGAGTGAGTTCCAGGACAGCCAGGGCTATACAGAGATCCCTGTCTCGAAAAGCACCCCCCCCCAAAAAAGTTCTTAAAACCTTTGAGAGGGTCCTTAGAAAATATTTATGAATAGTTTATAGTCTTCTGTGCTCTATACATATGTTAATGGGTTAATGTTTGTTTTCAAATTCTAATTTTTTGACTATTTATTTTACATATATGAGTTCATTGTAGCTATCTTCAGACATACCAGAAAAGTGCATTAGATCCCATTACAGATGGTTGTGAGCCACCATGTGGTTGCTGGTTGAATTCTGGACCTCTGGAACATCAGTCAGTGTGCTCTTAACCACTGAGTCATGTGCTAGCCCTAAAATTCTACTGTTTTGTTATACTTTCAAAAATGACTATGAAGGGGCTGGTGAGATGGCTCAGCAGGTAAGAGCACCCGACTGCTCTTCCGAAGGTGATAAGTTCAAATCCCAGCATCCACATGGTGGCTCACAACCATCCGTAACGAGATCTGGCGCCCTCTTCTGGAGTGTCTGAAGATAGCTACAGTGTACTTACATATAATAAAATAAATCTTTAAAAAAAAAAAAAAAAAAGACTATGAAAGGTCCCATACGGCCATTTGCATACATATCTGTAATGTACTCTGAACACATTCCTTCCCTACTCGGGTCCACTTCCCTTGCTTTCTCTTTCCTGAGTCCCCTTGTTTCTCATTTCACTGACCTTTGGTGGCATTGGTGCAGACATGAGCTTCTTCTGTTCAAGCTTAAGCTCTGTAAACGAGAGAAAGCCTGAAGTTTGCTCTCTTTCTGAGAGCTGTTTAGCTCATTCCATAGGATCTTCTCTACTCATACTCATTTTCTGCACTTAGCATTACTGCATTCTTTAATGGCTTCAGGCATGAACTATGATGTCTAGGTCAAAAATCAAGTATTTCTTATTACTTTGTATTTTCATTTCTAGGGATGCTTGGAGTTCGCTGGGTGATATGACTAAAGAAGAAGCCATGATTGCATATGTTGAAGAAATGAAAAAGGTAGGGAAAATAATTTATAGCAGAGAATAAAAATATTCAAAGGAGCTTGAATTTACTTTTTTTGTGTGTGATAATAGGTGGGATTAAAACCACACCAGTCAAATCATTACTATACCATTAAACTAAATGTCCAGTTCCTCTGAGTAAATTTTTTATTTATTTATTTTTTTTTTTTTGGTTTTTCGAGATAGGGTTTCTCTGTATAGCCCTGGCTATCCTGGAACTCACTTTGTAGACCAGGCTGGCCTCGAATTCAGAAATCCGCCTGCCTCTGCCTCCCGAGTGCTTGGATTAAAGGCGTGTGCTACCACGCCCAGCTAAATTTTTTTTTTTTTTTTTTTTTGAGACAAGGTCTTATGTAACTTAAGCAGCCTCAGTGATGACAAGTGACAAAAAATGACCTTATGGACGGGTACCACACAGCCCTGTTTTATGTGATGTTGGAGATAGAGCCATGGCTTCATGCATGCTGGGGAAGCACTCTGTTAACTGTAACACATGCCCAGTCCCGTCTGATGATCTTAAAGAAATTGCTTTTGAGCATAAAGTAAATCAGTAATTAGGGAATTAGTCTCCCCAACCCCAGAGGATTGTCAACAGCTTCTATGTGGAAAATTCAGAATGTGTTGTTTTTCTTTTTAGTCTAGCTTATGCTACCGTTTGGTGTCCCCTTTGTCACAATTTCCCAACTTTATTTATTGGACTTTAGCACAGAGGGCAGAGTTTAATTCTTCTGCTGTTAGCAGTATCAGTAGCATAAACACAAAGCAGTCTTTCAAAAGCAGAGAAAATCAAAAGGCATTGAAGTTTGATAATTGTTTTAAAAAGTTATACTTAGTTATTTGCGTGTGTATGTGTCATAGTGCATGTAAGACACTCAGGAGACAACTTGTAAGGGTTGGTTCTCTCCTTGTATCGTGTGGGTACTCAGTGTTGACCTCAGGTTGTATCGTGTGGGTACTCAGTGCTGACCTCAGGTTGTCTGCCTTGGCAGCAAGTGCCTTTGCTCACTGAGCTAGCTTGATGACCTTTCTTAACCTCAAATCATGTATAATTTTCTTTTTTTTTCTTTTTTCTTTTTTTTTATTTTTGAGATAGGGTTTCTCTGTATAGCCCTGGCTATCCTGGAACTCACTTTGTAGACCAAGCTGGCCTTGAACTCAGAAATCCGTCTGCCTCTGCCTCCCGAGTGCTGGGATAAAGGCGTGTGCCACCATGCCTGGCGTTATAATTTTCAAGATACATTCATATAATTCAGTTGAACTGACAGTGATCTTTTTTTTTAAAAGATTTATTTATTATTATAAATAAGTACACTGTAGTTGTCTTCAGATGCACCAGAGGAGGGTGTCAGATCTCATTATGGATGGTTGTGAGCCACCATGTGGTTGCTGGGATTTGAACTCAGGACCTTCAGAAGAGCAGTCGGTGCTCTTACCCACTGAGCCATTTCACCAACCGACAGTGATCTTTATTCATTACTTTTCTATTCAGTTTTATAAAGTAATGATTTAGCCACAGTTTAACGTGAGAAAGGGAACAAGTAATAACAATTACTTGCACTTATAATTTAGCACCCTGGACTCTTAGACAGGAGGATCTCTATGAGTTCAAGACCAGCCTGGCCTACATAGGAAGTTCCAGGACAGTCAGGGCAACAAAGTGAGATCTGTGTTGTACCTCCCGCCCCCCAAAACAAAAACAACAAAACAAACCCCAAACCTAAAACCAAACAAATGGATGATTCTAAATTGTCCCATAGTCTTGAAGGTGTCAAAGTTTTTATCAATTCCTGCTTTTTGTTCTTTTAGAAACTTTCTTAGTGAGGCAGAGGCAGGCGGATTTCTGAGTTTGAGGCCTGCCTGGTCTACAAAGTGAGTTCTAGGACAGCCAGGGCTATACACAGAAACCCTGTCTCAGAAAAAAAGAAAAAAAAAAAAAGAAACTTCCTTAGTATCAAACAGTGGATATGAGGGGATTTTATTCTAGTGCTATGCCACACCTGTTTTTGATGTACAACTTAAAGATTCTCACATAGTTTCACATGAAGCGTGTGTCTTTGAATGAGAATACTTTTAAAATAAAAATATTTTCTTTATGTGTATGTGTGTGTGCCCGAGTGTATGTGGAACACATGCATATTGGAGCCCTCAGACAGTAGAAGGGGAGCTATAGATGCTTGTAAGCCGCCATGTGGGTGCTGGGTCTGAACCTGGGTCCCCTTTAAGAATATCAAGTTCACTTTTAACAGGTGAGCCATCTTTTTAGCCCCAGGAAAACTTTTAGATTTTTAGTATATATATCTTGAATTTTCTTGAAAAAAAATGTAGTCTATATACATTATATGTAATGTATTCCCTTTGGGATATGTGCTAATGAATTTCAAATCTGAAAATTGTTGACAAACTGGAAAAAGATTTTATATAACTACAGATCAATTTAATAGTTAGTGATTTTACAGTATTCCTTCCTCTTACAGATTATTGAAACTATGCCCATGACTGAGAAAGTGGAAGAGTTGCTGCATGTCATAGGTCCATTTTATGAGATTGTAGAAGACAAAAAGAGCAGCAAGAGTTCTGACTTGACCTCAGGTTGTATGATTTTTGTTTCTTTTTAAAACACACCATCTCATAAACAAGGTCGGACCAGGCTGGCTTCTAACTCACCAACCTCTTTCCTCACTGCCCTGTACCCTGGGATTACAGGCGTGTTTAATCCCACATAGTGCTGTTTTACTTTTTCCCTTTAACTCAGCAGCTGATATAGTATGCATACACTAACACCTTTATGTCTAATTTTCTCTTTTACTTTCACATGCCAGTCCGATTGGAGAAAATCTCTAAGTACTTAGAAGGTAGGAATAATGACATCCATGTAAAACTTTTGTTTAAACTTTCCAAGGCAGTGGTGCTGGAGTGATAGCTCAGTGGTTAAGAACACGTCCTATTTTGCTTGCAGAGGAGCAAGTATGATTCCCAGCACCTATGTCAGGCAGCTTCTATCTGCCTATTCCGGCTCTAAGGTATCACTGGATGCCATCTTGGCTTTGTGGCCACCTCCACACACACATGGAATACCCTCATACATACCCTCAAACATAAAAGTAAAGATAAGTAATGGGGTTGAAGAGATGGCTGGCTGAGTGGTTAAGAGCACTGACTGCTCTTCCAGAGGTGCTGGGTTCACTTCTAGCACTGACATGGTGCCTCACAACTGTCTGTAACTCTAGTTCTACAGACTCTTGTGTTTTCCTTTGGCCTCTGAGGGTACCAGGCATGCAAATGGTGCATAGATATATGTGCAGGCAAAACACCCAAACATAAAATTATATAAGTAAAGACAACTAATAGAAAAATAAATAATAAAAAGTCTACAGGGGAATAATTGTGTACACATACATAAAACATAAATTTATCATCTAGAAATTGTGGGGTTTTTTTTGTTTTGTTTTGTTTTGTTTTGTTTTTGAGACAGGGTTTCTCTGTATAGCCCTGGCTGTACTGGAACTCACTTTGTAGACCAGGCTGGCCTCGAACTCAGAAATCCGCCTGCCTCTGCCTCCCGAGTGCTGGGATCAAAGGCGTGTGTCACCACGCCCGGCATTTTTTGTGTTCTTTATTAAATTAAATTATTATTATTTTAAGATTTATTTTAAGATTTATTTTATTTATTATATGTAAGTACACTGTAGCTGTCTTCAGGCATTCCAGAAGAGGGCACCAGATCTCATTAAGGATGGTTGTGAGCCACCATGTGGTTGCTGGGATTTGAACTTATCACCTTCGGAAGAGCAGTCAGGTGCTCTTACCCACTGAGCCATCTCACCAGCCCTAAAATATTATTTATGTAGTGCACTCATGCCGCTATGCCAATAGAGGTCAGAGGGCAAACTGTGGGACTCAGTTATCGATGTCTTCCTAGTGAGTCCTAGGGTCCGAGTCTGGTTCTTGGGCATGGCAGCCAGTGCCTTTATCCACTGAGCCTTCTCACTGGCCAGGTTGGTTTTCATATGGGATTTTGTCTTATGAAATATGTTATTTATACTGTGGATTAAATATGGGTTTTTTTAAAGCTTATTTGTAAAATATTTATTTATTTAGAAACAGTTTCTTGTCATAACCCTGGCTTTGAACTTATTCTGTAGATGAGGATAGTCTTGAACCCAGGTCAGTCTGTTTCTTCCTCTCAGGTTGTGGTGCTACAGGAGAGTGTTTTCATGCCACCTGCTAATGTACTTACTTACAAATTCATTTCTATGACACAGAGTCTGTCCTGGTTGGCCCAGAATGTGCTATGTAGAGGAGGCTGACCTGGAACATTTATCATCTTTCTTCCACCTCTTAGTACTAGAATTTTTTTCCCCCTGAGACAAGGTTTCTCTGAGTAGCCTTGTCTATCCTGGAACTCCTTCTGTAGACCAGGCTGGCCTCAAACTCAGAGATCCTTCTCCTGCCTCTGCCTCCTGAGTGTTGGAATTAAAGGTGTATGTCACCACTACCCAGCTTCATCTTCTCTTGTTAATAGTATTTTATTCTTTTGTATTGTAGATTTGAATTCTTTTTTTTTTTTTTTTTGGTTTTTCGAGACAGGGTTTCTCTGTATAGCCATGGCTGTCCTGGAATTCACTCTGTAGACCAGGCTGGCCTCAAAGTCAGAAATCTACTTGCCTCTGCCTCCCGAGTGCTGGGATTAAAGGCTTCCGCCACCACGCCCGGCGAATTCTTTTTTTAAAATTTAATTTTTCAGTTTTATATTATTACTAAATAGAAATAGAATTACTTTGTTATTTCAATCTTACATGTTTCATTTGCATTTACCATTTATTCTAATGGCTTTCTATTCATTCATTCATTCATTCATTCATTCATTTTTGAGATAGGGTCGTACTTTGTAGCTCTGGCTAGCCTAGAAATCATAAGAGATTCATCTGCCTCAGCCTCCTAAGTACTGGGATTAAAAATGTCTGCCATCATACCTGAGATTATTTTTTCTTCTTGTTTCTGGTATTCAGAATTTTCTGTACAAATGAGCATGCCATATATAGCAGATTATTTTTACAAATTATTTTGAAATTTTATGTATATGGATATCTTGTATGGAAGTGTTTGTGTACCACTTGTATGCCTGGTACCTTTGGAGGCCAGAAGAGGGCATCAGATCCCCTGGAACTGGAGTTGCAGATGATTGTGAGCTACTGTGTGTGTACTGGGAGTTGAACCCAGGACCTTTTGAAGAATATACAGTGTTCTTAACTATGGAGCCATCTCTCCAGCTCCTAGATCATTTAGTAAAAGGATTTGTTTATTTGTATTTTCCATGTATGGGTGTTTTGTCTGCATGGGTACCTTTGTACCATTTGTGTGCCTAGTGCCTGGGGAGGCAGAAGAGGGCATCGTATCCTTTGGAAACTCAGTCTCCGTGATTATGAGCAACCACTTATGAGTATGTGGATTCTTCGCATGGAATCTAGATCCTAAGCAGCCAATGCTATTAACCGCTGTGCCAATCTCTCAAGGTGTTTTGCTCTGTGAGGTTAAGGAAGTTCTGTTGTATTCTTTGTTTCTTTACCACTTTTTTTTTTTTTTTTTTTGGTTTTTCGAGACAGGGTTTCTCTGTATAGCCCTGGCTGTCCTGGAACTCACTCTGTAGACCAGGCTGGCCTCGAACTCAGAAATCCGCCTGCCTCTGCCTCCCGAGTGCTGGGATTAAAGGCGTGCGCCACCACGCCCGGCCTTCTTTACCACTTTTATTTTATTATTTTTTTATTACTTTATTTTTTTACAGTCCAGTCGTTACCCACCTCCAAGCCCTCCCTCCCACACACCACCACCTCCCCACCCCCAGGCCTCCCAACTCCATGGGGCCTCAAGTCTCTCCAGTGTTAGGTGAGACTTCTCCCACTGAGGACAGAGCAGGCAGTCCTCTGCTGTATATGTGTTGGGAGCCTTAGACCAGCTCCTGTATACTGTCTGTTTGGTGGCTCAGTGTCTGAGAGATCTCAGGGGTGGGGTTAATTGAGACTGCTGGTCTCCCTATGGGTCACCCTCTTCCTCAGCTTCTTCTAGCCTTGGATGGGTGTAAGTATCTGCATGTCTCAGTCAGCTGCTTGTTGAGCTTCTTGGAGGACAGCCAAGCTAGGCTCCTGTTTGTAAGAACACCATAGCACCGGGCATGGTAGTGCACGCCTTTAATCCCAGCACTCCGGAGGCAGAGGCAGGTGAATCTCTGAGTTCAAGGCCAGCCTGGTCTACAGAGTGAGTTCCAGGACAGCCAGGAGAAACCCTGTCTCAAAAAAAAAAAAAAAAAAAAAAAAAAAGAACATCATAGTATTAGTAATAGTGTCAGGCCTTGGAGCCTCCCCTTGAGATGGATCCCAAGTTGAGCTGGTCACTGGACCACCTTTCCCTCAGTCTCTTCTCCATTTTTGTTCCTTCAGTCCTTTTAGACAGGAACAATTCTTGGTCAGAGTTTTTGACTGGGATGGCAACCCCATCCCTCTATTTGATGCCCTATCTTTGTATTGGAGGTGGACTCTACAATTTCCTTCTCCCTACTGTTGGCCATTTCATCCCTTTGATTTCTGATAGTCTCTCACCTCCCAGGTCTCTGATACTTTCTAGAGGGTCCCTCAGCTTCCATCTGCAAGATTGCATATTTCTATTCATTCTGCTGGCCCTCCTGTTCTCCCTCCCAAGCGGGACTGAAGCATCCTCACTTGGGCCCTTCTGCTGTTAACCTTCTTGAGTTCTGTGGATCCTATCTTGGGTATTCTGTTCTTTCTTGGCTAATAGCCATTTATTAGTGAGACCATGCATGTCCTTTGGGTCTTAGTTACTTCACTCAGGATGATATTTTCTTTCTTTCTTTCTTTCTTTCTTTCTTTCTTTCTTTCTTTCTTTCTTTCTTTCTTTCTTCCTTCCTTCCTTCCTTCCTTCCTTCCTTCCTTCCTTCCTTCCTTCCTTCCTTTCGAGACAGGGTTTCTCTGTGTAGCCCTGGCTGTCCTGGAACTCTCTCTGTAGACCAGGCTGGCCTCTAACTCAGAGATCCGCCTGCCTCTGCCTCCCAAGTGCTGGGATTAAAGGCGCCACCATGCCTGGCAGGATGATATTTTCTAGTTCCATCCATTTGCCTGCATAATTCATGGTGCTCTCATTCTTAATAGCTGAATAGTCTTCTATTGTATAAATAAACTACATTTCCTGTATCCAATCTTTTGTTGTGGGGCATCTGAATTGTTTCTAGCTTCTGGCTATCACAGATAAGGCTGCTAAGAATATAGTATAGCATTTACCCCTGTGGGTGGTTGTGAGCCACCATGTGGTTGCTAGGATTTGAACTCAATGACTCAGTCATTGCTTTTAACCACTGAGCTATCTCACCAGCTCTGTGGGGTTCTTGTTACATTTGATGAAGATGTCCACTTACTTTCTTTAACTTTTTCTTGTTCTTATTTTAACAATGAAAATGAAAATGAAAAAAAAAAAGTGCTGTCCTGCTTAGCATACACAGACCCAAGAAAAAAGCCTTTGGTATGTAATAGAGTAAATACCTGAGGACTGGGAGAGAACATTATTCGTAGAATACTTGCCTATCATGGGATAAGACCCATAGTCTGATTCTTAGAACTACAAAACAAACTATGGAGATGACATGATTCTATAATAGAAAATAGGCTTGAAGTGTTAGTCTTTTGTTTGATCAGTTAGGTGGACTTAAATAAGAATGGAGGCCTTGTTGGGTGGTGGTGGTGTGGCATGCCTTTAATCTCAGCACTCTGGAGGCAGAAGCAGGCA
Source organism: Mus minutoides (assembly GCA_902729485.2). NCBI lineage: Eukaryota > Metazoa > Chordata > Mammalia > Rodentia > Muridae > Mus > Mus minutoides. The sequence goes on from LR749501.1 coordinate 2,383,466, forward strand.
GATCTTAATCTCTGTATCCCAAACCCTAAAGATAAGAAAATAAATAATCAGGAGACAGAGGCAGGTTGATTTCTGAGTTCGAGGCCAGCTTGTTCTACAAAGTGAGTTCCAGGATAGCCAGGGCTACACAGAGAGACCCTGTCTCAAAAATACCTAAATAAATAAATAAATAAATAAATAGATAGATAGATAGATAAATAGATAAATAAATGAAGTGAATAGTACCTGATTCAATAGCACAGTGCGTAGCACAGCCTCGTGCAAGGAGGATGCTACACTGATTAACACAGTGCATAGCCCAGCCCCGTGTAAGGAGGATGGTAAACTGATTAACACAGTGCGTAGCCCAGCCCCGTGTAAGGAGGATGCTACACTGATTAACACAGTGCGTAGCCCAGCCCCATGCAAGGAGGATGCTACACTGATTAACACAGTGCGTAGCCCAGCCCTGTGCAAGGAGGATGCTACACTGATTAACACAGTGCGTAGCCCAGCCTCGTGCAAGGAGGATGGTACACTGATTAACACAGTGCGCGTAGCCCAGCCTCGTGCAAGGAGGATGGTACACATCCCTGTAGCATTCTCTGTCTAATAGAAAGAAATTAGCTGGGTGGGCTGTGTGCCTGTCATTCTAGTACTTTGGAAGCAGTGGCAGAAGGATTACTACAAGTTTGAGCCCAGTCTGATCTACATTGTAAGTTCTACACCAGCCAGGACTGTAGTGTGAGGCTTTATCTAACAAACGATTAAAATGGAGTCCAACTATACTATTAAGGAGACTGTTGATAGGGCTAAAAATAGTATATTGATGTTTTCAACAGGCTAGCAAATTGTTTTTCATTTACTATGTATATAGGTCATTTATCTCCAACTTTTTCTTTTTTTCTCTTTTCTTTTTTTTTTTGTTTTTGTTTTTTGTTTTTTGTTTTTTGTTTTTTGAGACAGGGTTTCTCTGTGTAGCCTTGGCTGTCCTAGAACTCACTCTGTAGACCAGGCTGGCCTCGAACTCAGAAATCTGCCTGCCTCTGCCTCCCAAGTGCTGGGATTAAAGGCGTGCGCCACTATGCCCGGCTCTCCAACTTTTTCAATTGATGTCAGTCAATTTTAAAATTAATTTTTCCCTTGGCTTTAAAAAGGAGGGTTAAGACAGTGTTATAGTTTTTGTTGTAAACTGGTAATTGAAGGAATTTGTGTAGTTATAAATGTTTAGAGTTGTCATCATTTCTATATGCTTGGCCTAGCTAGTGCCACTGTTAGGAGGTGTGGCCTTGTTTTAGGTGTGTCACTGTGGGCATGGGCTTAAGACCCTCACCCTAGCTCCCTGGAAGTCAGTCTTCCACTAGCAGCCTCCAGATGAAGGTGTAGAATTCTCTGCTCCTCCTGTACCATGCCTGCCTAGATGCTGCCATGATGATAATGGACTGAACGTCTGAACCTGTAAGCCAGCCCCAGTTAAATGTTGTCCTTTATAAGACTTGCCTTGATGATGGTGTCTGTTTCAGCATTAAAACCCTAACTGAGACAGAAGTGGTCCCAGGGACCTGGGTATTGCTGTGATAGGACTGACCATGCTTTTGTTTGGAAGAATGTGGATTGGGGACTTTGGGTTTGGCAAGCAGTGGAAGGCTTTAGGTGGGGCTTAGTGGGATATCCTAGTAGGAATATGGAAGAGTTTGTTACTGAGAGTAACTTGAATTGGGTGGACCTGACCCAACAGGTTTGTGTGGAGAATTTCACTATGTGGCCTAGAGACTGTTTTTATGTTTTTTTGGTGAAAAATATGCCTACTTTTTGCCCTTGTCTGAAGAGTCTGCCTGAAGCTAAGGTGAAGAGACTCAGATTAATTGCATTGACAAAGGAAGTCTCAGAAACAGCCATCATGGACTTTGTTCTCTGGTTAAGTCTCATGAAGAACATTTTAAACAAGCATAGCAAGCTGAGGAAGGGGAAATTTAAAATATATGGTTCAAATATTAAAGGGGCACTAGGAAGTGAAATGGAGCTGAATCCTGTGTTCAAGGATATTAAATTGAATTAAGGGACTAGTAACCTTGGGGTAAGATCCCATCCAGCTAACTTTAGGTCCAGGCATGGTAGTACAAGCCTTTAATCCCAGAAGGCATTGGCAAGAGATCAGAGTTGAAGGTCAGCCTGAGACAGCAAGTTCTAGGTGAAGAAAAACTTAAATCCAGGGTTGGTAGACCACACCTTTAATCCCAGTGTTTAGGAGACAGGCATGTAGAAATTCTGAGTACAAAGTCAGTCTACAGAGCAAGTTCCAGGACAGCCAAATTTAGCCAGTGAAGGAGTTGGAAAACAGAAAGCTGGTGATAATGTAATAGAACAAGGGAGCCATGTTCCAGCCCCAGCAAGTGGCAGAACTCTGCGGCCGTGTAGCTTGGGCTTTAGAGTGAAAAATAGAAGGAACTACTGGGACAATTGGTGCTGGTTAGCTGGAGCTAAGAAATTAGTGGTGACTAAGAAGAGACCAGCATCACTGAGTTGAAATTGTCTGGGAGGGAAGGTTTTCTGAGAGCACAAAGAAGCTGTTCCAGAGTTAGACAAGATTGTACCTTGTGCTGCAACTCTACTTGGTAATGTGTAAGAGTCACTAGGTGGTACTGGTTTTTTTCTTATGTGTATGAGTGTTTTGCCTTTGTGTATGTAAGCGGAACTGGAGTTATGGACAGCTACAAGCCACCATGTGGGTACCAAAACTTGGAAGGATAGCCAGTGCTCTTAACCTCTAACCCATGTTTTCATGTTTTAGATCTTGGTAATGTTCTGACCTCTTCAAATGCCAAAGCTGTTAATGGTAAAGCAGAGAGCAGTGATAGTGGGGCTGAGTCTGAGGAAGAGGCCCAAGAAGAGTTAAAAGGAGCAGGACAGAGTGGCAGTGACGGTAGGTGTTGGGGACCTGGTTAATACAGCTAGTAATTTTGTACTTGATAAGATAAAAGGACAAGAGAACATTTGTGCTGGTTTTTGAAAAAAATTGTATATGATTAATGCATGTGGCAGCATTTGGGGTATTGACTGTACTATCAAGGTTTTCAGTGGATCAAAATGTTCTGCTAAGTGGATGCTCACAGTCATCGATTGGATGGAACACAGGGCACCAATGAAGGGGCTAGAGAAAGTAACCAAGGAGCTAAAGGGGTCTACAACTCTATAGGAGTATCAACAATATGAACTAACCAGTACTCCCTAGAACTGTGTCTCTAGTTGCATATGTAGCAGAGGATGGCCTAGTCAGCCATCAATGGGAGGAGAGGTCCTTGGTCTTTCAAAGATCATATGCCTTAGTACAGGGCAATGCCAGAGCCAGGAAGTGGGAGTGGGTGTGGGTGGGTTGGGGAGCAGGGCGGTGGGGGTAGGGGGAGGAGGAGGGTATAGGGGACTTTCAGGATAGTATTTGAAATATAAATGAAGAAAATATCTAATAAAAAAAGAAAAAAAATTAATTACAAAAAGAAAAGTTCTGCTATGGAATATCTAGGCAGCCAGCCTTAATGAATCATAAATCAAATAGGAATTAGCTTAGCGTGGACAAGAGTAACCTACTTTTCCAAATGTTCTGCATATAATGACATATAATTAAGAAAAGGGTATTTACTTTTATTATGTGTATGTGTGTTTTGTCTGCATGTGTGTCTGTGTACTATGTGTGTATAGTACCCTCAGAGGCCAGAAAAGGGAATTTGGGACTAGAATTACAGATGGTTGTGAGATGCCATGTGCATATAGGGAATAGAACCCAGGCCCTCTGGATTAGCAACCAATGTTCTTAACTGCTGAGCCATTTCTCTATTCCAGTACTTATAATTTTAATTTTTTGGAAACACTACATCAGTTATCCTAGGCTGACCTTGAATATGTTCTGTAGCTGAGGATGACCTTGAACTTCTGATCCTCCTACCTCCAGTCTCCTTGCTGGATTAAGGTGAGTGCTGTCATGCTCAGTTTATGCATTGTTGATATTATTTTTAGAATAGACATATGTGTATATATTTTAGCACTCTGTCAAAAATAAAATGGAATTTAGAAAATAGAAAGGATATAGGCATCAACTTCTTTTTGCTTGCTGAGAATTGAATGCAAGGCCTTGTACATTCTAGGCAAGCATTCTACCCTGAGCTACATGCTCAGTTGTAAGTATTTTGAGACTGAGTCTCTCTATGTAGCTCAGGTTGACTCCAAAGTTAACAGTTCTCCTGGTTCTGTCTCTAGAGTGTTGAGATTACACTGTGTCACTTGGTCACCTCAGGCATGAATTTTGATGGAGTATTGGTATCACAGAATATCTATTTTGATGCCCTATTGTAGAAGGACAAGAAATTCTAATTACAGAGATACTAAGACTGCACAGCTTAGGTTTTCTTTCACACTCTGTTCTTTATGGATCAGTTTATTAGTCTGGTAGTCGTCTTCATTTCTAGGTTTCCAGAGCAGTTTGTCTGTCTGAGATAATGTAAAAACATTAGGACACTATTCTAGGGGCTGGAGAGGTGGTTCAGTGGTTAGGACATTGGCTGCTTTTCCTGAGGACCTGTGTCCATAGTCCAGTACCCACATGGAGCCTCACAGCCATCTGAATTCCCATTTTCAGGGAGATCTAATGCTCTCTCCGGGCTTCCTAGGGCACCAGGCTTGCACAGACACACATGTAGGCAGAACACCCATATACATAAAAATAAGATAAAAATAGATTCAATTTTCCTTTTGTTTTTTAGAGACAGGTTATCTATGTGTAGTCCCGACTGTCTGGAACTTGCTAAATAGACCAGGCCTCAAAATCACAAAGATTGCCCTGCCTTCTGTTTTTAAGTTGTTAGGATGGAAGGTATCTGCCACCAAGCTTGCGTGTGTGTGTGTGTGTGTGTGTGTGTGTGTGTGTGTGTGTGTGTTTTAACAAATTTATTTATTTACCTTTTGTTTGTGTGTATGTTTGTACGCATGTGCTCATACATTCATGCATCGGTGTCTGTGTGTTTGTGTGCCTTAGTACACACATATGGACATCAGACTACAGCTTTTTGGGGTTAGATCTCTCCTTCTATCATATGGGACCCTGGGGATTGAACTCAGGTCATCAAACTTTACAGCAAGTACATTTACTTGTTGAATTACTTACCTCTATGTTTGAAGCCAGGTTTGTTGACTTAATCTGATAGGCAGGTGGCAGAGACAGCAGGATTGCTATGATTTCAAGGCAAGGCTGAATTACAAAGTGAATAGTAGAGCATTTAAGGCTACATAGTGAAACCATTTCTTAGAAAAAGCAAAACTGGGCTTTTTCATGGTGGCCGACACCTTTGATTTCAGTGACTGGGAGGTAGTCTCTGTGAGTAGTGCTCTAAAACCTACAGAAACCAAAGGAAAGAGCAAGATAATCTTTTTTTTCCCCATATGGAGATTTATTTTATTTTATTTTATTTTTGTTTTGGTTTTGGTTTTCGAGACAGGGTTTCTCTGTATAGACCTGGCTGTCCTGGAACTCACTCTGTAGACCAGGCTGGCCTCGAACTCAGAAACCCGCCTGCCTCTGCTTCCCAAGTGCTGGGATTAAAGGCGTGCGCCACCATGCTCGGCTGACTAATGATTCTAGAAAAAAAAATTTTTTTTTCTATGTAGACTAGGCTGTCCTTGAACTCACAATCCATCTACTTCTGCCTCTTGAGTGCTGGGATTAAAAGCTAAGTCATTATGCCTGGTACTTTTTGTATATCTCCTTTTTTTTTCCCATACAAGATAAGAAAATGATGAAGAAATCAACAGATAAGAATTTGGAAATCATTGTTACCAATGGCTATAAAGATAGCTTTGCTCAGGATATAAAGAGTGACATTCATACTGATTCTTCCCGGAGCACCAGAAGCAGTGAAGACGAAAAGCCTGGAGATCAGAGCTCGCAGCAGGCAGGAAACACTATTGTCTGTGTTCACCAAGGTATTGTCCTCAAGTGAGCCTCTCTAATCATTTTCCAACAGTTAAAACACTCTTAATAGTTCTAGGACTTAAATCTTCATGTTTAGTAATGTCTTCTTAGGGTTTGTTAATACTGTAAGGGTTGGTTACTTTGAAGCACAATGAATTAGAGTCAGGGCATTTTCTTACATTTGTTTCTTTTTCATTTTGTTAATAGTGTATAGTGTATGTACCATGGTAAGTCTGTGGAGGGTCTGTGAGGTCAGGAAGGACAACTTGAGTTTCTACCAAGTGAGTTCTGGGGACTGAATTTAGGTTGGCCGCCAGCTCCCCTAGTCTCTGAGCCATGGTATATTTTGCTAGGACCAGGCTCTGTAGACCTGGTGGCCTAGAACTGCTGATCATTCTCCTGCCTCAGTCTAGCTGAAGTTTATTCAGTTAAGTAGATATAAAGTTTTGGAAGCTTATTTAAAAAAAACATGACTTGGAACCAGGTGTAGTGGGATATCTGTAACTTCAGCACTTAAGAAACTGAAGCAGGAGCCAGGCGTGGTAGCACTTGGGAGGCAGAGGCAGGAGGATTTCTGAGTTCGAGGCCAGCTTGGTCTACAGAGTGAGTTCTAGGACAGCCAGGGCTACACAGAGAAACCCTGTTTCAAAAAAAAAAAAAAAAAAAGAAACTGAAGCAGGAACCTGTAGATTTGAGACCATCCTGGTAGACAGATTTCTCTCCCAGAATGAGTATAATGCTGAATTGTGAAAAATAGAATGAAAATATATTTTTCTTAGAGTATAGTTACACTGTCTGGGCATTTGTTCATATTTAGATACAAATGAAGATCCCAGTGAAGAAGCTTCAGGAACACATCATTTAACAAGCGATTCCGAGAGTGAAGTATACTGTGATTCTATGGAGCAGTTTGGACAAGAAGAGGTAAAGATGACATTTTCCTATTGGCAAATCTTTTGAGTGGTGTTTCCATTGCACAGAATATAGTATGACATTCCTGAATGGAAATGCCATAATAAAACCCATCACTTTGTGTGTTAACAAAAACTAGCAAAAAACCATCTAAGGCATAACTTCAGTTAATAGCTAATAAGCCTCTTAATTGCTTTGGAAACATGCCTATTGTAGGGCAAAGTGTTTGCTGTGCAAGCCTGTGGACTTTAGATTCTCAGAACTTGCACAAAACTGGAGGACGTTTGTAATCTTAGTACTCCGAAAGTGAGATGGGATGTAGAAGGTCATAGGCCAGCTAAACTGCTGTATGTCCTGATGAAGAATGAAAGATCCTGTTTAGTGGAAAGCAAGGGCAGACATTTGAGTTTGTGGTCCTTTAACCACCACATGTGGGTTGTGGCTCTCTGCTAAAATAATAGCCATGAACATATTGGAGTACCTACTACTTATTACACACATGCACACACTTTCTCTCTGTCTCTGTCTCTGTCTCTCTCTCTCTCTCTCTCACACACACACACACATGACTAAATCTTGAAAATGCTTAAACATTTATAGTTTTATGTGTGTGTGAGTATGTGTAAATTAAGTGTATATTAAAGGTGAGAGATGGCTCAGTGTGCAAGGGAACAAATATGTGAGCACCTAGGTTTGGACTCTCATCATCCATATCAAAAGCCATGTGTAGAGGCCAGCATGGTGGGGCCCAACCTTAATTCTAGAACTCGAGAAGCAGAGGCAGGCAGATTTCTGTGAGCTTAGTCTAGCTAGGGCTATATTGTAAAACTGTCTCAAAGGGGGAAAAGGGCCATTAGTGACTATGTGTGCCTGCCCCTTTTCAATACCATGGCGAGCAGAGAGTAGATGGCCACTGGGGTTTTCTGCTGTCAGGGGTAGGTTCAGTGAGAAATCCTATAGGCTATCAGATACTGTCTGGCCTCTGCATGTATACCATTGGAGTACATGCCTGCACTGATACATGGGCATATCACACACACATATACACACTCACATTAGGATACTGCAATAGTAGAATTAGAATACAAATTATATTAGAACACTACATTAGAATTAGCATGCTAATATAAATAGTAGAATAATATAATAATATAGAATTCCATGATAATTCACCATATGTGCATTTTATAAATATTCTGTGGCAGGGAGAATGGAGGTGTAAACTGTGTAGCCATGAGCTTTTCTACCTTACCTCTTTGTTCTCAAAACAATGACTCTGAAACTTATTCATGAATAAATGCCTAGGCCAAAAGCTATGACTCATTCTTTTACTAGCTCATAACTTTTATAACAGATATATAACAAATGGGTTCATTTGTTTATTCTAGTCTGTGTCTCCCACCTGGCTAATTACCTCTCCTCATTTTCATTCGTCCATCTCTTCTGAGACTGGACAAAGTCTCTCACCTCTCTAACTTCCAGAGTTTCAATCTCTCTCTACTGCAACTCCCACCTTCTATTTCCTGCCTTAGCTAATAGACCATCAGCTTTTTATTAACAGGTGATACTTCTCTGTACAAAACTGTTTATGCTACTATCCCTGCTAAAACATTGATTAGTGAAGAAAATTGAATGATCTTCAGGCATAAATTCTTCATACTGATTATATTCTAATCAGTTAAAATTTTAGTTCTAGGGCTGGGGAGCTTGTTAAGCAGTTAAGACCCAAGTTCTAGTCTTAGCATCCATGTCAAGACAGCTCACAGTTGCCTATGAACCCAGCTGCGGGGGATCCAGTGCCCTCTTCTGGGCTTTAAGGGTATTACTCTTATTTGCAAAAACCATACAAAGTCACATACAAAGTGTTTACATGTGCGCGCGTGCACACACACACACATATATATATATATATATATATATATATATATATATATATATATATATATATATACACACACACACACACACACACACACACACACACACCCCTACAAGTAAAATGAAGACTTTAAAACCAAAAACTATTTTCGTACTCAAATTGTCTGTGGTTGGATGTGGTAGCCTATACCTTTAATTCTAGCAGTTGGGAGGCAGAGGCAGTCATATCCCCAAGTTTGAGGTCAGTCTGGTTTACATAGAAAGGTCTAGGCCAGCCAAGGCTACGTAGGAAGACTCCCCCAAACAAAATAAAACAACAACAAAAAAACCCCATGAAAGCTGGTGATTAGTACCTTTGCCCCCTCTTCAGGTTGTACTATGTAGCCTTGGCTGACTCAGAACTCCATATGCACTCAAGTCTGGTGTTGATAGAGACTGACCTGTGATGGCACCTGTGGGTGCCTCCCTCATTCCTCCCTCGTGCAGTATGGCATATACTTTTTTTTTTTTATCTCGCTCCGGTCAACCCTGCTCGCTCTGGTCTGCCCCGCTTGCTCCGGTCGGCCCTGCTCGCTCTGGTCGGTCCCACTTGCTCAGTCCCTGCTCTCTCCCGTCCAAGGATTCATTTATTATTATTCATAAGTACACTATAGCTGACTTCAGACGCACCAGAGGAGGGCATCAGATCTCATTACGGGTGGTTGTAAGCCACCATGTGGTTGCTGGGATTTGAACTCAGCACCTTCGGAAGAGCAGTCTGGTGCTCTTACCCGCTGAGCCATCTCACCAGCCTGGCATATACTTTTCTGTTTTCACCTTTTTCTTCATCTTTCTTAATCCTCAGGAGTCCAGTCTTGGTTACTGCTTATTTGGTTTCAGCCATGATATGGCTGATAACTGTCAAAGAAGCAAGCTCAGTGTGTTCTCTCTGTTTGAACTCTACTCTGTCTGGTGTGCTGGCCCTAGTTTTATGTCAACTTGGCAGAAGCTGGAGTAACTTTTGGAAGGGGACTCTCAATTGAGAAAATGTTCCCACCAAAATATCCTTGTTGGGTCTTGACTATGATTGATGTACACGGGCCCAGATTACTGTGGACAGACACACCACCATTGCGCTTATGCGCAATGATGGTGGAAGAAAGCAAGCTGAGCGAGCCGTGAAGAGCAAGGCAGTAAACAGCACTCTTTCATGGGTTCCTGCCTTGACTTTCTTGCCCTGACTTCCCTCAGTGATGACTTACAAGCTGTATGGTAAAATGAACTCTTTCCTTCCCTACTTGCTTTTGGTCATGGTGTTTTTAGCACACAACAGAAACTCTGAGACACCTATGGCTTCAGATTTCACTTGCTTGTATCTGAACCATTTTTTTTTTTTTCAGTTCTCCTACAGTCTCATCTTCTATAATTATTGTAGTATATCACCAAACTGTCTAGTCTGCAGAGCTCTTGCTTTCCATGCTCAATTGTTTTGGTTTTTTTGAGACAGGGTTTTTCTGTATAGCCCTGGCTGTCCTGGAACTCACTCTATCGACCAGGCTGGCCTTGAACTCAGAAATCCGCCTGCCTCTGCCTCCCGAGTGCTGGGATTAAAGGAATGAGCCACTACGCCCAGCAATTGTTTTTTAAAAATTTTTATTAGATATTTTTTAAATTTACATTTCAAATGCTATCCTGAAAGTTCCCTATATCCTCCCCCTACCCTTCTCCCCTCCCCACCCACTCCCACTTCTTGGCCCAGGTGTTCCCCTATATTGGGGCATATAAAGTTTGCCATACCAAGGGGCCTCTTTTCCCAATGATGGCTGACTAGGCCATCTTCTGCTACATGTGCAGCTGGGGTTCTGGTTAGTTCATATTGTTGTTCCTTTTATAGGGTTGCAGGCCCCTTAAGCTCCTGGGGTACTTTCTCTAGCTTTTCCTTTGGGGGCCCTGTGTTCCATCATATAAATGACTGTGAGCATCCACTTCTGTATTTGCCAGGCACTGGCATAGCCTCATATGAGACAGTTATATCAGGGTCTCTTCAGCAAACTTTTTTTTTTTAAAGATTTATTTATTTTATTGTATGTATGTGAGTATACTGTCACTGTCTTCAGACACACCAGAAGAGGGCATCGGATCCCATTACAGATGGTTGTGAGCCACCATGTGGTTGCTGGGAATTGAACTCAGGACTTCTGGAAGAGCAGTCAGCGTTCTTAACCTCTGAGCTATCTCTCCAGCCCTTCAGCAATAGTGTCTGGGTTTGGTGACTGATTATGGTATGGATCTCGTGGCTCAATTGTTTTTAAGACCGAATGATTGTTTTGGAAGTTTTCAAACAACCTTCCTCCCACCTCCATTGCTGGTGTCTGTCGCCCTGAAGCCTTTGGTTTGGCTCTGCTCACTTGTGCGTTTTGCTTTTGCATCAGTGGCTGACTGTAGCTCTGGCTGGTCTGGAGCTAACCATGTAGGCCAGGCTGTCCTCTAACTAACAGAGATCTGTCTGCTTCTGCTTCTGAGTGCTGGGATTTAAAGGCATGCTCCACCACACCTGACTTTACTTGTTTGTTCACTTGAAGCCTTTTCTGACCAAAGTCGTTATTCAGCTCTATTAAGGGTTAGGTACTAATTTGATTGAAGTCTGGGTTGCATATTTCTCATGAATCTCAGCAGACAATGGAGTCTTCTTTGACTCCTTACTAAGTTGGTAAGCAAGGATCCTGTTTCTTTGAAAAGGAAATTTCTATCTCTATTATTTCCTGTCTGTGGGAAGCCACATATAAATTGCATAATTTTTTAAACAAAGAAATATTTCAGCAGGAACATGAAAGGATCCTTTTAGTAAAACAGTACTTATATTACTATGAAAACTTTGGTCTGTCATTTATATTTTTAAGTCTGAACTGTCATTTTAAATTTGTAGTCTTAGACAGCTTTATGTCAAACAATGGACACTTTCAGTATTACTTAGGTGGTGATACTACGCAGCATGTGGAAAGATCTGGGTTTTGTGAAGATGCTCGGCAGTCTCCTGGAAATGGCAGCATTGGGAACATGTGGATGGTAGCAGTCAAAGGAAAAGGTGAAGTGAAACACGGTGGAGAAGATGGCAGAAGTAGCAGTGGAGCACCACACCGTGAGAAGAGAGGTGGAGAGAGCGAGGACTTCTCCAGTGTCAGGAGAGGGAGAGGTGTGTGGTCCTCCTTCACTGACTCCTGGCAGTCCCATTGTCTAGGCCTAGACATGGCCTGGGACTTGTGATCCTTTTGCCTCTGGCTGGCACGTATTGGTATGACCAGTGCCCAGCTTTACTTTTTAAATCTTTTATGTAGTGTTTTCTAAAAGAACATTTTCTGTGTGTATGTGTGTGTGTGTGTGTGTGTGTGTGAGAGAGAGAGAGAGAGAGAGAGAGACAGAGCGAATGTGTGTGTATGTCTGTCTCTGTGTGTGTATAGACTCAGTGGCATGCATGTGGAACTCAGAGGACAACTTGTAGGAGTCAGTCTTTTCCAGCATGTGGCTCCCATGAATCAAAGAAAGGTCCGTGAGCTTAGGCAACAAGTGTCCTTGTGTGCTGAGCCGCTCTGGTGGCCTGTTCTGGAGCGTTTGTAAGGATTTGCCTTTCCTTCAGAGCAGTCACTGGCTGCTCTAACTTTTGCTGCTACTTTTGTTCCCTGTGTAAAAGTCAGTCTGAATCTTTCATCTTTCCTTACAAATCAGCTAGTAAGCGTGGAGGAACACTGAAACTGAAACATTGGCAAGTCTAATGTGGGCTGGCAAGACAGTCAGAGGCTAAGTGTGCTTGCTCATAACTGGAAGACTTAGGTTTGATCCCTGGACTGAAGGGATATATCTGACTTTCATTAAGTTGTCCTCTGACCTCTAATGCATGCCTTGGCATGAGCATTCCCTCTGACACATCTGATACTAAATAAATAAATGTGAAAAGAATTTAAAAAGAATATATAGTGATGTGATCAGGGAGTAGACTAGATATGAATGAGAAAAAAATAAATATATTTGTTGTAGTTATTTCTTGTAAGAAATGAAGATACTGTTGAAAGATGAGAGAGGAGAGATGGCTCAGTGGTTAAGAGCACTGACTGTTCTTCAGAGGTTATGAGTTCAAATCCCAGTAACCACATCTGTAATGAGCTCTGATGCCCACTTCTGAGGTGTCTGAAGATAGCTACAGTGTACACATATATAATAAATAAATAATTTATTTAAAAATATGAGACAGAGAACATAAATAGATAAAATTTAGAATTGTAGTGTAGAATAAGAGGTCTTACTCAGTCATAGCTTGAGTTCAGTCCCTGCCATTGATAGAGAAAGGAAAGGGAAGAAGAAGGATTGAGAAGTAAGCATTTGAACAAAGCATGGATACTGCTCAAATTTCAATGGGGGTAAGGCCCAATATGTCCTTTATAACTTGTATTATAAGCTAAATATTCATATAGCCTAACTGTCTTCACTACACTCAGGACACTTTTGTCAGCCTGCTCTTGGGCAAAGTCATCTAACACAAAGCTTGTTTAAAAGTAAACTGTAGGGCTGGAGAGATGGCTCAGCGGTTAAGAGTGCTGACTGCTCTTTTGAAGGTCCTGAGTTCAAATCCCAGCAATCACATGGTGGCTCACAACCACCTGAAATGAGATCTGACACCCTCTTCTGGTCTGTCTGAAGACAGCAACAGTGTACTTATGTATTTATTACTATAGTAATAAATAAATCTTTAAAAAAAATAAAAGTAAACTACTTCAGGGGCTGAGAGATGGCTTGGAAATGAAGAGTATTTGTTGCTCTTGCAAAGGACCTAGGTTCAGTTCCCAACACCCATATCAGGGTTCAGAACTGCGTGTAATTCTTGTTCTGGAAATTGAGCCCCCTTTTCTGGCTCTGTACACATCTGCACAGACATAAACATTCTCTCTCTCTCTCTCTCTCTCTCTCTCTCTCTCTGACACACACAGATACACACACACACAGAGATAGAGATAGATAGATAGATAGATAGAGAGAGAGAGAGAAATGTTAAAACATACCATACATATTGGTATTCTTTTGTACTGCTGCAGTGTTGAAGAACTATATATAGAGTCTGTGTATTTAGGACAAGCTTTTGTACACAGAAACATAGAAGTAGAGACGAAATCAGGGACTGCAGTTTATACTCAGTTCACTGACTTTATGTAGGCCTAGCCCTTTATGTGCATTATATACAGAACTGGATCCAGAGCTCAAATTAACTGGGGTGTCCTCTCACACTTATTTCCCGCTTATACCTTTGAACCAAGAGTGTGTGGAAAAGGCAAGAAGGAAATACCCTTAGCTTCTGTTATGCGGAAAGAACAGTAACTCCATTTCTTTTCTTTTCTTTCTTTCTTTTTTGGTTTTTGGAGACAGGGTTTCTCTGTGCAGCCCTGGCTGTCCTGGAACTCACTTTTTTTTTTTTTTTTTCCCTTGTTCCGGTCAACCCCGCTCGCTCTGCTCGACCCCGCTTGCTCAGGCCAGCCCCACTTGCTCCCGGCCGCCCCCGTACGGCCCCCGCTTGTTCCAGCCAGCCCCACTCGCTCCAATCCGGCTCTGCTTGCTCCGGTTTGGTCCCGCTCGTTCCGGCCGTCCCCGTTCGGCTCCGCTCGCTCTGGACAGCCTGGCTTGCTCCGGTTGGTCTCTCCGGTCCAAGGATTCATTTCCTATTATTCTTCATAAGTACGCTGTAGCTGACTTCAGACGCACCAGAGGAGGGCGTCAGATCTTATTACGGGTGGTTGTAAGCCACCATGTGGTTGCTGGGATTTGAACTCATCACCTTTGGAAGAGCAGTCGGGTGCTCTAACCCGCTGAGCCATCTCACCAGCCCGGAACTCACTTTTTAGGCCAAGCTGGCCTCGAACTCAGAGATCCACCTGCCTCTGCCTCCCAAGTGCTGGGATTAAGTAACTCCATTTCTATAAGAGTATACAGTAATAAAAACGGTTAGCTCTGCGGGGGTGCAGTTCAGTGAGAGAGGGCTTGTTTCTTGCATGTGACGACTCAAATCTCAGCAACACACTACACACGTGAGCACATGTGCACAGAGAGAGAGAGAGAGAGAGAGAGAGAAAGAGAGAGAGAGAGAGAACACATAAAGGACAAGAGGGAGCAACATAAACCTCTCATTAGCCTTCTGAAAAATAAGTTGGCAATACTAAGAACCTTGACAAATTTGAATTTTTTTTTTGTTTTTTTTGTTTTTGTTTTTGTTTTTTGAGACAGGGTTTCTCTGTGTAGCACTGGCTGTCCTGGAACTCACTTTGTAGACCAGGCTGGCCTTGAACTCAGAAATTCGCCTGCCTCTGCCTCCCGAGTGCTGGGATTAAAGGCGTGTGCCACTGTGCCCGGCTTGACAAATTTGAAATATTTTGATTCAGTAGTATTATATTACCATCTAAATCTGAACTAAAGGCATTTGATGGTTAATAATTGGTTGTCAACCTGATAGGATTTAGGGTCACCTAGGAGTCAAGCCGCTGGACAGGCTTAAGAGAAATGTCTAGTAGATTAATTGATTCTCTTTTCTCTCTCTTCTCTTCTCTTCTCTTCTCTTCTCTTCTCTTCTCTTCTCTTCTCTTCTCTTCTCTTCTCTTCTCTTCTTTTTGAGACAGGACCTTTCTTGGCTGTCCTGGAACTCATTCTCTAGTTCAAGCCACCCTTAAACTCATAGATCTGCCTGCCTCTGCCTCCCAAGTGCTGGGATTAAAGGTGCATGCCATTACTGCTTTGCTAAAGCTTTCCTTTCTTTCTTTCTTTTTTTTTTTAAAGATTTATTTTATTTTATTTATGTAAATAGACTGTAGCTGTCTTCAGACACTCCAGAAGAGGGCGCCAGATCTCGTTACAGATGGTTGTGAGCCACCATGTGGATGCTGGGATTTGAACTTATCACCTTCGGAAGAGCAGTCGGGTGCTCTTACCCGCTGAGCCATCTCACCAGCCCAAGCTTTCCTTTCTTAAGTTGCTTTGACTAGGTAATTTGTTCAGCAACCAGGAAAATAACTAACATAGGAGTCAACAAAAATTTAGAGATGGATTAATATACAGACATTCATTGCAACATTATTTGTATTATCAAAAATTTGGTTTGAAGCCTGAGAGATGGTAAAATTTCTTGCTACATACATCTGATGGTTCAGTCCCTGGATCCCACAGTGGAGCAAAAGAGTGATTTTTGATAGTTGTCCTAGGACTTTTATATGTGCCATGGCACCCAAATATCACACACATGATTTTAAAATAACTGTAGGGTTTTTTTTTTTTTTTTTTTTTTTTTTTTTGAGATGAGGTCTCCTGATATAACCCTGGCTATCTTTGATCTCTACTTAGACTAGACTGGCCTGAACTCATAGAGATCTGCCTGTCTTTGACTCCCAAGTGCTAGGATTAAAGGAGTGCAATACCACACCCAGCCTTTTTTTTTTTTTTAAAGATTTATTTGCAGGACAGTTCATGCCTTTAATCCCAGTACTTGGGAAGCAGAGGCAGGTGGATTTCTGAGTTCAAGGACAGCCTGGTCTACAGAATGAGTTTCAGGGCAGCCAAGGCTACACAGAGACAGAGAAACCCTGTCTTGAAAAACAAACAAACAAACAACCCCCCAAAACCCGGATTTATTTATTTATTTTGAGTGCTCTATCTGCATGTATACCTGCATGCCAGAAGAGGGCATCAGATCCTATTGGAGATGGTTGTGAGCTACCATGTGGTTGCTGGAAATTGAACTCAGGTCCTCTGGAAGAACAGACAGTGCTCTTAACTGCTGAGCCATCTCTCCAGCCCCAACACCTAGTCTTAAAATAATTGTTTTCTGTTTTTTTTTTTTATTCTTTTTTTTTCTGACAGAGTCTCATGTATGCTAGGTTATCCTTGACCTCTTTATGTAGTCCAGGACTACCTTGAACTTCTCCTTTTCTTTTTTTTTTTTTTTTTTTTTTTTTTTTTTTTTTTTTTTTTTTTTTTTTTTTTTTTTTTTTTTTTTTTTTTTTTTTTTTTTTTTTTTTAACTTCTCCTTTTCCTGCATCTACCTTCCAAGCATCTGCCACTTAGTGTACCTGGCTGTGTATTAGCAGAATTTTATAATTTCTAGTCTGGTGTGCAGAATGGTTGAATCAATTACTTCATTGTTTATATTAAGGAATTTATGAAATTATATAATGTTTCTGGAGTAAGAATCAATGGTGGAGATAAATGCTTGTAATATTATATAAATAGTAAATAATCATGAAGAATAAAGCCAAGTTTTGAATCAGTGTGTATGAAAAAATAGTGGTAATATAGGAAAATCTTAGTCGTTAGATATTTTAATATGTATAAGGAGTATGCATCTTATAATTTGAAATCCCTTTTATGTGTTAGCAATATATTGAAACCAAGAAGGAAAGTTTAGTTATTTAATATAACTTTTAATACTTTAAAACAACAATTAAACTGATTTAAACTTTAAAAAGCCTTTATTTGCAGTAATGAGCATTTAAATTTGGAAAAGATTTATTTTGTGTGTATGAATATTTGTCTGTATGCATTGTGTACCATGGCATGGCTGTTGCCCACAAAGTTTAGAAGAGAGCGTTAGGTTCCTTGGAACTAGAATTACAAATGGTTTTATGCTACCATGCAGGTGCTGGGAACTAAACCCAGGTCCTCTGCAAGAGCAACAAGTTCTCTAAACTGCTGAGCCATCTCTCTAGCCACAGTAAAGAGTTTTTTTTTTTTTAATATGCACTCTGAACATGTATTATCCTTCTGAATTGTTTAAACATGGTCATATATTAGTAAATTATGTACAGTAAATATCCTCTAATAGAGAATAGATGTTTATATATTTATTTTTTAAATGCTAGTGATTTATGTACTTCTTCAGTGCTTTTGTTTTACTTTGTACATTTATTTACATATGAAGGAATTAACAAGGAAAGTGAATAATAGACTATTGCAATTTGAAAAAGAAACCTTTATTTTTAGCTTACATACTTTACTCTCTTAAAGTAGGGCATAGAATGCCACATTTGAGCGAAGGAACCAAGGGTCGGCAAGTAGGAAGTGGAGGTGATGGAGAACGCTGGGGCTCAGACCGGGGGTCCAGAGGCAGCCTCAATGAGCAGATCGCTCTTGTGCTCATTAGATTGCAGGAGGACATGCAGAATGTCCTTCAGAGACTTCATAAACTGGAAACACTAACTGCTTCGCAGGTAAGTTAACTGAATTTATCTCATTGTTATCTTATGTTTTTTGATTCTATAAAACAGTTTAAAATCTGTCTCCATGAGATTTGCATAAATACATCTTTATATTCAGATTTGCATATATGCACATTTTCACAAGTAAAAATTTTTGTTAACAGTAAGATCACCTAGTTTTGAACATATTGTTTGAGAAGAGACTAGCCTAAAAGATGGGTACCATTTCCATTAATAGAAAAAATTTTAGAGTGTGAGGTTGAGCATTCCAGAGGGCTAGAGAGTTTAGTTAAATGGCCTAGCTTTCATAAGTCCCTGGGTTCAATACACAGCACCAAAGAGAATAAAAAGTCAGCACATTGGAGTTACGGATTGGATACTTGGTATTAGAAGAAAAATTTTTTATAAAACACTTAAGCGTAAAAAACTATTAACAAATTCTTTTCTAATACATAATAGTTATCATTAAAGAGCCATTTTTAGCCATGCATGGAAGGCAGCCTGGTTTTTATAGACAATTCCTGGACAGCCAGGGCTATGTAGAGAGAGACTGTCTCAGAAAAAAAAAAAAAGTCATTTTTGTATATTTCCATTTTCTATTTGTATTGTGCTGGCTAGAGGCAAGATATTAAATTGCTAATTATTTAGGGCAAGTAAGCTTTAGTATAAAAATATTTAAAACTAGACACCAGAGATCAATGTAGAGTGATAGTTTTATCTTTACTATCTTTTGGCGCTCTAAGATCTAAGCATGTTAAACCCTTGAGATTGCTGAGAGGAAAATCAGTCTCTGATTCTTCTGCCTTCGCTCTTTCTTCTGCTTGTCTTGTCCAATTCTGATATAATTGCTTTGCTTTGTCTTGGATTTTGTTATATTTTATTATTATTCCTTAGATGCCTGTTATCTTCTGTTTTTTATTAGATATTTTCTTTATTTACATTTCAAATGTTATCCCCTTTCCTCATTTCCTCTCTGAAAACTCCCATCCCATCCTCCCTCCTCCTGCTCACTAACCCACCCACTCCTGCTTCCCTGTCCTGGCATTCCCCTATACTGAGGCATCAAGCCTTCACAGGACCAAAGGCCTTTCCTCCTATTGATGTCCAACAAGGCCATTCTCTGCTACATATGTGGCTGGAGCCATGGGTCCCTCCATGTTTACTCTTTGGTTGGTCGTTTAGTCCCTGGGAACTCTTGGGGTACTGGTTAGTTCATATTGTTGTTTTTCCGTTGTTATCCTTTGAAGGGCTCGATTTGTGGAAAGATAGTGTGTGAATTTGGCTTTGTCATGAGATACTTTGGTTTCTCTATCTATGGTAATTGAGAGTTTTGCTGGGTATACTAGCCTGGGCTGGCATTTGTATTCTCTTAGTGTCTGTATAACATCTGTCTAGGATCTTTTGGCTTTCATAGTCTCTGGTGAGAAGTCTGGAGTAATTCTATTAGGCCTGCTTTATATGTTACTTGACCCTTTTCCCTTACTGCTTTTAATATTCTGTCTTTATTTTTGTGTTTCCTCTTTAAAGGCTTCTAGCTGCTTACCTGTGTTTTCCTGTATTTCCTTCTTAAAGTCCTCCATCATCAACATGAGAAGTGACTTTAGATCCATGTCTTGCTTTTCTGGTGTGATGGTGTATCCAGGACTTGCTATGGTGGGAGAGTTTGGTACTGATGATGCCAAGTAACCTTTGTTTCTGTTGCTTCTGTTCTTATGCTTGCCTCCTGCCATCTAATTATCTCAAGTGCTTGCTGCCCTCAATATATCTGATTGGAGCCTGTCCTTCCTATAATCCCAGTTGATTCAGAACTCCTCAGAGTCCAGTTTTCTCTGTGATCCTTTGATTGTAGGCTCCTGTGAACCTGAGATTCTGGGTGTGTCAGAGTTCTTGGCAGTCAAGCTCCTCTGAGACCCTGAAATGCTGGTGTGACCCAGCTCCTGTTATCCTGGGATCCTGTTGTCCTAAGACCCTGGGCATGTTACAGTGCCTGGAAGTGGTGTCTCCTTTGAGGACAGTGGAGCTGTCTGATCAGTGATCCTAAGATCAAATGGAGAGTCCTCTAGGCATTGTGGGGGTGTCCGCTGACTCCGCGCCCAAAGTGACCCAGTGCTGATGCTGACCAGAAGGGACTTGTGTCCCTGGTCAGGCCGGTTTTCTGCTTCCCTAATGCTGTCTCAGGTCTTGCGCGATTGGAACAGAAGTTGTGTTCCACTCACCAGTGATCCTAAGATTATGTGGAGAGTCCTCTATGGACTGTGGGGGTGTCTGCTGACTATGCGGCTAAGGTGACATGGTGGTGGCCCTGACTGGAAGCAGAATGTTTTTAATACATAATCTAAGAGAACTTGTCTTTGAAATGAGAGCTAAATTGAGATCTCAATTTCCTAAATTAGTTGAAATTTTTTGCTTAATTTAGATTATATCTCGTAGTGATATGGAATATAGTTTGTTTTACATAAATACATATTGTGGGTTCTCAGAGACAGCATGAGAATTGCTTATAGTCATTTGATTAATATTAAGGCCCCTGCTGCACGATGGAGGGACACACCTTTAATTCCAGTACTTGGGAAGTAGAGGCAGGCGGATTTCTGAGTTCAAGGCCAGCCTGGTATACAGAGTGAGTTCCAGGACAGCTGGGATTGCACAGAGAAACCCTGTCTCGAAAAACAAAACAACAAAAATTAAAGCTGCAATTCTCAAACATGCTTACAAATTGATGGTATGTATGGAAAGCAGATTAAACAAAGTTAAAAGAGTTGATAAGGCTAAAAGAAGAATTCAGATAAAAATAGTATAAATATATGAAATTATATATACATATAAAAAATAAAAATGTGGAAAGATTAAATAAATAATTTTAAAAGGAATTTAGAAATAGCGTCTCATATATTCCCTGATGACCTCATTGTAGTCAAGGATGACCTTAAACATCTGATCCTCCAGTCTTTATCTCTGAGCTGAGGGATTACAGGTGAACCAGCTCTTGTTTTATGTGGTTCTGGGAATTAAATACATGTGATTTGTACATTTTTAAGTAAGAACTTTACCAATTGAACTATATCTTGAATATCGATTTGAAGTTTTATTTTTATAATTTCACATAATTTTAAGTATATAAACAATATAAGTTATTTGCATGCCTTACAGGTTTAGGGACCACACTGGCTCTACAACTCCCAATGTAACTGAGCATGAACTTCTGATTCTCTTTGCCTCCATCTCCCCAACACGGAGATTACAGACATGAGCCACCCTGTCGTACATCCATCCCCTACCCCCAATAGATGTGGTCGGTGTAATCAAAATTCAGCACAAAATGAGAGAACAAGAAAACAAATTTTTCCTTAGTTAAAAAAAATTGGAACTAGAAAAATGATATGGGGGGGATATTGCTGTAGCTTAGCTGGTAGAATGTTATGTGGGGATATTGCTGTAGCTTAGCTGGTAGGATGTTATATGGGATATTGCTGTAGCTTAGCTGGTAGGATGTTATATGGGATATTGCTGTAGCTTAGCTGGTAGGATGTTATATGGGATATTGCTGTAGCTGGTAGGATGCTTGCTTGCCTAGCATGCATGAAACTTTGGGGTTTGATTACCAATACTGTATTAAATCAGGGGTGTGTGTGTGTGTGGGGGGGTGTGGAACAGCACAGCGAGGCAGGGAGGATTAGAAGTTCACATTGAGTTATATTGGGAGTTATAGGGCTAGCCTGGATTAGAGAACCTTTCATAAAATAGACACAAATAAAAAATTCAAAATTACATATTTTTTTCATTCTGTCAAAGCTTTTACTTTTTGTTTGTATTTCAAGGCAAAATTATCTTTGCAGACAAGTAATCAGTCCTCCTCACAGGTAAGAGTTTTAAATAAATTATAAGACATTTACATTTTATGAGATACTTAAGTCATTAAATATGAAATCTACCCATTAGAGTGTTGAAGCTAGAAATATATTTGGAGTTGTGGCCTCTTTGGCTTTTGCTGATTTTTTTCCCTTGAGTGATTTACTTTATTCTGTAATAAACTTATTTCCCATAGTAAAAACATTGGATGTTTACTTAAGTCTTAGAAGTCTACTTACTGAGCATAGAATAATCTATCAGAGGAGAGATTTGTTACTAGTTTTATTTGTTTGAATTATATATTAAGAATGTCTTTAAGTTTTTCCATGTGGTATTTAAGAGATGAATGACAAGCTTATTTTATTTTGTCAGAGACCAGCTTGGTGGCCCTTTGAGATGTCCCCTGGTGCATTAGCTTTTGCTATTATATGGCCTTTTATTGCTCAGTGGTTGGTGCATTTGTATTATCAAAGAAGGAGAAGGTAATACTCTAGTTTTCTACTTGAAATAGTACATGCAGTCTTATAACTTACAGTAGACATAATTTGCAGTGGTGATTAAAGAGACAGATAGGTCCATTTTATAGCTGCATTGTCATTGGGAATATCTGCTGATCCTGACACCAAAACTACCTTGGAAAAGATATCTGAGCATTTCTAGGTACTTGTAAAAGATAAAACATTTTTCCCTCAAGTATGTGATGGATTTGTAACACCTTTAATTTATGTAACATGACAATGACTATATGCTTTTTAAGTTTTATAACTAATGAAAATATCATGCTTTTAAAGGCTATTTATTTAGAAATAGCTTTAATAGAATTTCGGAAGCAGCAGTCATTGTCTTGGTAGCACTTGTCCCCTTATAATTTTGCCATATGTGTGCTCTTTGAAGATACAGACATTAACTTAAATTACTTCTACAATACATTGTGTATTTTACGTGAGTTTCACCCTTTTTTCCTTTTTTTTTTTTTGTTTGTTTTGTTTTGTTTTCTGAGATAGGGTTTCTCTGTCTAACAGCCCTGGCTGTCTTGGAATGCACTTTATAGACCAGCCTCAAATTCACAGAGATCCACTTGCTTCTGCTGCTTCAGTTCTGGGAGTAAAGGCATGGACCCCCATACCCTGCTCAAACCCACTTTTAATTTTTAATTTTATTTGGGGTCTATTAGGTGCAGAGCCCCAGGGACTCATATAGGCAAACAGTCTACCATTGAGATGTACCTTCTAGCCTTCTTCAAACTTCTTTTCATGTTTCTTTTGTAGAAAGCCAGCAGTTAGGGTTATAGAGATAGCTCAGTTGCACAGCAAGCATCAGTTCAATTTTCAGTACTACAGAACAGAGCTGGGCATGGCTGCACATTTGTAATACCAATGGGAAGGAGGCCGATACAGGCCCATCAGGGGCCAGCCAACCTGGCCTACTTGAAGTTGACCTTTGGCTTCTATATACAACTGGCAAACACACATGCACCTACACAAACATGAACACATGCAACTCCCCTCCAAACACATGCACATACATATACAGAAAATATAGAAAATGAAACTAGTTGAGAAGTTTGACATAGAACAATAATAATTTTTTATTTAAGATTGAAGCAGCTTATCACGTCGTGAAGGGTTAAGAAACAAGTGACATATCCAGACATGTTAATCCATGCCTGTAATCTCAGCACTTGTGTGTGGGCACAGGAGGAGCAGGAGTGCCAGGCTAGCCAGCTACATAGGGAGAAAAATTGTTTTAGTAGTTAATAGAAAGTTGGGCTTTTTTGTTTATTTTTGTGTTCTTTATTTTTTGAGCTTGAGTTTCAGTCTTAGCCTAGGCTGGCTTGAGTGCAGGCTAGCTATGAATTTGTAGTAGCCTTAGCCCCCAAGTGCTGGGATTATAGGCTTGTAACAGCAGACACTTTTGATGACTAGAGTAGTTCAGTAATTCATTTGCCTTAGTACGTCACTGCTAGCACCAGTCGGGTAAAGGAGGCTTACTGTTTCTTCTAAGTGTCCCTTTAGTTGTTCAGAGATAAACAATAATAAAGTTTTCTGCCTTATTGAGTTTTTCATGTTAAGCTATCTTTCCAATGCAGATTTTTGTGTACAGTGTGTTTTAGTGAGGTATGTTTAAACACAGTTTGTGTATGTATGTGGCAGATGATCGTAGGAGGGAGGCAGAACTAAGTTTGATAAGGAAATGAGTTGTGGGCTGGTGAGATGGCTCACTGGGTAAGAGCACTGGCTGCTCTTCTGAAGGTCCTGAGTTCAAATTCCAGCAACCACATGGTGGCTTACAACTACCTGTAATGAGACGCCCTCTTTCTGGTGTGTCAGAAGACAACTACAGTGTACTTATGTGTAATAATAAATAAATTTTTTTTTTTTTCGAGACAGGGTTTCTCTGTGTAGCCCTGGCTGTCCTGGAACTCACTTTGTAGACTAGGCTGGCTTCGAACTCAGAAATCTGCCTGCCTCCGCCTCCCAAGTGCTGGGATTAAAGGCTTGCGCCACCTGCCCGGCATGAGTAAATCTTTAAAAAAAAGGGGGCGGGGGGATGAGTTGTACGCCTGAGGGGATTTAGGTACATTCACCTGGCATTTTTTTTCTAATTTTTATTTTTTCTTTTATTGAAAATAGATTAATTTTTCATACTTTATATCCTGATTAGTTTCCCCTCCTTCCAGTCCTCCCATTTCCTCTCAACCTCCCCTCCCTTATGGATGTACTCCCTTTGTGCCTTTCATTAGAAAAGAACAGGTTTCTAAGAGATAACACCCAAACAGGTCAAAAGAAAATATAATAAGTGAAGCAAAAAATGATCATATTGAAGTTGACATGGCAACTCAACAGGAGGAAGAGTCCCTAAAGCAGACACAAGAGTCAGAGAGCCACCCATTCAGTCCGGAGTCCCATAGAAAAGCTAAGTGAGAGCCATGCAGCCAGCCCTGTGCTTGCTGCTTCAGTCTGTGGGCTCACTTTGCGTTTTTCTTCTGGTGAGCCCTGTCCCTTGTAGCTCTTAGGGCTTTTCTGCCTTCTGTTCTTCTACAGAAGTCCTTGAGGTCTGAGAGGAGGGGTTGATGGAGACCTCCAATACAGACTCCCTGAATTATGTCTGGTTGGGTCTTTGCATCTGTTCCAATCTGCTGCCAGAGGGAAGCTTCTCTGATGATGATTAGATAAAGGCACTGAACTATTGGAGTAGCAGAATCATTGCAAGTCGTTATATTGACTTTTTCCCCTTGTATCCGCTTTCACTATCCTGTAATTCTGGTATGTTGTGCCTTTATTTTTATTGAATTCTATAAAGTAAAATTTTTTTTTTTCTGTCTTGACCCTATTTTTTTATTATTGAACAGAAAGTTGTTCAGTTTCAGTGAGTTTGTAAGCTTTCTGTTTCTGTTGTTAATATCCAGCTTTAATCTGATAGGAAACATAGAGTTATTTCAATTAAGTTTTTTTTGTATCTGTTTAGACTTGTTTTATGTCTGAGTATGTGGTTTGTTTTGGAGGGAGTTCTGTGAGGTGTTGAGAAGGTATAGTCTTTTGTGTTTGGTTGAAATGATCTGTAAATATCTGTTAGGGCCATTTGGTTTATAACATGTTAGCTCCAGTATTCCTGTTAATTTAGTAGTTCTGTTAAGTATGTATGATCTGCTGACCATTGATGAAAGTTGGCTATTGAAGTCTCTCAATATAAGTGTGTGAGTCAATATGTGATTTTAATATGTATGAGTCAATATGTGGTTTTCTTTTGTTATTTTCTATTTGTTTTTATAAATGTGAATGCCCTTGTATTTGGGGCATAGATATTAAGAATTGAAATGTCATCTTGGATTTTTCTTTTGATGAGTATTTAGTGTCCTCTCCCATCTCTTCTGATTAGTTTTGGTTTGAAGTCTATTTTGGTAGATATTAAAGTGGCTACCCCACTTGCTTCTTTGGTCTGTTTGCTTTGAACATCTTTTTCCAACCCTTTACTCAGAAATAATGTCTATCATTGATGTTAAAGTGTGTTTCTTATATGCAGCAGAAGGATGGACCATGTTTCTGCATTCATTTTGTTAGACTTGTGTCTCTTTTATTTCTTTTATTTTTATTTTTATTTTTTGGTTTTTCGAGACAGGGTTTTTCTGTGTGGCCCTGGCTGTCCTGTAACTCACTTTGTAGACCAGGCTGGCCTGCCTCTGCCTCCCAAGTGCTGGGATTAAAGGCGTACGCCACCACCGCTCGCTTGTGTCTCTTTTCATTTGAGACTATTAACATTGAGAGATGTCAATGATTAATGATTGTTGATACTTGTTATTTTGTTGTTGTTGTTGTTGATGTGTTTCCCTTCTTTTGATTTTGCTAGTATGCAATTATTTATTTCCTGTGTAGTTAACTCCTTAGGTTGAAATTTTCCTTCTAGCACCTGTGTAAGGCTTGATTTACATATAGGTATTGTCTAAATTTGGCTTTACCATGTAATATCTATTTTTCCTTTCTTCTATGGTTATTGGAAGTTTTGCTGGGTATAGTAGTCTGAGCTGACATCTGTGGTCACTTAGAGTCTACAGTACAACTGTCCAGCACAACTGAGAAGTCAGGTGTAAGTTTAATAGGTTTGCCTTTACATGTTAGTCTTTTCTTTTCCCCTTGCAGTTTTAATATTCTTTCTTTGCTCTCTGTATTTAGTGTTTTGATTATTATGTGGTGAGGAGACTTTCTTTTCTGATTCAGTCTATTTGGTTCTTTGAATGTTTCTTGGGCCTTCATTGACATCTTTAAGTAAGGAAAACATTCTTGTGATTTTGTTGAAAACATTTTCTGGGCCTTTGAGCTAGGTTTCCTTTCTTTTCCCTATTCCTGTTATTCTTAGGTTTGCTCTTGTTTGTTTGTTTATTTATTTATCGAGACAGGTTTTCTGTAGCCCTGTCTGTCCTGGAACTCACTCTGTAGATTAGGCTGTCCTCGAACTCAGAAATCCACCTGCCTCTGCCTCCCAAGTGTTGGGATCAAAGGCATGTGCCACCACTGCCTGGAAGATTTGCTCTATTTAGTGTCCCAGATTTCCTGGATGTTTTGTGTCAGGAGTTTTTAGATAAAACAGTTTCTTTGGTTGATGTATCAATTTCTTCTATAGTATCTTTAACACTGGAGATTCTCTCTTCTGTTGGTGAAGCTTGCCTCTGCAGTTCCTGTTTGAATTCTTAAATTTTTCATTTCCAGAATTTCCTCAGTTTGTATTTTCTTCATTGCTTCTAATTCTATTTTTGGATCTTGACTAGTTCTATACATTTCCTTCAACTGTTTGTATTTTCTTGGCTTTCTTTAAGGGATTTATTGATTTCCTTAGACTGTATTTTCCTGGGTTTCTGCTACACCTTTGCAAACAGAACCCCCACTTGTCTTTGTCAGGCATTTCAATTTTGTTCCTGATGAAGAGATCCTCTGTTGCTTAAAACCTGATAATTTAAAATGTCACTCATGCCAAGGAAATATATATGAAAGGTTTTCTATAGAAATTAAGGAGTGATCTTAATGTTTAAGATCTTACACCTTGGAGAGATAATGGTTCAGCTATCAAAAGCACATACCATTATACTGGAGTTTGGTTCCCAGTACCCATGTTGGTGTATCACAAATCTCCCAAACTCCAGGGGATCTGATGTCTCTTCTAGCTTCTACAGACACCTGAAATCATGTGCACATGCCTACTCCCCTTTAAAACATAACTAAAAATAAATAAAAAATTATTTTACCAACGACCTGCATCTGAGTATGTCTAGGTGAGGAATAGATCTGTGATGACAATTCCAGGTGTCTGGGCATCTGAATCTGCTATATATTCTTTCCATCAGTGGAGCGTTTTACAAATTATGTATTGACTCATGTTGTGCTCTGACTAGCAAGACCACCCTGTCACATTATATATACATATTCTGAGGTGTATGTTGTCCCCTATCACTGAACTGAGCTAGGAGCCTGCTTTATTTAGTCTCTGAATCCCTGACCCAGTACATGAAAATAAGTCTGGGTTTTTAAACTGTTTCATAGTTTCATTTTCATAAAATTATGAATTAAGACCCCTAAGTATTAACTATATATCAGCCAGTTAGAAAAGTATGAAAATTAGAAGGTAAAAGGAGAGATAATTTGAAATTATTTATTAGAAATGCTTAAGGGCTATTATAGCTTGGCATACAGCATATACTTAGCACATGAAAAGGCTTAGCTCTACACCAGCAGTAGTAAATGAATAAATACATTTGATAATCTGACTACCTGCAATTAGATCTTTTACCCCCAAGTTAAGTCACATGAAGTAATTTTAAATCATTTGTAGTTTTACAGTTTTATTATGAATTTGAATGCTGTGTTTTGTCCATGAAATTCTTTAGTATGAATGTGCTTCATATTCAGGTTACATTTATACTTACAGTAAATTGGTTTTTACTTTCTTTTTTAAAGAAAACTAAATTGAAGAAATGGCCTTTTACTCAAGAAGACTGCTGGGCGTGGATGACCCAAGAGATGGACGGGAAATGAAGTGGAATTCACAAGAAAATCTCAGTTTTGATGATTACATTGCTTTTTTTGTCCAGTAGTTTGGTTTATATACATAAATATTCTTTGCACTACACAAATGGTAACATTTTAAAGACTAATATTGCTGATACTTGAAAAATCAATGTCAACTAGATTTTAAGTAGCATCCATAGACTTACTATTTTTGAGCTTGAAGGACTAAATTATAAATTATTGTTCAGTAATGATCACCTAATTTTTTTTCCCATAAGAATTATAAGCTGCATTTCTAAGGCATAGCTCCAATTATGAGATAAAATTTATACTTTTTACTTTTCTAAATTGAACACAAGAAAGAATGCAAAAACAAAAGTGATTTTTAAATGAGGTAAAATCGACTTTGTATCAGTCACTGAACTGTCAGCTACATAGCAGAAAACTGATGGAAGAATCCTCGACATTCTTTGTGGTCTGCACAGAAGACTGTGTTTTATTTAGTGGATTGATTTCCCTGGCTTGCTCAGGGCAACTCAGAAAATCATCGTCCTTGTCCTGTGATTACTGTTTACAAATGATTCACTGAACAGACTTAACTTGATGATGGAAATGATGAAAAATAGGCCTAATGTAGGTGTAAAAGTGCATTCTAACTCTAGACATGGTTAATCAGATTTTAATTTATAATCATATACACTTAATCCTTTGTAACCATTTTTCTTTTAAGTGAGGATATCTACTGTCTGCTTCATAGGGTGCTTTGCAATAAAATGAAAACTTATTTATACTGTTTTTACTAAGGTAACAAAAGCATGATAATCCATTTTTTCTGCAAGTGTAAATGACAGTCTGGATTTTTCACTTCTTAGTGCCTCAGTTTTCCTTTGGAGTCTACTTCACAAGGTATCAGAAGTACTTTCAGTCTACAGGTCTCTCTGTCCACATTACTAAGGAATGCCTAACTAATGGAAACTTAAGTTCCTTCTAGCCATTAAAACAGAAAGAAGATTAATTTAGATCCTGGAACACTGTATTTGAAAAGTAATCTTCCTGTGTACTTTCTCAAACTTGTGCTCAGTAATATACTTTATGCTTTGAAGATTTAATTTACCTGCCCCCCCCCCTTTTTTTTTGGTTTTTCAAGACAGGGTTTCTCTGTGTAGCCCTGGCTGTCCTGGAACTCACTTTGTAGACCAGGCTGGCTTTGAACTCAGAAATCCGCCTGCCTCTGCCTCCCAAGTGCTGGGATCAAAGGCGTGCGCCACAGAGTCTTGGTAGCTCCTATCAGCCTCCAGTTCTCTATGTAGCTAAAGATGACCTTGAATACCTGATGTTCTGTCTACTTTTCAGTTTCTGGGACCACAGGCATGTACCACCATGGCCAGCTTTAGAGAGTAAAACATTTTCATTTGTTCTTGATGTGTATGATGTTTGGGGCATTAGCATTATGTATTGAATATTTTGAGTAAGAGGAAAAGAATCCATCTTCAGAATATAGGGTTGTTCTTTGGGGAAAAAAAAGTATGAGAACATAATTTCCTTGTCCTAGACTTTACAAATTTTTCAAAACTGTAACTTTATTTTAAACTTGTGTATCACAACTTGGTTGATATGCCAAAAATGATCTACTGGCTTTTGCTTATGATGAAAAAACCTCAAATCTATCTTCTACTTTTTAAAAGCAAATAACTGAATTATAGAAAACTTTAGACCTGTGACATTTTTTGTTTTAAATTACAAAAGAAGTTGGTATAATAAAGTGATGGCTCTTTTTCTTATATAGAACGCAAATCAAAGATATAACCAGTATGATTCATTGCAAGTAGTCAAGTATAACTCCTAAGGCAACCATTTGTATCTTATATATCAGGGTTACTTTATAGTTTGAAAGCACTTTGCACATATTTCCTGTATATAAAGGATGTAATTACAGGATATAGTGGTTGGTAATGCATTAAAACATGAACCTCATTTTAGAAATCGACAGCTATGGTATTTTTTTAATGATCAGCTTTTCTGTTTATTGTAAAACTAAGTTAAAAAATAAAAGGTTAATGAGAAATGAAATGTTAACTGTATTGATTGTGCTATATTCATGTAGACTATGTAGAACAAACAGTGGTTCATATACAGTAATCTTAAATAGCAGGCAGGAGATACAACTGCCCCAAATGCCAAGCATGCGACTCCAGAGGTTCAATTCCCAGTACCATGCAAAAAGATAAGTTCATGAGACTAAATAAAGACATTATATATAACTTGAACAAACAACAAAAAACCAAGAGATAGGGTTTTACTGTGTAGCTTAGACTGGCTTTAGACTTGAAGCAATCCTCTTGCCTCAGCCTACAAAGGACAAAAGAGAGTCATTTTAAGTTTTAACAGATGTGAAGCTGAGAATGTAAAAGGTAAAGAATAAGGTGTTGCCTCTTGGCTCATACTAGAGCTGTCTTCAGTGAAGGAGAATTTATACCTACCCATATACAAAAGGATAGAAATGATTTCCTAGTGTTTGCCTTTAGCCCAATGTTTATGTGAAAGAGGCGTGTTGTGGGTGACATTCTTTAGAAGAGTTGATTCCTGGGGGGAAATCTCATTGTTATTAAGTTTTTTGGCAGGTGTAAATTTAGATGATAAATTATTTATTCCCAATAAATACCATGACACAACAGTGCTTTATCTGGTGGCAGAATATTAGGTGATGAGCTGCAAATGTGATAGCAAACTAATTTCCTAGCTATTTTGATCTCAAGTTGACAGGCTAGAGTTATCTGAAAGGAGGGAACCTCAAATGAGGAAGTGTCTCCATAAAATCTGGCTGTAGGACATTTTCTTAATTAGTAACTAAAGTGGGAGGGTGCTGCCGTTGTGGGTAGTGCCTACCCTGGGCTGGTGGTCCTGGCTTCTATAAGAAAGCAGGCTGAGCAAGCCAGGAGAAGCAAGCCTGTAAGCAGCACCCCTTCATGGCTTCTATTGCTTCTGCCTCCAGGTTCCTGCCCTGTGTTTTGAGTTCCTGTCCTGACTTCCTTTGATGATGAATAGTAATATGGAAGTATAAGCCAAATAAACTCTTTTCTCCACATCGTGCGTTTTGGTCATGGTGTTTCTTCACAGCCACAGAAACTCTTTTTTGAGCCAGGGTTTTTCTGTGTAACCTTGGCTGTCCTGGAACTCACTTTGTAGACCAGGCTGGCCTCGAACTCAGAAATCTGCCTGCCTCTGCCTCCCAAGTGCTGGGATTAAAGGTGTGCACCACCAGCCTGGTCCACAGAAACTCTTAAGACAAGAAATAAATCCTATTCAGTAATGTTTTAAGTTTTAATTTTTTTTTTTATGCCCATGTCACAGCACATGTATAGATGTCAAAAAACAACTTGCAGCCCTCTCCTCCCACTGTGGTACCTGGAGACTGAACTCAGGTGGCTGGGACTTGGTAGGCATCCTTACCTGCTGAACTACTTGCTGGCCCTAGTTTTTGTTTTACCTCCAGAATGTTTTACTTACTAATTCGTGCGTATACCATTAAGTCACCTGAATTTGTAAATAATCTATATGATTAAGACAACATGACCAAGGAAACTTAATAAAAAAAATAATTTGGGGCTGTTGAGATGGCTTAGTAGTTAAGAGCACTGGTTATTTCTCCAGAGGACCTGGGTTCAATTCCCAGCATCCACAAGGCAGCTCACCATTGTCTCTAACTCCACCTCCAGGAGTTCTGACATCTTCACAAGTATACACATCCAGGCAAAACACCAATGCACATTAACAAATATGCCAGGCAGGGATGGTGCACACTACTATTTGTAGCACTCCAGACTCAGAGGCAGACAATCTGGTCTCTAGGACAACCAGGGCTATACAAAGAAACCCTGTCTTGTAAAACTAAGAGCACACTGGGAGTGCCTTGAGTCTTCTGAAACTTCAGTGCTTCCCCACAGTGACACACCTAATCCTTCCTAAACAGTTCCACCTACCAGGGACCAAGTATTCAAACCTGAGCTTGGGGGGCGGGGGGGAAGACTGTCACTCAGTCACACACAAAGAAACAACACCGTTTCAATGTAGGTTAAATAATCTTGAAAAGAGAAATAATTCTTTTTTATTTTTTAATCACATTCTGTATAAATAAAAGAAAATGAAACATAAATGTGCAAACTGTTTATGATTCACTCTGTGGAAACAGGGAAAGTAGAAAAAAGCATTTTACAAAAAATATACAGTGTCTTCCTTCTCTTCTGTATCCTTACATATAGCACATTGTTTCCCTGCTTATTCAGCCATCCACTTACATACTTTTCTGACTATGTCAGTGCTATATTCATGTAGACCAAGGCAGGCCAGGCCCTCTCAATAATCCACAGCAGGATTTAATTTTACTATAACCAATTGTCCAATGATTTGATTTGAGAAGCTACTAGGGGCTTGCTTCTGCAGACCCATTTTTACCCCACAGCTGAGGTCCAGTGCTCTCATATCATAGGGCAGGACTCTTGAACCCCACGTTTGTTTCTTCATATGGTTCTGCTTATTCTAATTCTACAAAGTAATTAATATTTGTGTGTTAGTGGGGATTTTGCACACTGAGCAATTGCTACCTGCAGCCTCCAGCGTCCTAGTGCTCACTTTTAACCTGCCCACATCATTTCAGTTTGGCAGTACAATCATTTAGCCATTATTTGATTCCAAAGGCCTTTTTCTTTCTAGTACTTGAAAACATTCTAAGAGGATGGTTGAGTAAATAGACTAAAATTATGCTGTTACCTGAAAGTGAGTCATAGTAAGTGAAGTTGTAAATATATTTTACTATTTTTAGTAAGAAAGGTGACTGGCACATTAAGTAGTTTTACTATAATAAGCACAGTAAGGATTCAATACTCGGCACTGATTATGCATCTTTGCAAACTACATTCTACATGGCCTGGGACTAGGTGTTAATAAAAGCACTATGGCCAGTATCGAAAGGGAATTAGTCAAATCTTACCCATGGTACATGTAAATCTTAATTTTCCTCTTCTAGAGAAATATTGAAAGTCTCAACTAGTTTAAGATAAGACTTGTGAGCTGAGTCTTAGTACATATTCTTTGAAAAAATGATACTGAAACCACTAATTACAGTTACATTTTGTAAGAAAAAGAAATTATTACTATTTGTCTCTCATGATGTTTGAAACGGTATGACATAAAGTATAAATTTTTCTATTAACAGTGAACAAGCTATTAAAACAACTTAAAAGTATCACATCCAACCTTTCCACTACCCATTTAAAGAAGCAGGAATTGTAGAGGGAAGCACTGAGAGCATTCAGGGCAGGGAGACTTCATCACTAGTAAGATCACTAGTAAGTAAGGTGAGCTAGAACCTTAGTTCTTTTGACTAGTCCACACCCTGCAGAGACATACTGCTTAGTAATATAGTCCTGGCTGGCTCTAGTCTTCAAGTTGCAGACATACTCCTGTGTTGCATCTGCTCCTGAATATGGGGATCTCCACCATCATGTCTTGAATATGGGGACCTCCACCATCATGTCTTGCTCACAGTCATGTTTGTCTCAGATGACAGCCCCAAGAACAGCTTTGCATGTAACCATGTGCAAATTTAAGTGAAATAGTCCTTTTTTGTTGTTTGATATTAACTCCAAAGTGAATAGAATTAAAATCAGCAGATACAGATAAGCTTATGCTCATTCGCTCTATTTAGAGGGTAGTGTTTTAGTTTATTGATACTTTGCTCTTCATAAAGTGCAGTGAATAAATAAGATGAAAAAAGCTATTATGGTTTATATACAGTTCTAAGGTAAAGATTAATTACTGATTATAGTTCTTATAGTATTTTAATTCTGGATAAACTGTTGTACTTAGTAATTAAAAGCTGTTATGTCTAGGTAAAATAATGACTTTTATCCCATTTAGACCAATCTAATATTAAGTGGCATATAATTGTAAAACTTAATTTTACAATTAAGATAAATTTTACAATTAGATACAAATGACATGCATGTGCTACAGACTAAACCCAGATATGGTCAGATGTTGAGCATTATTTCTGGCTTCAAAATAGGATGTATCTGTTTCATCGTCTGGTTGGGGTACGAAAGGCATAGTCTGATGCTGCAGATTTTCCCAGTCCACTTCACTGAAGAGAGGATGCTGTTTTAGTTCTTAAGAGGGAAATATATAAAAAAAAAACAATATCAGAATATGATACCATTACTTAAGCTCTCCTCTCAGGAATTAAAAAGAGTATTTTAGATGTATCCTACTTTAATATGCCACTCAGTGATATTTGTTTAATGTGTGTCTCCCTAGTAAGCTATATACTTTATATTGTCATTTTGCACATTACCTGGTGTATTATAGGTGCCTGAGTTATATTTAAGTGAGTGAATAGATGGATGTTATAGAAGTACATGTTTCTGGATGCCAGTATCTTCTCACACAGTCCCTCACTTCTTCCCTAGCTCTGTAGCTCGTGATTAATGCTCCAGGTCTCATTCGCCTCCTCAGCACCAGCTATTGCCCTACAACTTAGATATGAAGTCTGTCTTTCACTCTGCCTTCTACATCTTTCTTCATGCACATTTTACATATATTGATGATGATTCTTTGTATGTATAATTTACTGTCCTTTTGCTTTGATTGTACAGTGTAAAATAAGGTTTCACACTGTAGCCGGGCAGTGGTGGTGCACGCCTTTAATCTGAGCACTTGTGAGGCAGAGGCAGGTGGATTTCTGAGTTTGGGGCCAGCTTGGTCTACAGAGTGAGTTCCAGGACAGCCACCCTGTCTCGAAAAAAAAAAAACAAAAAAACCAACCAAACAAAAAAGGTTCCCCTCTGTAGCCTGGTATTCACTGTGCAGCTTAAGCTGAATGTTTTTACAATTTTCTTAGCCTCTCAAGTGCTGGCTTTCCAGGCATGCACCAGCATGTATAGCTGGGTTCTGGTCTTTGATGACAGTTCTCGCATAGTCTCTCCAAGTCTCTGACTTACTTGATTCCACTGACTGCATCTTTAGAATTTAGTAGTTAGCACTATTATTTCTAGGGTATTTCCATCACAGTACACCTCTGTTTATAAGATGTCAGACTCTTCATTTTTTGTTTGTTTTAATTTGACAGAGTCTTTATGTAGTCCTTCCTGTTCTGGAATAGTCTCTATGTAGACCTATTGAGCTTGGCTTCATACTGCCTGTCACCATGCCCAGGTCCTCTTTATATTTTTACTACTTCTACCTACTAAAATGAAAGCAGGTTCACTGGCTGGACTACACTGTGATAGTTGCTGAAAATAAGCATTTTTTTCTTGGTTCCTTCACTGTTTCTTCTTTGCAGTGCTGGTGACAGAGTACAAGACCTGGCACATTCTGTGCAAGTGTCTACTGTGGGGCTACATCTCCTCTTCATGGTTTTTTTTTTTGACAGGCTTTTATTTTATTTTATTTACTTTGGTGCCTAGACTGGCTTTGAACTCATGGCAATTTTTCTGTGTGCTAGGATTATAGGCATGAGCCACCAAGTCTATCTTTCAATCCTTTACCTTTAAAAGCAACAATATAGGGGCTGGTGAGATGGCTCAGCGGGTAAGAGCACCCGACTGCTCTTCCAAAGGTGATAAGTTCAAATCCCAGCAACCACATGGTGGCTCACAACCACCCGTAATGAGATCTGGCGCCCTCTTCTGGAATGTGTGAAGACAGCTACAGTGTACTTACATATAATAAATAAAATAAATCTTTAAAAAAAAAAAAAAAAAGCAACAATATAAATGCTAGTAAATAAAGAATTGACAATTTCAGTAAAAAAATCCAAAACTGTTTCTACTTTTAAGGACAATATTGGAAAATGACAAATGATTGTAGTGGGAATATTGATTTAGGAGATTTAAATTTCTTTAAACTAAAAGAAATGATATAATATTGTTTCTGGTACCTTATGGAGTTACAAAATTCATTGTGTGAGTTGTAACTACACTGGGTTGAGTTTTAAATTGAAATAAAGACACATATAAATGCATATCTATCATTTTATCACTAAGCAGTCAAATTAGCAAGTGACAAAACCCTTACCTCTCATTCCAGCTCTCTTTGAATCATCAATGGTTAAAAGCATGTCCATTGCACTTTGAGCATTATCAGATAGCTTTTCTTCGCCTTCTGGCCACGGGATATCTACAAGTACAAATACGCAAGTAAAGTTGTTTGATGCTACCTAGAGGAGCTCCACTTGGGTATGGTATGTCTTACTTTCTGCAGTTCTTGAAGAAATCAACGCCTTTCTGGCATATCTTACTTTCTTCTGAAAGCCTTTCTTTCTCTTCCCCTCTGACCCCGTGGTTTACTCTATATTAAAATGCCTTTATTAAGCAGATTTTAAAATCATTCTCAACTACTAGGGATAAATGACTTTCTCTTATGGATGCATTTAAAGGTCTTGTGTATGCTAAACAAGTGCTCTGCCATTGAGCTACATCCTCCAACTCTGAATCTATCCTACTAGAAAACATAAAGAGAATCACCTCTTTTTAAAATATTCTGGAATACTTGTTGTGGTGTTTCATCATTGAAAGGGGGAATTCCTGTCAGAAATTCGAACAAGCAAACTCCAAGTGCCCACCAGTCTACCGCAGGACCTGGAATGTAAAAGGAGTTAGGCTGAATTTGCAAGCATTTTATACAAGTAATTTATAATAGAAACATCAGTATATTGATGCTTGAGCCATCAAGGCCTTCTTGCTTTAGGGCTTTCTTCAGTTTCTTTCTTTTTTTTTTTTTTTTTGGTTTTTCGACTGTTATAAAAACTCAAATTACCTTCATTCAGGCAATAACCATCGCCTTAGCTTTCCAGAGGTTTAGATTAGCAATACTTTTCAAGGCCACTTAGCTTTCCAGAGGTTTAGATTAGCAATACTTTTCAAGGCTACCCCCCCCCCCAGCCCCCAGACAGGGTTTCTCTGTGTTCCCCTGGCTGTCCTGGAACTCACTCTGTAGACCAGGCTGGCCTTGAACTCAGAAACCCGCCTGCCTCTGCCTCCCGAGTGCTGGGATTAAAGGCGTGCGCCACCACGCATGGCCCAAGGCCACTTTTTGATAGATTAATAAATTCCGATAGTTTGAATATCTGATGAATTCTAAATCTTAAAGAGCAATGAAGAAGTATATTTCAGAAAATACTAAGTCAAGAAATGACAACAAAGAAAGAATGTTGGGGGGCTGGAGAGGTGGCTCAGTGGTTAAGAGCACTGACTGCTCTTCTGAAGGTCCTGAGTTCAAATCCCAACAACCACATGGTGACTCACAACCACCTATAATGAGATTTGATGCCCTCTTCTGGTGTGTCTGAAGACAGCTACAATGTACTTACATATAATAATGATGGCTCACAACCATCTGTACAGCTACAGTGTATTCATATACATAAAATAAATAAAATTCTATCTATCTATCTATCTATCTATCTATCTATCTATCTATCTATCTATCTATCTAAAAGAAAGACAATGTTAGCATAAGCCTTTAAACCCAGCATTTGGGAGGCAGAGGCGCAGAGGCGCAGAGGCGCAGAGGGGCAGAGGGGCAGAGGGGCAGAGGCGCAGAGGGGCAGAGGCGCAGAGGGGCAGAGGGGCAGAGGGGCAGAGGGGCAGAGGCGCAGAGGGGCAGAGGGGCAGAGGGGCAGAGGCGCAGAGGCGCAGAGGGGCAGAGGCGCAGAGAGAGAGGCAGAGAGGCAGAGGCAGAGGCGCAGAGGAGAGGGGCAGAGGCAGAGAGGCAGAGGCAGAGAGGCAGAGGCAGAGAGGCAGAGAGGCAGAGAGGCAGAGAGGCAGAGAGGCAGAGAGGCGCAGAGGCAGAGGCAGAGGCAGAGGCAGAGGCAGAGGCAGAGGCAGAGGCAGGCAGGTCTTGAGTTTGAGGCCAGCTTGGTCTACAGAGTGAGCTCCAGGACAGTTAGGGCTACACAGTGACCCTGTCTTTAAAAAAAAAAAAAAAGGGCTTGCAAGATGGCTCAGTGGGTAAGAGCACTGACTGCTCTTCAGAAGGTCCTGAGTTCAAATTCCAGCAACCACATGGTGGCTCATAACCACCCGAAATGAGATCTGACGCCCTCTTCTGGTGCGTCTGAAGTCAGCTACAGTGTACTTATATATAAATAAATCTTAAAAAAACAAATACAACAACAAAATTATACTGTATTTCACTTGTTTTACCCAAGGCATGACAGTAATATTTATACTAACTTAAGGTAATTACCAAATGCTCTAAATAGTGTTTTACTATGTAGTTTGTTGATGCAAAAACATAGTTTTTAGCTCAAAAGGAATGATAGCTATTCTGTAACCAAATTTGAATGATCACGGTTCAGGAACATAGATTTAATTTACCTTGAATGACATGTTCCAGGGTTGAGGAGATAGATCAGTGGTTAAGAGCACTGGCTGCTAGCTATTCTAGAGGACCTGGGTTCCATTCCTAGCACCATAACCATTTGTAACTCCAGCTCCAAGGGATCCAATACCTTCCTCTGGCCTCAGTAGGCACCAGGCATGCACATGGTACACAGACATATGCAGGCAAAACACCACACATATAAAATGAAAATAAGTAAAATCTCAAAAAAGGAAAAGAAAGGCATGTTACACTGTAGAATTGGTTACATGGGACTGTATTAACAGGGAAAGTCATTAGTTAGACACTGGTGGAGCCCACAGGTAAGTCATAGAATAAGCAGGAAAAATCCAGTTATAGTTTTCAGATATTATCTGACAACATTCTTAAGCTTTTGGATTGGTAGGAGCTAGTGGTTTGCCAAAAATGAACATTTGTTTTTGCTCTTTGCTTTAAAACATTTTAAAAGTTTTGATGGTCACAGGATGTTAGCTCAGACACAGAGGTGGCAGTGAATGGCTTTCAAACGTACTAAAAATAGCCCAAAATAGTTTGACTCTGGTCTGTGATACTTTAACTTTCCATAATCCTAATGTTCAATCATTTGGTCTTGTAGAATCTTTAACACAGACATGGACATTCTGGGAAGTTCATTCATAGGTACCCAAATGGCCAAATCACAATTTGTGCTGGCAGAGGTCAAATGTTTTTATGCCACAAGGCTCGGAAGGCTCAGTCGTATCATCTGAAGAAGACTGGGCCGAATTGACAAAGCTGCAGCCTTGGGAGGGAGGGAGGGAGGGAGGGACACTTGGTAAAATCATTAAGAAGTATATCTACAGATTACAATCTGAGTCTGATTTTTCTCTGTATCATAGGAGTACTGTACTTAGAGTTTAAATAATTAAGAAAATAGCCAGGCAAGATGATGCATGCCTGATTTGCATGGCAAGTTCTAGGAGAGCCAAGGCTACACAGAGAACCTGTCTCTAGTCCCCCAAACCCCACTCCGCCCTTAAGATATTTTAAGACTGCCTGCCTTTCTAGGTTCAAGTTAGGACTTGACTCTAGAGCTAGAAGCACAAGGATTAGAAGTTCAGGGAGATCCTCTAGCTATACATAATGAGTTCAAGGCCTGCCTGAGCTACAATGAAACCCTGTTTTGAAATAACAGTATGACTTAAAGAAGCAAGAGTTGCAGCTGAGAGAGCAATTTAGTTGACCAAGTTGACTATATATTTCTCTATGTGTCTACAGTCGTTTGAACTATATGCAATGTTTTATTTAGAGTATATTTTAGTTTTCCTTTTTGCTAGTTTGATTACATAGCTATGACCTCATGTGGCATGACTAGTTCAGGTTTTAGAAATGATTAGCTTTAAACTTCTAGGTCATTATAAATCTTGTGACTATATTTGTCCTAATATTTTGCTATTAATTCAGATCAGATGACATTATCATTTAAAATTGCCTTTTTCCTGTGTGCCAAATATTATTGGTGACAGGAGCAGAAATAAGAGGTCAGTTCCCTTGGAACTGGAGTTATAGATTGTTGTCAGCTGCCATGTGGGTGCTGGAAATTGAACCTGGGTCCTCTGAAAGAGTAGCCAGTACTCTTACCTGCTGATCTGTCTCCCAGACTGTGGTTAACTATGGTAAAATTAAAGAGTATATATAGTAAGTACATATATGTTTTTATCTTTTTTAAACCTGTTTATGGCATACTTTACTCTTTTTGTCATCATCCTTTCTCTGTTTTGGAAAAATCTTTTACTAAAAAATATTATTTTAGAAAAATCTGTACTTAATATGAGATAAAGGTGACATACTATATCTTAGGTAGGCTTTACTGCTGCTTGGATTCTCAAAAGGGCTCTTAATATGTCTCCCCCCGCCCCCAGGTCTTAAATTAGTTTGAGCATTAAAGAATGTCCCATTTCCACAAGAGCTGGCCAAGATAATTCCTGACACTGGAAGACGAATTTGTCTTAGCAAAGGAGGGGAAAATATTGTCAGACATCTTTCTTTGTTGTCCATGTAATTGTAGTTTTGGAGGAAAAGGGAGGAGCTAGCAAATGATTCTTTTTTTCCTGGAGTAACAAGGGGAGAGACAGGAGTCTCTTGGGACCAGTGATGGCAGACTGGATCCCCATTACTTAGGTATTTACAACATCACCACCATCATAGTATATCTGAAAATTGAAAGGAAAAAAATTCTATGACTTTTTATCAGATTGCATCTGTCAGAAATGGACTTGCACACTGAAATGAACATGAGCACACTGTTAGAATAATTGAATGCAATACTGTCTTTTTATGCAAAAACTGCCTTAGCTAATCTCATACATACTATTTAACCGCAATGAATTAATGTTGAGTGACAAATTTACTTTCCTAGTAGCAAATTTACTTTCCTAGTAGCAAAAATACAATGAAAAAGTATGTTTAACACAGGATAAAGTCTAGAAACTATGTAAAAGTTTTTCTACATATAGGCTAGTTCTTTAACTTTTAAAAATATTCTAAATGTTCATTTTAAATTTCATTAACAAAAAGCAGTTTAGAAATTTGAGCACTCTGGTGGTTTGAATGACAATGGCTCGTAGATTTGAATAGCAAGTCAGCATGAAGCTGCACCACAAGAAATGATAAGGAGGTGTGGCCTTGTTGGAGAAGTGTGTCACTGAGGGTGTGCCTCGAGGTTTCCAAAGCCCATTCCAAACTCAGTCTTTCCCTTCCTGCTGCATGCAGAATTTTTTGCTACTTTTTAGCACTGTGTCTGTCTACCTGATGCTGCTATGCTTCCCATCATAATGATAATAGACTGATCTTTTGAAACTGTATTGAAGTGCCTAATTAGATGCCCCCCCCCCAGGGTTTCTCTGTATAGCCCTGGCTGTCCTGGAACTCACTTTGTAGACCAGGCTGGCCTCAAACTCAGAAATCTGCCTGCCTCTGCCTCCCTAGTGCTGGGATTAAAGGCATGCGCCACCTTAGAGTGGCTTTGGTCATGGTCTCTTCCCATCAATAGAACACTGATTTAAGACAAGCTTTTAATAAAAAAAAATGTTTTAATAATTTGATCATCCACTAAATGCAAGGCATTAGTTATTACTCCTTTTCTGGGGGGGCTTATAAAATATTTTTTGTTTACATTTCAAATGTTACCCCCTTTCTTCATTTCCCCTCTGAAAACTCCCATCCAATCTCCCCTCCACCTGTTCACCAACCTATCTACTCCTGCTTCCCTGTTCTGGCATCCCCTACACTGGGGCACTGAGCCTTCACAGGACCAAGAACCTCTCCTCCCATTGATGCCTGACAAACTTATCCTCTGCTACATATGCAGCTGGAGCCATGGGTCCCTCCATGTGTACTTTTTGGTTGGTGGTTTAGTCCCTGGGAGCTCTAGGGGAGTGTGGTTGGTTGATATTATTATTCTTCCTATGGGCTTGCAAACCCCTTCAGATCCTTCAATCTTTTCTCTAGCTCCTCCACTGGGAACCTTAGTTCAATGGTTGGCTGCAAGCATCCACCTCTGTATCTGTGAGGCATTGACAGAGCCTCTCAGGAGACAGCTATATCAGAATCCTGTTAGCAAGTACTTGTGGGCATCCACAATAGTGTCTGGGTTTGGTAACTGTATCTGGGATGGATCCCCAGGTGGGGCAGTCTCTGCTCTATATTTTGTATCTCCTCCCACAGGTATTTTGTTCCCCCTTCTAAGAAGGACCAAAATAGCCACACTGTGGTCTTCCTTTTTCTTGAGCCTCAGGTAGTCTGAATTGTGTCTTCGGTATTCTGAGCTTTTGGGCTAATATCTGCTTATCAGCAAGTGCATACCATGTGTGTTCTTTTGTGACTGGGTTACCTCACTCAGGATCATTCTCTACTTCTATCCATCTGCCTAATAATTTCATGAATCCATTGTTCTTAATAACTGAGTAGTACTCCATTGTGTAAATGTACCACATTTTCTGTATCCATTCCTCTATTGAGGGACATCTGGGTTCTTTCCAACTTCTCTCTATTATAAATAAGGCTGCTATGAACATAGTGGAGCATCTGTCTTTAATACATGTTGGAGCATCTTCTGGGTATATGCCCAGGAGTAGTATAACTAGGTCCTCAGGTAGCACTATGTCCAATTTCCTGAGCAACCACCAAACTGATTTCCAGAGTGGTTGTACCAGCATGCAATTCCACCAGCAATGTAAGAGTGTTCCTCTTTCTCTACATTCTCGCCAGCATCTGTTCTCACCTGAGTGACAATCATCTGTAATAGGATCCGATTCCCTCTTGTGCTGTGTCTGAGTACTCATATACATAAAATAAATCTAAAACAAAGAAAAGGAAAAAAACCAAACCAAACAAACAAACAAACCCCAAAAAACCAAAAACCAACAACCCCCCCCCCAAAAAAAAAAAAAACCCAAACCCTTACGTAAATAGGCTCAGCAATATAGCTCTGTGGCTAAAAGCAGTTGGCGTGCAAGTTTGACAACATAAATTAAGTCCCTGGGACCCACTTAAACTTGGGTACCACAGCAGGTGAAATGAAGTTACAGGCTTCAGATGCTGCTGACATCCTTAGCTCTAGACTGGTGGAGGCCAGTGATCTGCTGAGAATAATTTTGGCTATGATAGCACAAGGATGTTAGATCAGATAGGAGTGGGCAGTACATGGCTTTCAAAGGCATTAAAAGTAACTTAACATAATTTGGCTTTGAGCAGGGTTATTCAGGGCATAATTCAATGTGACTGGTGTCTTTATAATAAGCCAGCTATGAACATGGAGGCTTAAAGGTTGCCTGTTTGATGTAGTAAAAGAGAAGAATGAGAGTAACAATGAATATACTTTCCTCCAGGAAGTGGGAGAGCATCACACATCACAGCATAGGTGATTAGGTAGGTGAGAGGTGCTGAGAACAGAAGGGC
The DNA here is from genome assembly GCA_902729485.2 of Mus minutoides. Lineage (NCBI taxonomy): Eukaryota > Metazoa > Chordata > Mammalia > Rodentia > Muridae > Mus > Mus minutoides. Next base: position 2,427,055 of record LR749501.1, read on the forward strand.
AATTCAGTAAAATGGGGCAAGCAACATAGACATTGAGCCACACAGTTCTACAAGGGGAAGGAAAAAAGAATCCTTATTCAGAAGGTAAGCCAGTCAGCACTGACCAAGAGACTGGCCATAGGGCCAGCCCAAGGAATTTTTTTTTTTTTTTTCCCCGAGACAGGGTTTCTCTGTGTAGCCCTGGCTGTCCTGGAACTCACTCTGTAGATCAGGCTGGCCTCAAACTCAGAGACAGACCTGACTCTGTCTCCCAAGTGCTAGGATTAAAGGCATGTGCCACCATTGCCCAGCCAGCCCAAGAATCTTGCAAGCCTTCAGTCCAGTTAGGATCCATGAGACATTGTGATGCAATTAAAGAGAGAACAGAGAAGTCTATTTCCTACTATGTAGGACTGAGTTGGGTGGGGGCCCAATATCAGGAAATAATCACAAATCAGGGAGCCTAGAGTCAATCTGCCATAGCCCCGGGACTAAGAGACAGAGATGGGAGGCAATGTGCCTGGGGGAGGGCTAGATGGCCTGCAGAAAAGCCTAGGTGGCAGTAGACTCACATTGAGCAATGAGGTGGAGAGCTGGGCAGATCCTCCCTCCACCTGATAACTTTAGAGCCTGATATCCTAAGTCTCAGTTAGTTGTAGAGGAAAACCACTTTGATACTTTCCTTTTTTTATATTGATCCTGTATTTAATTTATTTTATGTGTGTGCTGCATGCATGTATGGTGTGTATACACTCATCTGTGCATGTATATGTGGAGACAAAAGGTTAACACTAGGTATGATGGTTGAATAAGAATGGCCCCCATATGCTTATATATTTGAATACTTAATTAATTTGAATACATGGAACTGTTTGAGAAGGATTAGAAGGATTAGGAGGTGTAGCTTTGTTGGAGGTACTGTATCACTAGGGGGTAGGCTCTGAGGTTTCACAGCTTAAGCTAAACCCCATCCTCTCATCCTAGTAAAGGATGATCAGGATGCTTAGCAACCTCTCAGCTACTGCTCTAGTACCTGCCTGCCTGCCTGCCACTATGTTCCCCATGATGATAATGAACTAAGTCTCTGAAACTGTAAGCAAGCCCCCAGTTAAATGCTTCCTTTTATAAGAGTTGCCTTAGTCATGGTGTCTTTTCATAGCAACTGAATAGTAACTAAAGTACTGATATCTTTCTTTATTTGAGACAGGATTTCTCACTGAATCTGGAGCTCAAAATTTTCCCTTTAATTATATACATATGCACATACTAAATAAGTAAATATAATAAAAAGTATATGTCGGGCATGGTGGCACACGCCTTTAATCCCAGCACTCAGGAGGCAGAGGCAGATTTCTGAGTTCGAGGCCAGCCTGGTCTACAGAGTGAGTTCCAGGACAGCCAGGGCTACACAGAGAAACCCTGACTGGGGGGGAAAAAAAAAGTAAATGAACACAGAGAGATGGCTCCGTGCTTTACAGTGTTTATTCCCTATATGCAGAGAATATTGTTTAAATGTGTATGTGTTGTGATATATGCATATTTGTGTATGTACATATACATGACTGGGTGTGTGCACACATGCAGAGGCCAAAAAAGTTCATGTGGAGCATCTTCCACTATCAGTCTCTGCCTAACTTTCTGAAACAAAGTCTCTTGACTAAACCTAGACCTCACTGATGTGGCAAGACTGGCAGGCCAGCCGGGCCCAGGATCCTCCTGCCTTTGTCTCCTCACTGCTAAGATGATAGGCATTGGCCAGCATGCCACTCCCACCCTCCCATTTCATGACTCATTTTTAATATGGGTCCTTATGTTTGCACATTTTACTAACTGGGCTGGCTATCTCCACAGCCCCAAGTTGTTTCCTTTTTCCTTTTCCCACTGTAAATGCTACATGATGAAGAGGTACCATGTACTCCTTTTAAGTATCAAAGCCAGATCTATAAAAAAAATGCGGTCTCAAACGGCAAAAATAAAAAACTCCACATGCCCACAGTATGGATGGTAGAAGACAACTTATGAGAAGAGTAGTCTCCAGGGTTTGAATACAGATAAAAGAAATTTAATATAAAAGGGTAATGTAGTCACTGATAAAAACATGAAAGTAAAGACACATCATGTATATCTTACCATGGGCTGTCCCCAGTAAAAGCTCAGGTGCCAGGTAATCTGGAGTTCCTAGAATTCGCCCATCATCTACTGGGGGTGCCCCTCTTCTCACACTCTTTGGAGTTCTGTATGATGTTCCCAACTTGACCTGATTTGGAGTCTGTTAATTTAAGAGTTTCAGAGACAACAGATATGTAAATTTCTTTCAAATGAACAAAGGCATTGAAGCCGTAACAACAAACATTCTTTAGGTATGGAGCATTGGAACATGCATTCAAATCCTTGGTCAGGGATTTAAAAGCAGACTCAGGCTAGTTATAATTATAAAAAGGTTCTTATGTAATCAAATTCAATAGCACTGATAATGTCAATTGTTTCAGATATGACTATAAAAGAAAACAAAATTCTTTTGAGGTAGTTTTACTATATAGCTTACACTGACCTCAAACCATGATCTTGCTTTAGCCTCTGAAGAATTTGGATTAAAGGTTTATAAGGAGGTATTCCACCTAAGAAAAGTACCTTGACAGCCTAGATTGATACAAATAAGAAAAGGTATGGCTGACAAAACGATTGAACTAAGTATCTGCTCATCTCTTGTACTAAGCAGTCCTTAAAGGTTTTAATGTAATTGCTGCTTAACACCACATGGTGGCTTACAACCACCGGTAATGAGATCTGACGCCCTCCTCTGGTGCCTCTGAAGTCAGCTACAGTGTACTTCTGAAGAATGATAATAAATGAATCCTTGGACCGGAGAGACCAACCTGAGCGAACAGGGCCAACCAGAGCAAGCGGGGCTCTCCGGAGTGAGCGGGGCTGGCCGGAGCGAGCGGGGACAACCGGAGCAAGCGGAGCCGATCGGAGCGAGCGGGCCGGCCAGAGCGAGCCCACTAGAGCGAGTGGGCCGGCCTGAGCGAGCAGGGCCGTACGGGGGAGGCCGGAGCAAGTGGAGCTGGCCAGAGCAAACGGGGTCAAGCGGAGTGAGCAGGGTTGACCGGAACAAGGGAAAAAAAAAAAGAATAATAAACACTACTATCAGCTTCACTTTCATGCATAAAATATTTCAATAATTTATAAGAGAATCAAACTGTATAATTAATACCATATAACCTAACTGAGAGGCAAGCATGTGTCTTAATAGGTTACTACTTTAATATTGTAAAAATAAACTGGAATGTACCTGATGTGACATATAGTCCCTTTCTTTTTCAGTAGGGGTCACAGCCATGGGATACGAACCACTGTAATCACAGGAAATGTCCATAGCATCTAAAGAAGTTACGCTTATTTTGGATGGTTCTGAATTACTAGATGCATTAATATGACTGTTAAAACTTCGAAAGGCCACGACATTGATTTTAGAGGTAAATGTTTTGGGCACCTTTGAAGGATGAGCTAACATTTGGTTACTGTCTTGGATAGAAGCATGGCAGTCATCTTTTGGTAAGGAATTTTCTTGGCATTTTGGTAACATAAATAGATGTTCAGTATTTGGCTCTTCAAAAGAGTAGTCTCTGATGCTTTTATCTGGTTCTAAGGCCTGAATTTCCAGTGAACTTTCCATCATAGACACTCCAGGAAAAGATGAATCAGAATCCACACAGAGAGTTTTAGGAGCTCTATCCTCATCAGAACATACAAAATTAGAAGTGAGGCAGTCCTTTTTACTGGTCAGCTCGCAGTCTTCATCTAGTTCAGACATAAGGTTCTTTGCTATTGTTGGTATATGCAGTTTTTCTGGGGTTTGTCTGTCAGTTAAATAGGTGACAATGTTCTCCTTATTGGCATAGTCAAGTTGCTGACTTTCACACCCTGATAGCTTCAGGTTCTGGACTTCAGCTGTCAAGCCTGTACTTTGATGTGCACGGCAGCCTGGCCTTTCCTTATTGGCCTCATATTCTGTACAGTTTTTTTTACTTTGTATAATTTCCTGACAAGGACTGGAGTCAACCAAGTGGAAATTTCTTTTACAATTTCTTTTACCAAGGTGTTCTTCAGATGTAGCACTAGAATTTACAGACCACTGACTGGACTGACAGAAACCAGACTGTCCCTCATCAATGGTCATGTTCTCATTATTTATGTCTGGGTCCCTTGCTTCCCAAGAGATTTCCCTGAAGCATCTTCTAGGGACGGTCACCTGGTTGCTTCCAGCAGCAGGAATGGCACTGTTGTCATGAATGGGAGAAAGTGCTAATTCCAGCTCTGTTTTTGTCTCGATGGCACTTGTAGATTTTGCATACAGCATTTCAACTGCATTCCAGCTCATTGCACAGCCTGATGATTTGGTACTCTAAGAGGAGGTAAACGCCACTTTCAGTTACAAACCTTAGATCTTTCCAAGCTTCTAATCTATAAATGCCTACATGTGATAAGTAACCCAGTGAAGTAGTATGTTGCGTTTTCTAGTTTTTAGATTAAACAAGTATTAAAAACAATTATAGTATAAGCTTACTATATACTACATTGCTTATAATCCCACTGTTCCAAATGTAACATTGCCTTCAATTTAAATAAATTATATCCCAATACTTATTTTGATAACATGCTACATGATATTAAAGAAAAAAAATTTAATAGAATATATTCATTCAAAATTTGGGGTAGGCTTATATTATAAATATAGTACATAATCTATTTTGCAATAGGGACATAGTGATTCTGTTTAAATTGGCAAAATGTAAGAGCCTAAAATTTACTAACTGAAACATTACTGACCAAAAGTTAGCTATTGTAAATGTGTCACTATATAAACAATAAAATAAAACCAGAAATCCATTGTTGGGGCTGTGGATATAACTCAGGGGTAGTGTGACAATGAACAAAAACAAATAAATTAATAAAAAAGTAATTATCAAAAAGATCAATTGACACTGTATAAAAGACAAAGTGCTTTTCTTCCTTTTCTTTTTAAAAATTATTTACTTATTCACTTTACACCCCCCACCCCCCTCCCCCGTTCACAGCCTCCCACAACCTTCCTTTTGTTTTTTATGAGATAGTCTCACGTATCTCAGGCTTGACATAAATTAAACACATAGCAAGGATGGCCCTGAACTCTGATGGAGTTACAGTATGAGCCTCCAGGCCCAAGTTTTACGATGCTGGAGATTGATCCCAGAATGCTGTGCTTGCTGGGCAAGCACTGCACCAACACCAGACGAGCAAAATGCTTTTTTTGAAGACAGAATTGAAAAAAATCTGAAGGTACTTGTTTTAAAATTTTGCATATATTACATATACAATATATTGTATATGTTGTATAAGAGTAGCCAGTGTTCGTAACTGCTGAACCATCTCTCTAACCCTATTGGATTTTATAAGAATACTTTTATAGGGCTGGTAAGTGCTCTTCTGAAGGTCTGTGTTCAAATCCCAGCAACCACACGGTGGCTCACAACCACCCGTAATGAGATCTGATGCCCTCTTCAGGTGTGTCTGAAGACAGGAACAGTGTACCTATTTATAATAATAAATAAATCTTTGGGCTGGAGTGAGCAGGAACTGAACGACCAGGGCCGACTGGAGTGAGGAGAGATCCTAAATTCAATTACCAACAACATGAAGGCTCACAACCATCTGAACAGCTACAGTGTGCTCACATACACTAACTAACTAAATAAATCTTAAAAAAAAAAAAAAGAAAAAAAAAGAAAAAAAAAAGAAAAAAAAAACAAAGAATACTTTCATACCACGAATCTTCTGCAGTGTCAATACTGCCTTTTTATTTTCTGGGCATTGTTGGAGACTGAATTTAGGATCATGCAAAGCAAGTACTACCCCCAAAAGATACAAGCCCAGCCTTAATGACATCTATTTTTAATGTATCATCATTAAACTTTATTAACTATCATTAACTTACTTGGTAGTCAGGAACACTTAGTTCTAAGCAAAAAGAAGATTTCTTAATTAGAATTTGCTACTGTTTCTGGTAGACACTGACAAGCCTTGGGGCCACTGTCACTTGTATGATGCTCTAGTCTGCTGTCCTCTCAGTCACGCTTCCTCAGTGTGGCACTGAGTGGGAGGAAGGAGTGGAACTATACATAGATTGACAGCGTGCACAGTATTATCTTTGTAATATGAAGGAGATGAAATAAGAGTTCTAGAAGAATCTGGTTATTGTACAGCATATACTATCTATAGCAAAGTCTAAAAAGATACAAATGTCTTGTTTTATCTATGTTTGACTACCCTAAAAATACAAATATCCAACAATAAGAAAAGTCAGATTTCTGGGAATAAGCAGCAAATATCACATAAATTACTTTATCAAATGAGTTATTTTGATCTTAACCTTCTATGGAGAACTTAGTATAATACTACATTTAAGTTTCTATGACCTTTTCTATTTATTAGCAATAGAAAAAGCAAAACATCCAGGCAGTGGTGGCACACGCCTTTAATCTCAGCACATGGGAGGCAGAGGCAGGAGGATTTATGAGTTCGAGGCCAGCCTGGTCTACAGAGTTGAGTTCCAGGACAGCCAGGGCTACACAGAGAAACCCTGTCTCGAAAAACCAAAAAGAAAAAAAAAAAAAAGAAAAAGAAAAACAATATATAAATTATATAAAATAATATTTGGGGAGCTGTTTTAAGGCAGGGTTTTTCTGTATAGCCTTGGCTGTTCTGGAACCCAGAGACCCACCAGCTTCTGCTTCCTAAGTGAAGGATTTAAAGACATGAACCACCACAGCCTGGCTTAAGTAAGATAATTTAAAGAACATCCATTCATTTGGCTGACAACTGTTCTTAATAAACACTTTTTTTTTTCTTCCCAAGACAGGGTTTCTCTGTGTAGCTCTGGCTGTCCTGGAACTCACTCTGTAGACCAGGCTGGCCTGGAACTCAGAAATTCGCCTGCCTCTGCCTCCCAATTGCTGGGATTAAAGGCGTGCGCCACCATGCCTGGCCTTCATAAACACTTTTAAGGAAACATTCCTATTAACTTTATGCCCTAAAAGTTATACCTGAAGTTTCCATTCCATTAAGTGAGAAATTCATAGTAAAAAACAGTATAGAAAGAGATATCATAAGTTTTAAAATTATGTCTGGAAACAAACAGCAAACCCTCAATTATCTAATGTCTTTATCACAGAAGGAAATGAAAAAGTGCCTGGAGGTCAAACATGTTCTGTTGGTTTACTACAATACTTAGTCACTCATCATACATTAAGCAAGACCAGTATTACAACTAAATGAGGGATGAAATGAAGCTTTTACAAGAATTTGACACAATATCCAGAAAAATGAAGAATTTTTAAAAATAATACCTCAACTGTACCCATGTATCAATGTCATTTCCTTACAAGTTTCTTATGGAAAGGTCTGGTGTTGGTATCACTGGTTTCATGTGCATATCAGCTTTAGGGATGTATACTTCCTCCTAACCTGGCAGTCTCTTTTCCATTTGGGACTGCTGTGGCATTCTGACTCCACACTGGACACGAAGGTATGAGGCTGGCTACCAGTACTTGAGGTACCCAGTCTTTTCCTACACTCGAGGAGATTAGAAGTCAGACATTTCACAGGGATTTCTGGATTGGATGAAAGGGTTTCAAAACCTGTAGGGAAAAGAAAATACTAGTTTATTTTCATAGCTACTAGTTGTTTATGGAACTTGACTCTTTCCAGGTAACTGTACTAATTACATATTATGACTACTCTTTGTGAACATTACCTAGTCCACAAGGATATTGGTATAATCTGCTATGACTTTTATCATGTTTATATTCAGAAATTATTTCAAATGTAGGCAGTACTTTGAAGGTCATAACTAAACCAAATCACTTTACATTTGTAAAATAAAAACCAGGATAAGGACATTAAAATACAGTTAGAAGGAAATTGATTTTGAGCTATATATGATTTATTTTGTAGTTATCAATAATAGACCATTTACTGGTATGCATTATTAAGATATACTGTAAGGTTAAAATGTTATTAAATTTACCTAGCTAAATTTATGTTTAATTAATGCTGTAGCAGTACTGGAGATGTTGAAATTTATAATGCTTATTGGTGTGCTAATTACAGAAAGCCACAGGCATTTGCTTTCTTTTTTTTTTCCAGTGCTAAGGATTGAACCCATGACTATGTGTGTGTGTATGTGTGTGTTTAGCAAACATTCTAACAGTAAACTTTACATCTATGCCTCTCTATAAGGGATTTTGTTACTAAGATCTGATAAGTCACATGATACAAAACTGACTACTAATGAGCCACTGCATAAAGCAGCACCTGGAGTACACATGCTGCTGCTTCCTTCCTTTCTTTCTTCCTTCCTTTCTCTCTCTCTCTCTCTTCTTTCTTTCTTTCTTTCTTTCTTTCTTTCTTTCTTTCTTTCTTTCTTTCTTTCTTTCTTTCTTTCTTTCTTTCTTTCTCTCTTTCTTTCTTTCTTTCTTTTCCAAGACAGGGTTTCTCTATATAGCCTGGCTGTCCTGGAACTCACTTTGTAGACCAGACTGGCCTCGAACTCGGAAATCTGCCTGCCTCTGTCTCCCAAGTGTTGGGATTAAAGGTGTGTGGCAATGCCACCTGGCTAACATGCTTCTTTATCCTACATGAATGACTAGGAAATCATTGCTTCTTAGCTTTGTGTATGTGTGTGCACATTTGAGTTGGAGGCTAGAGATCAGTATGGGGTAGAGAATCCCATGCACCATGCATCATCTTTTTTAAAAAAATAGGTATTTAAAATAGGTTTTAAAGTTTTATATGCATATGTAACTTTTAAGTGTTTTGCTTGCATGCACCATGTGCATGCCTAATACCTATGGAGACCAGAGTATGTGTTAGATCCCAAACTGGAGTTGTAGACAGTTGTGAGTTGCCACATAGGCACTGGGAATTAAACACAGGTTCTCTGGAAAAGCAGCCAGTGCCCTTAACTGCTGAGCCATCTCTCCATCCCCCACTTTGTTTTTTGAGATAAGGTCTCTTACTGGTCTAGAGCTGGCTGGCAGCTCAAGGGATCCCTGTTCCTATCTTTAGCTTTGAAGTTACAACAGTGCACCACCATGCTAGCTTTCTCAGGTGGTTTTGTAGACTGAATAAATAAATGTCCTCACTGCACTTTCCGTTAGACCCAAGACAGTTATGCTTTACTGAATAAGGTGAGCATGCACACTGTGATGGCTTGAATGAGAATGGCCTGCAAAGGCACAGGTTTGACTGATTGGTCCCCAGTTGGTAGAACTGTTTGGGAAGGATTATTTGTAGTCTTAGAAGAGGAGGTTTGTCATGGGTACAGACCTGAGGTTAAAGAAGACATCCCCAGTGTGCTTTTGGCCTCTTGCTTGTGGACCAAGATGTGAGCTCTCAGCTGTTGCTCAAACCACCTACTTCTGTGTCCTAGATCTGCCATCATGACCTCTAACATCTGGAGCTGGAAACCTAATTAAATTCTTTTTTTTTTCTCCCCCTTGTTCCGGTCAACCCTGCTCGCTCTGCTCCGCTCGACCCTGCTCGCTCCGGCCGTCCCCGCTCGCTCTGGCCGTCCCTGTTCGCTCCGGTCGGCCCCGCTCGCTCCAGTTGGTCTCTCAGGTCCAAGGATTCATTTTTTTATTCTTCTTCTTCATAAGTACGTTGTAGCTGACTTCAGACGCACCAGAGGAGGGCGTCAGATCTCATTACGGGTGGTTGTAAGCCACCATGTGGTTGCTGGGATTTGAACTCATCACTTTCGGAAGAGCAGTTGGGTGCTCTTACCTGCTGAGCCATCTCACCAGCCCCCAATTAAATTCTTAAATGCTTTCTTTTGTTAAGTTGCCTTGGTTATGCAATTTTATTATAGCAATAGAGAGGAAGATTCATATATCTTTCTTCTTTTCCAAAACGGATGAACATGACATTAAACTGGAAAACTAGAGCTTTGTACCATAGTAAGCAGTACATTCTACAACTAGGAAGAAAATTTCATTTCAAAGCTCATTTAATGTAATTTAATTTTTCATATACAAATCCTCTAGGTGGATTGGTAGGTCTTGAACTAGAGACCTAACTACCTCTGGTTTCTGGGATTAAAGGTGTGTGCCACCATACTCAGCACCCGTTTTCAAATGCAAAGATACGTTTACTTGGAAACCAGTTGTTGTGACACAGACCTGTAATTTTAGCACTCAGGAGGCTGAGGCAAGAGGATTGAAATTTAAAGGCCAATCTGAGCTAATAGTTCAACATGAGCCTGGACAACAGATTGAGAACTTGTTAAAAAACACTAACAAAACAAATCAAAATAAACAAACAAAAGCTCTAAAACGAAACCAAAATCCCATCCACAACACAAAGAGTAACAAGAAAATGCAGCCTTCATTTTGAATTTTTAAACTACCTCAAAACTTTTTAAAACAAGTTTACAAAGGCATACAACACTGCAGTTACTTCATTCTCTTCATATAAAATTTCCATAGACCCAAGCATAGTGAAATTAACCCCACAATCATTTAGATAATTGAATGATTGTTGGCAGGACAATTTATTCTATGAACTTATAAAATCTACTGTATTTGTCAGAAATGGCGTATATGTTATAAAATATAGGAGTGCCACAGACTGTCTGAAGTTATTAAATTTCTATTAGAAATATAAAGTTTTGGCTAGAGAGATGGCTCAGTGGTTAAGAACACTGACTCCTCTTCTGAAGGTCCTGAGTTCAAATCTCAGCAACCACATGGTGGCTCACAACCATCTGTAATGAGATCTGATACCCTCTTCTGGTTTGTCTGAACACAGCTGCAGTGTACTTACATATAACAATAAATAAATCTTACAAAAAAAGAAAAAAAATATAAAGTTTTGAGATATTTTTGTTCTTTGAAGCACACACTCAGTGGAATAGAATACCCTTTTATACTCACATGATTTTAGCAGTTTGCTAGAATAAGAAGTCGGCTCCTTCTGATCTACAGACATAGGACAAATTAGTCCTCGAGAAAGTTGTGCTTCAGACTTAGGGGCTGAAAACATGTTTGCAGTGTCTTGATCTTTTTCTCCAACTGGTGTGAACTATTAAAAAGCAAAATTATTTGAGGACAATGAAATGGTCAAGGTAAAGGCACTTGCTGCCTAATGGCATGACTTCAATCCCTAGCTTTCCATGTGGTGGAAGGAGAAGTGACTTGTACAAGTGTCCTCTGCTTCCACTGTGCACCATGGTACACACACTACACCTACATGTGATAGAAACATTTTAAAAAGAAAAAAATACTAAAAGCAAAAATAAACACAAGTACTAAGAGCTTCATCTTCAGATGGATATGGCAGATAGATATTCTACCACCTGAATAAAAAAAAAAAAACAAACTGCCAGCCGGGCGTGGTGGCGCACGCCTTTAATCCCAGCACTCGGGAGGCAGAGGCAGGCGGATTTCTGAGTTCGAGGCCAGCCTGGTCTACAAAGTGAGTTCCAGGACAGCCAGGGCTATACAGATATACAGAGAAACCCTGTCTCGAAAAACCAAAAAAAAAAAAAAAAAAAAAAAAAAAAACCCACATAAAAAAAAAACTGCCAAAAGTAATCCCATCTCATGCTTGGTACTTACATCCATCCTATTTTTATTTTAAAGTAGACTTTAAAATGTTAAGTGATAATCATGTAATCATGTAAAGGTAGCTTATGAGTTTTCCTTATGAAATACTTACAAATCCCAAAGAACTGATGAGAGATAAGACTTGTCCTGGAGTTCTTGAATAATCTTGCTTAGGTTTAGACATTGATGGTGTTGTGAGAATATCCATCACATTGATGTCTATACATGCAAAGGAAAATATATGAATATATTTAGAACTTTTGTTTATCATTGAGTATATAAATAATCACACGTTCTAAACTTTGTCTTTTTACGTTAGAAACTGTACCTACAGAACTGGCTGGTGTAGGATACATATATGCAGAGGCAACATTCATAAGTAATTAACTAATTGAAATCATTAAAAATTTGAGAAGTAGAGATACAGCTCAATGGTGGAGTGTCTTGCCTAGCACAGCACGCATAAGGCTTAAGGTTTAAGTCTCAGGACTGGAAAAAAAAAAGGTTTCTTGAACAGCTTTGTAGAAAGGCTGAATACAGTGAAATAACCCAGAATGCTATCAGCTTTTCAAGAAACACTTGCTCACCAATTATCAGTTATTTCAGGACAAGCAATTGCCACTGCTGTTGTCTATTCCCCAAAATCATATTGTATGACTTACAATCTCACAAACCACACTCTCTCATTGCAAGATAGATAGTACACTACCATGTAAAAGAGCTAGGAGTTTCCTCACAGCTGGCTAGTCATCATAGTACCAGCAGAGGGTGCTAGGGGACTGCCAGGGAGGGGTTGGGGAGGATCAGTAACAGTTTTATAAAGTTGCAGATGCTTACTGCTGCTAGACAGAGGCAGACATGCCCATTGGTGCAATAGTGTGTCATGCAGGTGACTTACCACTAGTCTCTCAGTGGATTTAAGTCCTGCTCTGAGGGAAGGAATCCTTGTCTAAACTCACTCTAAACTCAGTCAAAAGTTCATGGCTAAGATGTATTAGGGAGGGGGAGGTCCCTACTGTTCTTATTTTGACAAATTGATATGATGTACCCATCAAATCACCTTCAAAATAATTATGTTTATAGCTACAGATCATTGTTGCTGTTGGCTCTGGCTAGAGCAGTTTACTTTTGTAGTGCACTCAGTAAGTACAGATGTTCATATCCAATCAAAATGATAAAAACAAGTGACTGTTGAATGCTCAGCATGAAGGGACACAGTTCATACTACAGCTGGCAAATGGGGAGAGACTGGTGTGGAATTCTAACTTACAGGAATGACTACAGTATTCTTAAATTTAAGCCAGCTGTGATCACCTGACCAATACCTACATAAGATGAGGCCCACCAATATGATGCTGTGGGGTGAGGAGGTATTAATAAAGTTTCTCTTTCCTGAGGATCTACATGTAGTTAATGGTTTCTGGGGGAGGAAGAGAGTTCTTTCTCTGAGGTAGCCACTATTAAGGGCACACACTCTAGTAAATGACCCTACTATAACTAACTGGGCATTTAAGAAAACACAAGGGCTGGTGAGATGGCTCAGCGGGTAAGAGCACCCGACTGCTCTTCCGAAGGTGATGAGTTCAAATCCCAGCATCCACATGGTGGCTCACAACCATCCGTAACGAGATCTGGCGCCCTCTTCTGGAGTGTCTGAAGACAGCTACAGTGTACTTACATATAATAAATAAAATAAATCTTTAAAAAAAAAAAAGAAAACACAAAAAGATATGAAGTCAACAGGACTGATTGGAAAGAGGAAGGGGATCAATGGACATGGGGTGACAGGGTAAAGTATGTGTGTGTATGAGTACCACTAAAATACATTATAAATATGTGTGAAAATTCACTGTTACCTGTTAGACTTAAAAATTATAAGCTCAAATTAGGCAAGATAATTTTTGTAATAAAGTACTGAGGAAAAAATGAAGTAAGTTAATTCAACTATGAGCCTTTTATATCATCTAATATGTTAAGCTTAGGTCAAGAGAGAAATTAATCTATTTTATTAGCATGTTTCAATATATTTGAATGCTTAGTGACCAGGGAGTGGAACTCTTTGAAAGGATTAGAAGGATTAGGAGGTGTGGCCTTGTTGGAGGAAGTGTATCACTGTGGGGTGAGCGTTGAGGTTTCAAAAGCCCCTGCCAGGTCTTTCTCACTCTGCGGATCAGGATGTAAAACTCTCAGTTACTCTTCTAGTACCTGCTTGCATGCAGCCAAGCTCTCTGCTAGGATGATAATGGGTCAATCCCTGAAACTGCAAGCAAGTCCTCAGTTAGATGCTTGCTTTTATAAGAGTTGCTTTGAGTCTCTCACAGCACTGTAACCGTGACTAAGATACTACTTTAAAATAACTCAACACTGAATTAATACTTTATTATTTTACTTAGATGAAAAAGTGAAAGTCTTCTATTTGATGTAAGTCTTTAAGAAATGTATTCAACCTGAAACCCCAGCTCTTGGAAGGCTGAAGCAGTAAGATTGCTATGAGTTTAAGGTCCAAGGAAGGACCTGTCTTAAAACAAAAGCATTATACTTAACATACCAATTTGATTTGTCTCACACTGATGAAACAGTTAAAAAAAAAGAAAGGAATAATAATCTTACATATTGTAGACCTGTCTTACTTTATGATTAAAAATGACTTAAACATACCAATGTCTTTTTTTTTTTTTTTTTTGGTTTTTCGAGACAGGGTTTCTCTGTGTAGCCCTGGCTGTCCTGGAACTCACTCTGTAGACCAGGCTAGCCTCGAACTCAGAAATCTGCCTGCCTCTGCCTCCCGAGTGCTGGGATTAAAGGCGTGCGCCACCACGCCCAGCGGTACCAATGTCATTCTTATCCATTTTTGTAATAACTGATTAGGAGCTGGGTTTGTTGTTTACATTATAAGAAAGCTAATATAGTGAACCTATTATATATTATGGAATATCCCTAATGGAACCTCATATAGACTGCACAATTACCTCTGAATCGAGAGATGTGAAAAATCATATGAAGTGGGATTAGGATGACTATAAATACTTTCATATCAGCTTAGGTAAGAATTTAGGAATAATTGTAGACTTGTATTTTCAAACAATTATAACTTAGAGCTTACAATTTTTTAGTTCCAATTTTACATTATTCTTCATATATTAAACAAACCGTTTGAAAAAGCTGGGTGTGATAGCACATTCATGTATACTTGTGCTCAGGGACAGAAGCTAGAGAGACAGGAAGACTCACAAATTCAAGGCCAGCCTGGTCTATATAATGAATTTTAGGCTAGTCAGGGCTATAAAAACAAGAACATGTCTGAAAAGTCCAAAAACAAGGGCTAGTGAAGTGGCTTAGTGGGTGAATGCATTTATCCCCCAAGTCTGGTGACCTGAGTTTGAACCCTGGAATCCACAAAGGTGTCCTCTGACCTCCACACATGCCATGTATGCCTTCATATCATGCACATAGACACGATAATAAATAAATAATCCAAAACCCAAAACAAAAACGTCTGCCTTTTCATACAATGCTTTTGGTGTCTGTATCTGTGTTGGTGAAATGCAGATCTACGGCCCTGGATATGCTAAGCAAGCACACTACCCAGGGCCATGTGTAGCATTTTCTTCTCCAGCTTTATTTCCATTTGTTTTTTAAGCCTCTAAGGTAGTACACAAAGGACTTGATTTCATCAACAGCATCTTTATACATTGTGTGTTATACCTTGTTCTCATTCCTTCCTGTCTCCTAGCATCTCCTCACCATTTCCCAATGGCCTCTCTCTTCTTCATCTATACTTCTTTTTAAAAAAAAAAAAAATTTAAGTGTACTTGTGTGTGTCTGTAAGCTCAAAAATGCATGTGTTTGCCTGTGGAGGCCAGCAGAGAGCATCAGATCCCCTGGAGCAGAATAATAGGCAGTTGCCAGCCCCTGGAAGTCAGTGCTTGGAACTGAACTCTGGTTCTCTGCATGCATAGCAAATGCTTTTAACTGCTAGCCATTTCACTAGTTCCTCTTGTATACTGCTGAAATCAGCTCTACTTCCAAATTGGTAACTTATCATCTTGCCACATTTCTATGATGAACTTAAGTAATGTCTTGTTTCAATTCACTATACAACGGTATTGCAAATCACTTTATTTACTTACACTTTGTTCTCTAGACACAGTGCCTTAAAATAAATCTTAAAACATAAGATCGACAGACTAGGAATATAGCTTAGTGTCAGGATGCTTGCTTAGCATACAAGAGGCCTTGAGTTCAGTCTCTAGTATTTAGAAATCAAACATCAAAACCAGATATAGTCGGGGATCTACTTTTATAATCCCAGCACTTGGGAGGTGGAGGCAAAAGTTCACAGATATTTTCGGCTACATAATAAGTTTGAGGACAACCAAGGCTACAAAAACCCTGTGTTACTCTACCTTCTTCCCCCCAAAGCCCATATAAAATCAGAGAGAATTAAAATATTTTGTCTTCTTAAATATAAAATTTTCTCTTGACAGCATAAAGCTGATATAAAATCTCTTTAGGAAAACTGTGCTTTCTTTCTTTTTTTCTTTTTTTCTTTGTAGTTTTGTTCATGGGGCAGTATTCCTTTGTGGTATTAATAGTGTGAGATTTTACTTTGTTGTTTTTTTATGCTAGCATTTTAAAAATTCCTACTTAGAAATGAACTTATTTCCATACATACAAGAATAAATTGTATCTATCAAGGTCTTGGTGGTGGCAAGATGTATCTGTATAAGTTTTAGGAATCAGCTCTGGATTATATTTTAGTTTAGTCAGTTCATGCTTAAATATTTATCTCTTTATCAGCACTGATAAAGAGAACAGTGGCTGCCAGTTCCATTTTTAAATATCTAAGGAATTTAAGGACCTTTGAAGATCCAAGAA
Source organism: Mus minutoides (assembly GCA_902729485.2). NCBI lineage: Eukaryota > Metazoa > Chordata > Mammalia > Rodentia > Muridae > Mus > Mus minutoides. The sequence continues at coordinate 2,443,554 of LR749501.1, forward strand.
TGATCTTCTCCTTGTTTGTTTCCTTTTTCTTCTCCTCCTCCTCTTCCTCCTCCTCTTTTTTTGCTCTAGGCTTGGATCATTTTAAGCAAACATTATGCCAACATACCCCAAGTCTCCTTTTAATGGGACAAACATCACATACTCATTTCTAGCCTTTCTCAGAACAAACAGCCATCACATTTTATCAAGTATACTAAAAAAAAAAAAAAAGTTAATGAAAGAATCTCAAGTTTGTTGGGTTTTTTAAAAGGCACTTACCCGCTATCATTCTTACCTCTATTCAAAGTAACTTTGGAAAGGCCAAAATCTGTCAGTTTAATATGACCCTCATTGGAAATAAGCATATTGTCTGGTTTCAAATCCCTGAATATAAAAACACAAGAAACCAAACAGATACCGAGAAAAGTAATTTTGATGTTAAAATACCATGTAAAGTGGGGGGAATTATAAGAGACAACTGTAGTTACTTCCTTTAAAATAAACTTAGAGAAAACAGCTCTCAGAAATATCTGTTTTTCATACTGGAATTTACAAAAATTTGTGTGGTTCAATACTAGATTTTATTTGGCATTATTTTTGGTTATCTCATCCTTCTGCCAGTGCAAATTTATATCCACCTCTTTCAAGCAAGGCATGATTTAAGCTTTAATAGAGCAGAGTCACTTAACCTTTCTCTGATCTGATGAAAGGTGGGACCATAAACTCTGTAACTGTTGTATGGTGGTATGGGAGTGGAAAGAGATTAATAATCTTTAACTAAAATGTTGTGTTTATGTTCGAAGCAATACTTAATAAAATATAGGGAGATTAAATAAGAGCTAATGCAGTCTCTAAGTATATATTACAACTGTGATGTAGGTAAACTAGGCATTTCTTGTATGTAAGCAAGTATTTTCTGCATATATTAAAGATTCAAACACAATTCTCTTTAAGTAACAATGTATAGAAAAGTCTGTCTTACCTATGGATGATTCCATGTCTGTGCAGGTAGTCTAAAGCCAATGCTACTTCAGAAATATATTTTATAGCCATCTCTTCATCAAAATAACCATATATATGTAGGAGAGACTTGACATCTCCACCAATAAGATATTCCATTATCTATCAAAAGAGAATTTAAAAATTTTTTTAATATATAGTGTATAGGCATTACAGTTTTATTTGTGTTATCACTTATTCACCTGAGTGATAAAATAAATTTTTTTCTGACCCAGCTTTTCAACTACTGGGATTATATAGGCATGCACCATTAATCCTGGTTTCTTACTATTTTTCTGGTGAAAAATTAAACTGGTCAGTTACACAAAGGTTCTAAGACTATTAGAATTACTTCTCAAAAAAAGCCCCAATAAGCCTATAGGGTATTTTCTTAGTGATTGATGGGGGAGGGCCCAGCACATTGTAGGTACTGAGATCCTGGGTTCTATAAGAAAGCAAGATGAGCAAGCCCCAAGGAGCAAGCCAGTAAGCAGATCCCCTCCGTGGCCTCTGTATCAGCTCCTATTTCCAGGTTCCAGCTTTCTTCAATGGATATGTAACTTAGGATATGTAGGCCCCAAAACCCTTTCCTTCCCCCAGTTGCTTTTGGTTATGGTGGTTTTTTTTTTCCCCCCTTGTTCCGGTCAACCCCGCTCGCTCTGCTTGACCCCGCTCGCTCTGGCCAGCCCCACTTGCTCCCAGCCGCCCCCGTACGGCCCCGGCTTGTTCCAACCAGCCCCGCTCGCTCTGATCCGGCTCCGCTTGCTCCGGTTTGGCCCCGCTCGTTCCGGCCGTCCCCGTTCAGCCCCACTTGTTCCGGCGGTTATGGTGTTTTATAACAGCGCTACAAACCCTAGGACACATATTAATGTCTACACTGTAATAAAATGCTGTTCAGGCTAGTCTTGAACCCCTGGGTTGCACAGTCCCTCTTGCCTTGGCTTTTTTATTGCTGCAGTCACAGGCACACACCACACCTGGCTAGTGTTCTATTTTTGCTGACTAATTTGATAATAAAAGTTAATGTACTGTTACCCTGAATTTTTGTTTTGTTTCAAGACAGGGTATTCTGCTGTACCCCTGGGCTGGCCTAGGACTTGCAATCCTCTTGCTTTTACCTCTCAAGTGCTGAGGCTGTGGGCTTGTCCTGTGACGCCTGACTTGCCATTAAACTTAACCTGAATTGCTGAATAACGCAGCCTTCTGCAAGTACAGAACAATAAGATTCTAATATGTAGTATATATTTAGATTTCTATGACCATCTCAATATTGTTTTTTATAGCTTTCCTCCTAGTCCTAGTAAATACAAGACCACAAAACAAGTTTTTTGCTACATTTCTCCATTTCTCTAATCTTGAGCCCATGTCCAGTGTTTGTATATGTGCATCTTTCACAATGAAATGTTGAAGAAAATAGGTTTATTTACAGGAAGAAGCTTTTTAGTTTGAGGTTTTCAGTTATTTCCTCATGATTCCACATTATGAATATTGGGTAGAAGTATCAAAGTGATGCTCCCCTTTCAGTGATGGCTACCAGCAGACACTTCTCCATCCCCCAAAACCTGGAGACTGATTCCAGCCTCTAGTGGACGTTAGACAAGCACACTACAACTGAGCTATATCTTCAGGCCTCTGGATCTCTAATAAAGCCCTAGATAGTGTTGACATTGTTTGTTTATGGACCACATTTTTAGCACCAAGATCTAAGAATGTAAACCAATAATGAAGTTAGATATGATAGGTAAGACATTGTCTATAATTAAATGTCTAGAATGAGTGAAATAGAACTGGGAATATAGCTCTGTGGCAGGGTTCTTCCCTAGCATGTGTGGGGCCCTAGGTTTGGGCCCCCCAGTACCAGTAAGCCAAAAACAAACAAAAGAAATACTATAGCTGTCTAATTATAGTAATTCTAGAGTAAAAACAAAAAGCTCACGTTAAACAAACACACTTACTGTTGTAACAGGACTGAAAGCTACTGGATACCAAGAAGTTAAGTCAGTCACAGTCATGGTTTTTACATACAAACATGCAAAATAGGGTGCTGTAAAAGCATTTGGAGACCTCAAGAAGAATTAAAGGATTAAGCAGAGGCAGACAAGCAGAGAGATAGCTTACCGACCCAGGGTCATGTCTGGCTTCAGCTGCAAGTACATCCATCCCCTCTCCAAACAAAGCAGGTGGGTCATCCTGACCCATCCTCCCTAGCAGACCTTATTAACTCTCTGTGCTCAAACACATCTTGAAACATATCCTGAAAGCAGAGGTAGTGGGCCTGTTCAGTCTGTACTGGTGTAGACTAGTTGATCCACGTTCTAAACATGAACTGTCAAAGGAAAAGCTCTATTTATAACCGTATGCCTACGCATAACTGGGCATAGATGTAATTAAAATCAGATGCATCATAGGAAATGACATGCAGAGTGGACAATAATTTACCCAAGCTTATCAATCAAACAGAAAACTCCCCAAGTCCCTCTCCGAGCAGTCAACTCCTCTTCCTCCTGGAAGACCCAGCAGTACTGAAGAGCTTTGGAGCACATTTCTCAGTCTGCTATTCCTGTTCAACTGCCCATTCACTGTGCCTTTAAATAAAACTTGTTACTTGGCTATTTCTGTGTTTCTCTAATTCCTGGAGCAAGATGCCAACAACCTAGAAACATCTCGTCCAGGCTGGTAACAACTTCTACCTTCTTTGGACATAGCATTCAAGGATATTACATTTTATTCTGTGAAGAGCCAGATAATAAACTAAGCTTTGTGGGGTTCTAGTACAACTGTTTCACTCAGCCATTCTGACACTGCCAAAGACGATGATGACATAAACAAAAGAATGTGATTAGGTTCTAATAAAACCTTACCTCCTGACTAAAACTCCAAGGTCACTGTAATTTTCATGTATCAGAAGTCTTCTCTTGGTATTGTGTGGTATGTGCATAGGGGCCAGAGGACGTTAGGAATACTATTCCATCACTGTCTGTATTCTGTGACAAGGTCTCTCTCACTGAATCTGGAGGTAGCTTGGTGAACAGCAAGCTTCAGCAATCTTGTGTCTTTGTGACCCGGTAACACTGGTATGATCACATTTGCAGGTCCGCATGGGTATGCAGCAGGAGCTCTTGCCCACTGAGCTATCCCAACTTCAAACAGTAGTCTTTAACATTTTCCCCCACTCCAGTGCTTTTTTTTTTTTTTTTTTTTTTTGGTTTTTTCGAGACAGGGTTTCTCTGTGTAGCCCTGGCTGTCCTAGAACTCACTCTGTAGACCAGGCTGGCCTCGAACTCAGAATTCCACCTGCCTCTGCCTCCCGAGTGCTGGGATTAAAGGCGTGCGCCACCACGCCCGGCCAGTGCATTTTTAAAAGCAAGGTCTTCTGTCTTCAGGGTAGCCTCAAGCTTCTTTTGTAGCTGAAGATAACCTGTAACTCCTAATCTTCTAGCCTCCATCTCCTCAGTGGAGGATTAAATGTGTATATTACCACACCCAGTTTATTTGGTTCTGGGGACTAAACCCAAAGCTTAAAAAAAAGGATTACAAAACTTCTTAGCTTGGTCATGGGTCACAGTGGTTTGCAAACACTGGCTTAGAAGATGGAAATCAATTTCTCTTATATTTCATATTCATTTTCTATAGTGGATCACCCTAAAGAACAGAGTGCTATTTGAGTTTTATAACCTAGGCATTTTTTGAAGGTGCCCTCCCTAACCTCTCTCTCTTTCTCTTTCTAGGTAGGGTCTTCTATATAGCTCCAGCTGGCCTAGAACTTGCAATCTTCCTTCTTCTGCCTTCTAAGGGCTGATATTATAGATGTGTGCCATCTTGCACAGCTTTTAACTTTGCTTTGGAGGTGAATACCCAAACTTGCATCCTCACACCAAAATTACTTCCCTAGAATCAACAGGTGTCATCTTCAGCATCGGAGTTCATTACCACCTAGTACTGAAATTCACCTGACTAGAGAAAACAGAACCAGACAAAGACCTGAAAAAGTTTCATTAACAATATAATCACCAAAGGAATGGTCAAATTCATGACCAAATACTGGAATTCTATGTTGTCAAAAGGATTCTATGTTGTCTACTGCCTTCAGAGAAAACAGACAGGGCTTACTATACGATTCCACTCACCATTCACCTCAACTGTGGCTTGTTAAAAAATAAAAAGAAAATACAAATTGCCTTGTGAATTCGCCTTGGTGCAGTAAAAAAGTACTCAGCACTATGCTACAAAGCCTTCTTCTAAGCTAGGCGTGGTGGCACAAGCCTTTAATCCCAGCACTTGGGAGGAAGATGCAGGCGGATTTCTGAGTTCCATGCCAGCCTGGTCTACAAAGTGAGTTCCAGGACAGCCAGGGCTATACAGAGAAACCCTGTCTCGAAAAACCAAAACCAAAACCAAAACCAAAACCAAAACCAAACAACAAAAAAACCCTTCTTCCTTTCCAACATTTCTCTCTTATTAGGTCTTTGTACCATACTTAACACCAGTCTGAATATACTTGAAGGTTTATTAAAGATTGGAATGGAATAAATCATCAGGTACCAGGCAAGTTCTTAGAACAAGTATCATTTTTATAATTTGCTTAAAGTATTTAGATGAGGTATAAATTAGTAGGCTTTGATAAAGCATATTATTCTCTAAGATGTCAATAGATCGCAAACAATCAGTTGAAGGCTGTTAACAGGCGAAAAGATTAAAATCCTCAAAGTAAAGGGAAGCCTGCCCTCAGATGGCTTGTAGAAATGGCAGCATTAATCCTTCATCAGTCTCTAGAGCAACAGTCTACCCTGTAGTTTAGATTTGCCACCTACTGATTGTTAATGGTCAGATTCCTTAAAAATGGGTCTCATGCCCCCTCCCCTCTCTATATGTATAACCACAACCTATTGGCTCTTTTTCTCATTAAAACAACATGTAAGTTGGTCAAGATCATGAAGCACCAAAGTAGGAATTCATATGCAAGTATGCTTAACACACATACTATGCTCTAGATCACTGGGTTCAGTGACTATTGAGTTAAGAGAGTACAAAGCTGTTCACTCACCAAGTAGATGTTGCTTGCTGAATGCAGTGAGTAATACAGATGCACAACAAAAGGGCTTTTGCTCAGTGCCAGGGCGTCTCTCTCAGCCTGTACCTGATGAGTCATATTTTTATTGATCATGTCTGCCTTTTTGACAACCTATAATAAATAACATGACAAGAGACACATTTACTCTCATTAAAATGTGTCCAGAAGTTTCAAAGTCGACATCATAAAAACCCTAAGAAAGAGAAAATATACAGATGTCATTTAGATCTGACTGACATAAGGAAACTGGCAGAAAAATATTTCAGATGGTGAAACAAGTTAAAAAACGTTTTCAAGAAAGCACTGTTTGTGTTGGAATTTGGCAAAGTACCATGCACTTCAGAAAGAAAATGAATTAACAGGCTGGAGAGATGGCTCAGCGGTTAAGAACACTGACTGCTCTTCCGGAGGTCCTGAGTTCAAATCCCAGCAACCACATGGTGGCTCACAGCCATCTGTAATGAGATCAGATGCCCTCTTCTGGTGTGTCTGAAGACAGCTATAGTGTACTTACATATAATAATTAAATCTTTAAAAAAAAAAGAATTAACGCCTGACTGAGCTGTATGTTTGTATGCAAATTTTATTGTAACAAAGTCAAAGATAATAATGTTCCTAATAAGCCCATCCAATAACCTGTTAGTTAGTTAAGTGAACCAATATATATGTATATATGTATGTTTACATGTAAATATATATATATGTATATATATATATATATATATATATATATATATATATATATATATATATATATATAAATTAGCTTCTCATTCTTAGGAACAGGGTAAGTCAGGGGCTAGAAAGACGGTTCAGTAGTTAAGAGTATGTATTACTCTGCCAGAAGATCCAAGTTCTTCTTAGCACCCACATTAGGAGGCCTGTGACTCCTGTTCCAAGAAATCTAGAACACCTTGACCTCCATACATGTGACACACACTCACATACATATGATTACTCTTTGATAGATGGGAATAGAGTAAAAATGTTGGGGGCTGGATTCAGACTGCTGAATGCTTAAAATAACTTGTTGCTCTTATAGAGGACCTGAATTTAGTTCCCAGCACCCATATGGTGTCTCACAACCATTTGTAACTCTAGTTCCAGGGAATCCAACATGCTCTTAGAGCCTCCTTGTGTACCAGACATACACATGGTGCACATATATAGTCAGCCAAAATGGTAATACATACAGAAATCTACCCCATTTTTAAGGTTGGAAGTCTGTTTATTTCATAAATGATGAGAACTGGTCATTCTGGCAGAAGACTGTAATATCAGTATTTGGGAGGCTGAGGCAAGCCTGGACCACAGATCAAGATTCTAATCTTAAAAAAAAAAACCAAAAAACCAAAACAAACCAAAAAACCCCCCAAACAAACAAACAAACAACAACAACAACAACAAACACCCGCAAATTAAATTCTGCCTTACAGAAATATCTGAACTATATCACCATCCTTATGTATCTGAGGCTGGCTTTGAATTTAATATACAGCTGAGGCTGCCCTTGAACTCCCAGTTCTACCACATTCACCTCACAAGTGCTGGGAGTATAGGTGTGCGCCATCATATCTGGCCAAATTACACCTTTTAAGTTTCAAGGTAAACTGTCTTAGAAACAAAAGTATATGCTAAAATTGGAGCATTAAATGACATAGTAACACTGGGATTATATAATTCTCAAAGAATTAGTGAAAATATATTTAAAAAAAAAATACTGTGATTCTTCCCCTTACCTCTTGCCACCTACAACAAGCAGTAGAGGTGGTCCCAAGGTCATGAGAGCCCTGGGTAGCCCAACAGAGCTGGCCCCAAGGTCATGAGAGCCCTGGGTAGCCCAACAGAGCTGGCCCCAAGGTCATGAGAGCCCTGGGTAGCCCAACAGCTGGCCCTGGGGGTGTGCGGAGGGTGAGCCAGCTCAGAAGGCATCAGAGTGAGAGAGCTGGCTCTGTTCTCTTGCCAGTCTGGGCAGTAGTTTAGCTATCCACTACTTGGAGCAGTGCTGGAGAGTCAGTCTGTCCTGGTCATGTGGGTGTGGGAGAGCTGCTGGGCTAACCAGCTAAGCTACCACCCAAATCTGGATTTTGAGTTGTCTCACCCCAACATCTACACCACCTATGAACTGCTGTAGCATGTGAAGGGACTGGTCTTACAGATTTAAAGCTGCAGGATTTCCATGACACAGGGCAACAATAGGATATCCAAAAGGGGTCCTGGTGAAGATCCAGTATTGATAGTGTAGCAGAAGCCAGAGGCCTTGAAATGAACTTTTGCAAGTAAAGAAGTGTGGAAAAAGGGTATACTGTGGGACGCACTACAGCTTCCACAATGAGATGTTTGTTTTCTTTTGGAGGGTTGGTGCAATGATGGAAGGTGGGTATAAAGAGATGGGGAGAGGAATATGGGATTGGCATGCATGATGAGAAACTCATAAAGAACCAATAAAAATACTGGAATGCTTATTACTAGTTTAAGAAAAAGGTACTCATTAAAGTATTTAATAAAATGATAAATACAGGACACATTTTAGCTTTACCTCCTTTCCTTAAGAAAACCAAGGGAAAGACTAGGGATGTAGATCAGTGGTAGACCACTAACCCAACAGCGGTAAGGCCCTCGGTCTCTCTCTCCCAGCAAGGAAGAGAGATTAACAAATCAAGCCAACAACATGATTCTACCTGTCATCTCACTGACAGAAGCTCTATGAAGCTTATGAGGTGGTACTGTGCCAAGGTACCCAAAAAATTTACAGGAGAGATTAAATGGTGTTTTCATATCAACAATTAATGACTGCTTGAGGTGTTAGAGAAGGAAAAGCAAATATCTTAGCAACATACAAAGTAACAATTTCAGTGAGTTGAGTTTGGAAAATCAGAGAAGGTGTCCAGGGAATTAAGTAAACCTCAAAACAAAACAATGGCTGAAAAGCAGAGAAAGGTGGAATAAAAGCAGTTAAGAAGGAACCAGAATAAACTTAAGTCCTGAGGTGTGAAAATAAGTCATGACTTTGAGGGATCAGTTAGTTGCCTGGATGTTGCTTTAACATAGGTTATGTGAAAGATAAAGTAGAGATCAAGGGCCAAAAATTGGGAATATGACTGACTTTTTAAGGACTCTGGATTTTGGCCTGCAAACTGCAACCTAAAGAATGGATTAAAAGTAAAGTTAATGATTCTAGTTAGGAAACTACTCCAACCAACCAACCAAGTATAGAAATTAAGGCCTGATGAGCCTCAAACCACCAGGCAAGTGAAAAAGGAGGAGGAGAAGGAGGAGGAAGAAGAGGAAGAAGAGGAAAGAAGAAGAAGACACCAAAGACCATACATTGTATGATTCCATTTATGTGAACTATCCAGAAAAGGCAATCTTGCAGAGATAGAAGGTGAGTTGGTACATGCCTGCAATCTCTTCACTTAGGGGATGGAGCCATACGTATCAGTAATTTAAAGCTAGTCATGCTCAGTTCCATCATATGTCTGAGGCTATTTGGGACTGTCAAAGAGAGAGACAGAGAACAGAGAGCAGAGGGTTAGTAGTTACCTGCTGACATATTGAGGGAAGAGGTACTGTGAATAGGCAAAAAGGTCATTTTTTGGGCTTTGGAACTATTCCTTAAAATTGGTTTTCAATGCTATTTAATTTTAAAAAATCATCACTGAACAAATAAGTGGGGAGAAATTCACTTGTGAATAAAAAAAAGCAAAGCAAAACAAAACAAAACAAACAAACAAAAAACCAAAAGAACATTTTTCCAGAGGGACAAAGGAACAGTCAAAGGGTATGTGGTGCACAGATGAAATATATAAGAGCAACTCAAGTTTCTAGCCTGAAGAGTGGAGGTGACATTGGTACTATTAAAGGGAAAGAATCAAAGCAGGAGGGTCATTTAGGTAGCCAGGTGAAGGGGCTGCTTATCTTAACTGTGTGCTATTCTCCAAGCGCTGGGTACCAGGAATCTGAACCAGTCAGTAGCCTCCTTTGTCATGTTTACTCACTACTACAAAGTAGTAATGAGAGGCAAGGGTGGATAGAACAATTTTAAGTGAACACTGACTGTTTTTACGATCACATATAGATAAGAAACGCTTGATTTAGGACACATTTCTTTCTACTTGCTCTATAAATGAACTTACAGCTTACATATCACGATGGAATTCTCGAGAAGCAAAAATTTTGGTTTTACATTCCTTGCTCCTGCTTAGTAACCTATTATCAAAGAGTTGGGATTAAAACATTATCGGAAAGTGACTATTACAAACATAGTCAAAGTATCAATCTTAATCCAGGTGAAGCTCAAGTTAATAAAAAAAAAAGGAAAACAAACTCAAAATCCAGGTGATACATTTAATAAATAAAATACAATTAAAAACTTTCACAATATAAAATTTGTCACAGAAAATTCGAATATAATGCAGCTTCTTTTTGGTAAGAGTGGGATTTGAACTGTCTACAAACCAATCCTGTTTGTGATAGCAAGATTTCGGCTATTATGTCTGTCAAACAAGGAAAACATAACCAACAAGTACTTAAGGCCTTTTTGATTTGAAACATGACTCACGAATCACGGCTGTGGCTTCAAGCCTCTGCCTTCAGTCGCAGTTTTCTCATTTGTTAACAATGGCCAGGACAGAGTTGGGTAAGTTTTGCTATTTTCAGTGGGTTAATGATTCTCAGGATACAGAGAAGGGCAGGGCAAGGGAAAGGACAGACACCTGCTCTTTGCAGTCTGCCCAAACGCCAACAGTTAACAAGCAGGACAGTGCAGTTCTGTAAGCCGGGCATTCCAGCCTAGTGGTCCAGCAGCTCCTGAGGTTGTTCAACCACGCAAAAGGGAGGTCCGCGAGGGAGGACCATTTAAGTAAGACCTTCTCGCTTCTGATTGCCCTACCTTCACTGCGTACAACTTGCCGCCTTTCTGTCCCAGGTACACTTTCCCGAATGCACCACGGCTAATGGGCTTCACTATGGTGAACTCCTCAATGGAGGGTGGTCTTGGTACCGGGATCGTCCTCACGCACTCCTCTACCACCGCACCTCCTTCATTCTCCTCGCTTCCCGAGGCGGAATCCATCGCTGTCCAGCTCGCACTGCAGCAGCCACTCCCGCCAGCTCGATTCAAAAGGTTTCGCCCGCGCCGCACGCCTCCCGTGACGTCACCGCGCGCCTGCGCTCTCCTGGCTCACGGTAGGCAGGCACGGACGGGTGGGGACCGGCGGCGCTGCGGGGCGGGCGCAGGTTGAGGAGCGCTGGGCGGAGCCGGAAGGAGCGCTGGGCGGGGCTCGGCCGCCGACCCAAACACACACTGTCTTGTTTCTGTGACGAGGCGGTTCGTTCTGGCACACGAGCAAGAGACTAAGACTTTATGCAGATCGAGTCTGAGGGGTCCTTCCGAGGCTCAGTCAGGATCTACGGGTTTTCCGCCCGCTCTCCCTCCCTCCGCGTGAGCTAGAAGCCAGGCCGACTGTTAAGTAAAGCAATGGCTAGGGATGATGTGTGGGAGCTAGCGAAGTCACAGGATGTGGAGAACTTGGGTGAGCGTGAAGCGCGTGTGACCGCTTCAGAAACAAACTAGGAGCGACTAGGATATCATCCGATTTATTGTGGTGGTGGGAACCCCGATAAACAACCCCAAAGTGAAATAGTACCCGGAAGAGGCGGGGCGCTGACGGGTCGGGGCGGGGCGAACGTGGAGGCTTGCTCCGGAAGCACTGTTTCGGTACCTATGGTCTTCCGGGGCAGATGTCGTCGTAGCAGCTGTCGGGAGGGGAAGCCATTTTTTCGTTTCTGGGAGGAGTAAGGGAGAAACTGGGAGAAAAGCAAAGAGAAATAACGAGAAAACAAAAGGGCTCAGCCCCTTTCCTCTGAGCTGAAGCTAGGAAGCAGTTTCGGCTGGCGGGGAAGGTCTCGAGGGCCCGGAGATGTTCTCCCTGTCGAGCACTGTGCAGCCTCAGGTGAGTCCAGCATTCAGGCGTTTTCAAACCTGCGTCCCTTTTGCGACTTTTTCCCGGATGCTGTTGTAGAATCGGTGTTTCTGAAAAAAAAAAAAAAATCGGTGAGGGGAGCGACGAACCCAGTTTGAGTCGCAGGCAGAAAAGTAGGTCAGGGGACAATGCTGAGACTGTGACCTGACACTATCCGTGGTGAACATCACATAGCTTATCCAATGGCTTGCACAGAATTTCTGTTGAGAACTCAGGGATTGTTTAGGGTTGGACAGTCTGAGATGGGGATTTGTGAAATCTGCGAGAAAGGTAAAGAAGACAGTGTTCTTTCCATCCATCGATTTCTGACTAGCCGTTTTTCCTTTCAAGCCGAATTTAGTTCAGACATAATTTAATAATTTGAATAGCATCACAGTTTCTTTCTGGGCAGAATTAACTTGTGCACATTTTTTGAGTCATTAGATTCTTGCAATTTTAATTTTTTTAAAAATCAGGAACCAAATTATGTAAATTTCCCCCTTGTTTCATTAAAATTTGTTTTCATGGGTTGCAACACAGAATATTAAAGTAGAAAAAAATTCTTGCCATATGGAGTTTATCTTTTAGTTGGATAATATGCTACAACAAAAGAAATTCTTAATTTTTGTAGTCTTCCTCGTGCCAAGCTTCTGTTATTTTCCTAGAATTTCTTGAGTTGTGAAGCTTATGATTTCATAAGTTCCATGGATTACATTTGTGTTTGTCCTAACGAGGTAACTTGAATCTGCAGAATGGGACTAGTCAGACCAGATAATTTCATCGTACTGTAATTCCCACTCTTCGAGGCAGTAATTGTCTGAGCTGCTGGGTGGTGAGTTTCTGTGCAGAAGGGTTGTTCTTTTTTTAAAAAAAAATTTTTTTAGATTTATTTTATTTACTATATGTAAGTACACTGTAGCTGTCTTCAGACACCAGAAGAGGGCATCAGGTCTTGTTACAGATGGTTGTGAGCCACCATGTGGTTGCTGGGAATTGAACTCAGGACCTCCAGAAGAGCAGTCAGTGCTCTTAACCTCTGAGCCATCTCTCCAGCCCACAGAAGGGTTTTACATTGTAACTTCATAGAGGGTGTCCTCCACTGGGTGTTCTTTCCAGGCCTTGCCCTATGTACTTATTTTCATATGTTCTTATGACTGGTAAATGTAAGTAAAGGGTTTTCATGTGTTCTTTGACACAGGGAATGAAGGGGCATGTTATGAAGTGAGGTAATATAAAAACCAAACTGTAGAAGATTTTCAAGTTCTGCAAGTGTTAGATTTTAAGCAGGAGCATGACCTAGCAGACTTTCATGATGATTCCTTTTATCTCTTGCTGGTCGTGTGTGACAGCTGGGGAAGGGCAGAAACAGATTAGGTAGTGGGATTTAGAGCAAGATGGTGGCAAAAAAATCAGAAAAGTCTTGGTGTGACCTTTTGCTTTTAATGTTTGTGAAGCCTTTCTGTGGCCGTGCCTTTTATTTTGCCCCCTCCCTAATAGTTGTTTTCTCCAGCTTTTTCTCATTTGTTTTACATTTAGGTTGAAAAAAATTGTCTTATTAGTGTGCACCATTTGTCAGATTACTTCCTTAGAATAAATTCCTAGAAAGTAGACTTTAGAGAATGAAAATATATGTATTTCAAGTTAATTAGTTTTTGTGACAGTCAGTGTGTAGTTCTCCTGACAGGCCTTGAACTTTATATAGACCAAGCTAGCATTGAATTCAGAGATCTGCCTTGTCTTCCTCCCCATTGCTGTGATAAAAAGTGTGTACCACCATGCCTGGATTCTAACATATCCAGGGTAGTGTCATGAAAGAACAAACCAATTTTCTTCCTGTCAGCAGTAAACGAATATGGACAATGTTTTTGCATGTGTATGTATGTGTGTTTATGTTTATGCCGATATCTGTATGTGTATGTGCTTGTGTTGTGTATGTGGTGCTAGAGCTCAGAGATCATCATTTACACTGATGAGGGAGGGATGCTAGCATGGAGCTGTATCCCAGCCTAGTCATAATTTTGATATCTGGTGTATTTTTAACTGTTAATAAGAAATTGTTTCTGTTATTTTATTTTTTTTTAATTAGACTGCTCAATTTGAACTTCTGTTTTTTTCCTAGGTTACAATTCCTCTCAGTCATCTCATCAATGCCTTCCATTCACCAAAAAATATATCTGTTTCTGTCAATACATCTGTTTCTCTAAAACAGCATCGAGATACAGTTCCTGAGCATGAAGCTCCCAGTAGTGAGGTAATAGTTAAGCCGAATCTGAACTATATGAGAAAGCCTTTTGGTATGGTGAAGTTTAATCATATATTTGGTCAGATATTTTCATTTAAGCATTTATACCAATGCTTTCTGCTTCCAGCTAATCTTTGTAATTAAAGGCAGCTAATTCTGGCTTTTATTGTTTGCTGTATATATTAAGAGTATTCATTTATTTGGTTATCATTTTAAAACATGACATATTTGCTATGTATTTCCCATATTACTCCTTGTTGATATCAATTTTTTTATAAAAAGTATTATTTTTTTGTTACTTTTATTTATTTATTTATTTTGTATAAATGTTTGCCTATTTGTGTAATATTCTGGTGCCCATGGAGGTTAAATTAGTGTGTCAGATCCCCTGGAACTAGAGTTACCAGATGGTTTTAAACTACCATGTGGGTACTAGAACTGAATTCTGGTCCTTTGTAACAACAGAAAAAGTGCTCTTACCTGTTGAGCAATTTTTCCAGCCCCTTTTCTTTCTTTTAAAAATAAAATCTAAAAACCCTCACCCCCCTCCCCCCTCCTCCTCCCCCATTTCCCTGTCTTTGTTGGTATGTGGTTTGGTATGCTTGGTTGTTAGTGTCCCACTGAGTTTAACTAGGGTATCTTACATGAGTAATGGGATACTTCTGGAGCAGGGATAATGTGCTAGTGGCTGTATCCCTTAGGGAAATGCTAGGTCAGGTGCAATCATCAGTTGCCAGTAGCTCCTTGGGGGAAGAGTGGGGCTGAGAACTCTCAGGTTAGTGACAGTCATTACCTAAGTCTTAAGGACGTCAGCAGCACAGTAATACCATCATTTTCTTCTGCCTTAATGATAGATTAAATGGGGATGATGACATGGCTGGGGTCTCAGCCTGTACTTTATCTCAAACAATCAATTAAAAAACAAAACAACAAAAATAATAGAGCATAAATACTTGAAAGTAAGATCTATAAGCCAGGAAACTACACTTTCAGTATTTTTATAATCATGAAGTCACTGATGTACAGTGTTCAAGGATTCAGCAAGTCATGGACTAAGAACCTTTTCTATTTACAAATTTTATTAATAAGTCAGTTAAAAGCGCAGAATCAATCTTTCTCCTTCCTTCCCTCCTCCTCCTTCTTCTTCTTCTTTCTCTTCTTCCTTCTTTCTTTTTTTCTTCTTCTTTCTTTTTCTTCTTTCTTCTTTTTCCTCCTCCTCTTCCTCCTTCTCTTCCCCCTTCTTCCTTCTTCTTCCTCCTTCTTCCTCCGTGTATCCCTGGCTATCCTGGAACTTACTCTGTAGACCAGGCTGACCTTGAACTAAGAGATCTGCCTGCCTCTGCCTCCTAAGTGTAGTTTTTATTGAAAAAAAGTGTGAAGTTTTTCAAAACTTTTAACCTGTAAATACTGGATGTTCTTAGTTTTGATATCAGGACCTATGGCAGAAGACAATAGAGGAAAAATAGGAAAGAAGCTCGCTTGAGGTGGTTATGGTCATCATGGGTAGGATCTTGAACTCAGGGACCTTCTGCTAGGATTGCATGTGTGCCCCACCATGCCTGTCATGATAACACATATTTTGACTATATGGAAAGTTTTTCTTGTCATATTTGTACTTTATTTTACCCTATTTGCCCAATTCCTCTTGTTTCTTTCTGTAGGTGCTCCATTGCTTTTCTTCTCTTGATAATCCTACTTTCCAATCATACAGTTCAAGAAAGCCTCACTACTGAAAATACTATAAAGTTGAATTTATAAGTTAATAAGATTAATAATAATGAAAGAACAATTATATTCTATGAATATGATTTGTCGCAACATAGTCTGTTTCACTGTACTCCATCCAGTAAATAATTATTCTTATGAATGACAGATGGTTGTTATGTTGGAACCATATCACAGTGCTTTATATGAAGAGAAGGAAATTTTTGTAAAGCCTTTCACTTTATTGTGACTCAGAATGCTTGACTGGTTCTTTTGGTTTCAGTGATGTCATTTATTTAAGGGCATTATTAGGGAATTATTTTGGGGGGTTGGGGTAGTCAAATGTCATGACTAACCTTAGTAAAACTGGAACCATTATAATGTTTGTATTAACCTACTTTTAAGAATTAAAAAAAATCATTACATGTTTATATTTTAAAAAATCCTTATCATTTCTGATAAGTATCCTTTAAATGGTTGATTAATGTTAATTTAACTGATTTGTCTTTTTTTAGCCTGTGCTTAATTTAAGGGACCTTGGATTATCTGAATTGAAAATTGGACAGATTGATAAAATGTTAGAAAATTTACTTCCTGGATTTTATAAAGACAAAAGAGTTTCTTCCTGTTGGCATACATCTCATATTTCGGCACAGTCCTTTTTTGAAAATAAATATGGTATGTTATTGTCATTTCTAATAAAAATAGTGATATAATAGATGTAGTGTATTAGCATTTACTATGGGCCAGTTCTGTTTTTGAGTTTCTTTTTAAATGTATAACTTTTCTTACTGCTATAATTTAGATTTATAGAAAAATAATAAAGTACAGAGAATTTATCTGTGTTCCTTTGCTTCTTGTAATATTGACATCAGGGTTTGCTCTGGCTGTGCAAGCCTTGTTCCAGTGAGCTGAATCCACTGCATGGGATTGAATCCTTAACCTCACTTGTGCTAGGGAAGTGCTCTACTAGTAAGTTATAATCTTTTTTTTTTTTTTTTTTTGCCAGAGTTTTGGCAAATTACCCACTCAGGCCATGTTCATTCTGTAGCCCTAGCAGTCTTGAAATTATGGTCTTCTTGCCTCAACCTTCTCAATAGCTGGGATTATATTTAGACCTGGGCCATATGTGAATTTTTTTTTAAATGTCACTAAATTAGGTAGGAGTAGAGCCTCTATTTGTTTTTCAAAACAGGTTATGCCTGTGTAGTCCTGGCTGTCCTAGAACTCACTCTGTAGACCACACTGGCCTTGAACTCAGAGATCTGCCTGTCTCTGCCTAACTTAAAGCCTTCTTAAAATATCAAAATACCTTCTTCATATTGATGGAAGATCATGTTGTAAAAATCAGCTTAAACTGTAGGAGTCCAAGAATAAAAGATTAAAAGAATGAAAGAGTGAGAAAAAAGTGTAATTAAGGTTTGAGTGCTCAGACTAGAACATAGACATCCAAAGTGGTTGGCCCAGGGTAAATCTTCAAAAGGACACATTTTTATTTTAATGTATAAATACTTTTATTGTGTTTTTCTAATTTGCATTTTCAAAATTTAAAATTGTTTATACTGTGAGGCACTTGCTTCACTTGGGCATGCAGAAATATTAGGAATGAGTTTTTTAGTTGGACTCTTGGGAATTTTTTAAAAAATGCCTTAAGTCTCACTGGCCATGAAGACACATAGTAATCGGTGAGGAGTTGGGACTAAGTGTGTATATAGTTCAGTGATCCTATAAGATTGCAAGCCTGGCCATTGAAGGAACCCTTTTCATGCTTTGCAACGCTACATACTTTTTGTTTGTGTTTTGGCTTTGGTTTTTGAGACAGGATCTCCTTAGGAAGGAAGCCCTGGTAGTCCTAGAACTCATTATGTAGACAGGACTGGCCTTGAACTCATAGAGTTTCACCTGCTTCTATCTCCAGAGCTTTGGCATTAAAGGTACTCATCAGCACACCTGGCTTTACTCTAGATACTTTAAGTCTTTTTTTTTTTTTTTTTTTTTTTTTGTGGTTTTTCAAGACCGGGTTTCTCTGTATAGCCCTGGCTGTCGTGGAACTCACTTTGTAGACCAGGCTGGCCTCGAACTCAGAAATTCGCCTGCCTCTGCCTCCCAAGTGCTGGGATTAAAGGCATGGGCCACCACGTCCGGCTACTTTAAGTCTTATTAGAAGCTGTGTTTGCACTGTTCTACAACATCATTAGAGCTTTGAAATGGTTTCTAAGTAATAACAGCTCTTTATTACTCTATCCTTTTAATAAAAGAGGCTTTTTAAAATATCAGCTTATTTTCATTTAGTTTCATGGACAGATATAATCATATGCCAGAGAAATAGTAATTTCACCATAAGTGATAGTGAAATGAGGAACTGTGAGCTATAAAGAAGTTATGTTAATGAGTGAGATGTCTTTTTAAAAATAAAGTTATACTATGGACAAATACTATGTGAAACTCATGTATTGTATTTTTCTAGTATTTATAATTATTTTATACAACTTTTATGTGTTTTTGCTTTTCATTTGACAACTAGGCAATAACCTTGTGACTTTCTTCCAGGTCACTTAGATATGTTCAGCACATTACGTTCCTCTAGCTTGTACAGGCAACATCCAAAAACTCTTCGAAGCATTTGTTCAGATCTTCAGTATTTTCCAGGTACAAACAAGTGTATTTATTTTGAAAAACATAGTTATATTTAGTAAGACTTGTTTTTGCTAGTGGTGGTAATTCAAGTACTTATTGTATAGTAAGTAGACTTAAAGTTTTGGAATTATTTATTTGGTTAGTTCTGTATTTTTTGATGTAGAGGTTTTACTACGCTAGACTGCTGGGAACTTGTCGTCTTCCTCAGCCTCTTATGTGTTAGAGGTTACAAGTATGTGCCACTGTGCCCAGCTTTCTTTGTAAACTTTTGAGGAAAAAAGTATTTCTTACTTTATATGTGTGTATGTTTCAGCTGCATGTATGTCTGTGTGTACTGTGTGTGCCTGATTTCCCCTGAGGCCAGAAGAAGGTCTCAGAATTCTTGAAACTTTGCGAGCCACCATGTGGGTATTTGGAATTGAACCCAGGTACTCTGGAAGAGCAGTCTGTGCTGCTTAGCCCTATGTCTAATCCTCTTTACAATCTCTGAGCTACAAAGTAATAATAGAAGCCAAACTGTGTGAGTGCTTAAGTCCCAAGGTAATCAGACCTGGGAAACTCAACTATATCTGTTTCAAAATAATTGACTAAGCATATTTGTTTACTTACTTACTCTCATTGGAAAACATCAGAATGTTTTCATGAACATCCTAGAAATATGAGGAGTTTAAATAAAGCTGTAAAGTAGATGATACCAGATTGATAGCATTGTTTGCTACTTTCATGCAGTTTAGGATAGAACAGTAGTTCTCAACCTGGGGGTTGAATGATTCTTTCCTGAGTTGAATATTAGATATCCTTCATATCAGATATGTACATTGTAATTAATAACAGCAGCAAAATTATACTGAATGAAATGGATATATGCTTGAGGGGTCACCACATCATGAGAAGGGTCTCAGCAACTGTATAAAGGGTTGAGAACCACTGGGATAGGAGTGTCATAAATGATGTGAACGATTTTATTTCTAGAACGTAGGGAACGTGCCAGACTTGGAGTCAGTAACAATGGGCTTTAGAATTTGCCCTAGTTGGGCTTTTGTTGCTGCTATGAAACACTGGCCAAAAGCAACTTGGGGAGGAAATGGTTCATTTGGCTCACAGGCCCTAATCACAATCTGTCACGGAGGGAAGTCAGAGCAGCAGCAGGAACTAAAGCCGGGCCATGGAGAAGTCCCATGCAACTTGCTATCACTTGCCAAGTGGGGTTAGCATCCCTGTGGGCTGGTCCCTCCCACATCAGTCATTAAGACTTGCCTGCAGGCCACTCTTACGAAGGTATTTTCTTATTTGAGGTTGTCTATTTCCGAATGACCCTAGTTTAAGCCACATTTATAAAAAGCTAACTAGTACAGGATTGTAGATGCATTAAACACTTGAAAGATTGCCAGGAATGGGCCAATCATAGAGCAAATGTAGGAATTAACTTTTAGGCTACAGTTAGCAACAAACACCTTTCCTTATAGGCACTGCATTTGTATATGTATTTGGGGGAATCTATTTTTTGAGAGCTCTGGTTTGGGCCTTGATGCCAAAGAAGAAAAGTAAGCTTACTTTGGTTTTGAATTGTGTATACATATAGTTCAGGATTTGTCGTTTCAGTACATTATTGCTTTGTTAGTATTGAGGAAACATTTGCTTTCTTTTTTTTCTTTTTTGTTTTTTTAAAGATTTATTTATTTTTAGTTATATGAGTACTCTGAAGCTGTCTTCAGACACATACCAGAAGAGGGCATCAGATCCCATTACAGGTTGCTAGGAATTGAACTCAGGACCTCTGGAAGAACAGTCAGTGCTCTTAACCGCTGAGCCATCTCTCCAGCACCAACATTTGCTTTCAGTACCGCCCACTCTATTCTTATTTAGAAATGGGAACCATCTGTGATGATACACAGCTATAATACCAGCCCTTGAGAGACAGAGCAGGACCAACCTGAGTAATATATAGCAAGACTGTTTTAAAATGAAAAGTACTAGATACTAGGACTCTCCACATTTGAGGCGAGGACTTAGCATGAAAAAGAATCCTCTGAAGAAATGGCTAGTGCTGAATACAGAAGGGTAGTTAAGGCAGATGATATTTATGTTAAGAATTTATGGAATTCTGGAAGGTTGATTATCAGACAGTAGAGATAAAATATAAGAATACCTAAGTACTGAGAATTTCAGTCAGTTTGCAAGTACTAGCTCATGGTGGCGAAAAAGTCAATACTGAAATTAGACCTTGAAACATGATATAAAAAATCTTCATAGAAAAATCCTTTTAGAAAGTAATTTTTTATGTCACAGTTTAAACTTAATTTCACTTTTAGGAATTTAGTCTTCATATGTTTAAAAACCATGAAAATTTATTGTAATATTATGTTTGGCAGTGAAATGGTTGGGGATCTGGAATTAGAGCTTAGTGTAGTCAGCATGTTTAGGGTGCTTGAGCTATGACTTCAACCCTCAGCAGCAAAAAAGCAAACAAAAATACAACACTCTCAAAACAGTCTTTAGTGTAAATTAAAAAATTGTAAATGACCATTAAACTGAATGTACTCTGTTGTATTCTGAAATATTTCCATGGAGTTGAACAAACTATTTCTAGAATGTTTTGACACCATGTCTCACTATGTAGTCTAAGGGACTTCATGGTCCTCTTGAGCTGATGGTTTTCTTGTCTCATCTTCCTGGGTGCTGGGATTATAGGCACATGCTAGCTTACTCCACTTCAAATACTTTTTGGCAGGAAGAGTGTGTATGTAGCCTTGTGTGTGCTCTTGGTATTAGAAAGGCTAGAAGATTGTGAATGCCAGTGTAGCAAATAAGTAAAAAATAATATGTGTGTACAGGCATTTAAGAGTAGTTACAGAATTATTAAGAATGATTACTTTGGGAAATAGACTTTAAATATAAGAAATTAATATTTGGTTTGATATTTTTTATACTAGAAACAATTATCAAAGAAGATTTAAAGTTAATTGTTTATATTTAATCAATTTCAATAATTTAGCTTTTGTTTTTTGGAAAGTGTCACAAATTACTTCTTTGTTTTCTATGTTATAAATCCTCTTTTTACTTTTTCTCCTGTCAACATGAAATAAAATGTTGAAAGTTGTTGGAAAAAAGTAAAGCATATGGAAATGTCAACAGAATTAACTGTTTCTGGAACTTAGAAACTAGTTAGCATGTACAGTTATGAGTTAGACTTTACACTTGATCATTTTCCTGTATTACAGCTGCAAAGTAACAGGCACTGTTTTGTTCAGTTTTCATACAGTCTCGGGGTTTCAAAACGTTGAAATCAAGGACACGACGTTTGCAGTCTACCTCTGAAAGATTAGTAGAAGCACAGAATATAGCACCATCATTTGTGAAGGTAATTACTTCTTTGTAGTTTAGAAAGTAGTAACTTTCAGCTATTGAGACCATAAGCTTCATTTTCTGGTTGATGGAGCCTTTACCCTCTCTCTCTACATCACTGATAATTAATTAATTGCGCTTATAAATCCTTAAACATATTTCTCTTCTTTATTCTTGAGAATTTCGTACATGTATTCAATGAAATATATCTACCTCCTGTTTTTTACTTCAGCTTCCATATGTTTTCCCATCCATGTGTCTACCTCCCAATTTCATATCTTTAAAGTTAAATTGTTTTTTTTTTTAATATCATAACCTACTTAGTCCAGTTGGTACTGCTCATATATGCATCTGTGTGGGGTTATTTATTCTAGCATGGATATTCTACCAGTGGCCACATTCTTATGAAAAGGTACTCAATAAGTGGTAGCCCTGGAAATGCTCCACAACCATGTCAGAATTTTGGTTGGCTTAATCTTGTGCAGGTAATCTCTGTTGCTGTGAGTTCATATAGGTTATAACTGTATCATACCCAGAAGACAGTATTCACAGCATTCCTTCCTGTACGATAGCTCTTAAATTCTTTCTGCCTCTTCCTTTATATTCCCTGAGTCTTGCTTGAGAGGAGTATTTGATATAGATGTCCTGTTTAGGGCTAAACACTCATTCTCTTATTTTTAGTCCTTTTACTAGTTTTGTATCTTTTCATTGGCTGTTGCACAGTGCAAAAAGAAGCTGACCAAGGTCGAAAGCAAGCCAGTTCTATGGTTATAAACATATTTAGAAGGCACTTGAAAGCATTACCAGTTGGCAAAAATATAAATAGCAGATTTTACCCTAGTATCTATGACCATTCCAGCCATGGGCTTTTTGATCAGGATTACAATGCCAGGCATAGAATTCCCTTCATTGGAACAGTCTCCTCTCCTCTCAGGAAGAGGTTAGGTACCTTAGTAACAATCATGTCTATTGTACCAGTAGGCTTTTCTTGCTTGACTGATCAGGATTGGAGCATGCAGGGTAAAAAGCTGGTTAAGATAGTTTTCTCTCCCAGAAACCTGCATTGTACCTTTCAACACTATGAAAGCTAGCACGCAGGAAGGAAGGTTTTCAGTTTGAGATTGATTTTTCTATGGACTGATAACCAACATGTGTGGTATCTATAGCAATTGAGGTTTACTGTGTAACAAGGATAATGGCAGTAGCCTGTGTTGTTTTGATGTTCCCTAGGGCCTCCCTGACCAATGACATGTAGAGAAGTCTCTCATTCCTTGTATTATGACTTAATTGCTTATTTTGAGAAGCACATTGTCTATCTGTGCAGGATAATTTCATTTGAACTATTTTTTGTTTTATTTTGAAATTAGCGTACTATTGGTTTGTATAAGGCTTTTGTCTACATCCTTCGTTTTGGTTAACCCTCATCTACCTGTGTAGATCTGCTTAAGCTTTAGCCTCCACTACTCTCCCCTCTTCTTTCATTTCACAAGTGTTCTATTGTACCTTCACATATTTTTAAATTGGAGTGTGAGATACAGCTTTTCATGTACTTATATTTTTAATACACATTAGCTTTCCTTCCATTCCAGGTTTCCCCCATACCCACTAAAGCCTTTCTTTCTTTAAAAAAGATTTACTTATTTATTATATATAAGTACACTGTAGCTGTCTTCAGATGCTCCAGATGATGGTTTCAGGTCTCATTATGAATGGTTGTTCTCTCTGGCTCCGCTTGCTCCAGTCCAAAGATCTATCTATCTATTTATTTATTATATGTAAGTACACTGTAGCTGTCTTCAGACAGTGTAGAAGAGGGGGTCAGATCTCATTACTGATGGTTGTGAGCCACCATGTGGTTGCTGGGATTTGAACTCAGGACCTTCAGAAGAGGAGTCAGTGCTCTTAAGCGCTGAGCCATCTCTCCAGCCCCATTAAAGTCTTTCTGCTGCTAATATTCCACCTCTCTCATTTTGGCTATAATATCACTCTTTCTTATGATGTGGATGTTGTTCTTCTACATCTTCCTTCCTCCCAAAAGGCCACTATCTAGTTTCTTGGTTTTCCACTTAGGCTCCAAGTTAAATACACAAAACAAAAAAAATTGAAGCTAGAATCGACATGTAAGAGAGATCATGCCATTTGTTTTTCGGGGCCTGTTACCTTAGTATAATTTCCCCCCATTTCATACATTCACCTACATATTTAATTTTTTTTACAGCTGAGTAACAGTTTGTTGGGTATATGCATCTTTCCTTCTCTCTTTCCCTCTCTCTCTCCCTCTCCGAGACAGTTTTCCTACGTAGCCCTGACAAACCTGTAATTGACTATGTAGACTAGGCTGGCCTCTAACTCAGAAGAGATTCATCTGACTGTGCTTCCTAAGTGCTGGGATTAAAGGTGTGTAGCACCATGACCAGTTCACATCTTTCCTATTCATCCATTGCCATGTAGGTTGGTTCTACTTCCTGACTATTAAAAGTAGAGTAGTAATGTGTATGTCTCTAGTAGAATATAAAGTCCATTAGGTGTCTTCCCATGGTAGAGCTTAGCTATGTGACTATTCTATTTTCAGTTTTCGAGAAGTCTCTGTATTCCAGAGTGGCTGTACTAGCTTATACTTTGACCAACAGTGTATAAGGGGCTCCCTTCCCAAACCCCTGCACCAACATTTGTTTTTATCTGTGTTCCTCAATTCTTAGTTTTAATTTTCCTTTTCTCGAAGGCTAAATATGCTGAACATTTTCTAAAGTGTTCATTAGCCATTTATATATCCTTTTGAGAATTTCCTGTACAGTTCTCTTGCTCAGTTTTTAACTGGGTGCTTATTTTCTTGATAGTATTTTGTGTTCTTTCATATGTTTTAGACACTAACTCTGCCACATGTGTTGCTGGTAGGTATATCCTATTCTATGGACTTTGTCTTCACTTGCTTGTTAGTCCCCTTTGCTGCACTGAAATGTTTGGAGATCCTATTTATTATTTTTACTTCCCATGCTGCTGAAGTCTCTTATTCAGAACCATGAGTATGTCTGCTGATAAGTGGAAGCCTTATTTCTCATTTCTTTCTTGAAGTTTCAGGGTGTTAGGTCTTCCAGTTTTTGATCCATTTGGGCTTGAATTATGTTCACATTAGAAATAGAAATTATTTATTTATTTTTTGCTTTTTAGAGTCCAGATTTCCCAGTACTGTTTGTTGAAAGGGCTGTCCTTCAGTGTACACTCATAAGTAACTTTGGTGGGGACGTGGTGGTCCTAGGGATTGAACCTAGGCTTTATATATTCTAGCCAAGTGATCTGCTGCTGATCAACACCACTAATCTGAAATGCTTCTCTATTTGTTTTGTGTCGTTTTTTTTTTTTTTTGAGCAGGGTCTCAGTCTGTATCCCTAAACTACAGTCTGTTGTTCTAAACCTTACCATGTAGCCTAGTTTGGCCTCAAACTCAAGGCAAAACTGCTTCAGGTTCTCAAAGCTGGGATTACAAGTGTGATCCACTTTGCCCAGCTAACATATCTTAAAATTTTCCCTTCATCTTTGTTGCACTGCCATTCATAGACAAGTATAACATTTTATTGCTTGGATTGCTCCACTAAGTACTTTTTTAATCCTTTGTTTCTACTCTTGCTACCTCAGTCTTGCCTCCAAACTTGTATCATTGCTTCTCATTAATTGCATTACTCCACTTTGTTACTCAACACAGCCTTACATAACACAGTGTTTTATTGTACTTTATTTACCATTTCTCTGTTCTCATCTTGAATATGGTCATTAAATACCCTTATTCTCTTCTTGGCATTATGTTTACCAGATTATTTACAGGTTTTGGACATTATTTCATATTGTTCTTTCAAATTGTCTGCTCATGATGTCTGTTTCCTGTGTACATATTTGTGTGTGTGTGTGTGTGCCTGTGTCTGTGTGTCTGTGACAGTTTTCTTCAGCCCAGACTAGCCTTGAACTCAATCCATCCTCTTAAGTCCTAAGATTACAGACCTGTGACGTGATGCCTTTGACTATATGACTTTTAGGGGAGGGGGCAAGGCAGTTGGAGAGATGGTTTCATGTAGCATATGACTCTTTGTGTACCTAAGGGTTACCTTTAACTTTCAGTTCTGCTTTTACCTCTCATGTGCTGGCATTGCAAACTCTTGCTACCAAGTTCAGTTTATGTGGTTCTGTGGATGAGCTTAAAGGAAGGCCTCATGTATGCTCAGCAAACACTGTTA
Organism: Mus minutoides; assembly: GCA_902729485.2. Taxonomy (NCBI): domain Eukaryota; kingdom Metazoa; phylum Chordata; class Mammalia; order Rodentia; family Muridae; genus Mus; species Mus minutoides. The sequence continues at coordinate 2,469,720 of LR749501.1, forward strand.
ACTAATCCACATCTCCAACTGAGCCATCTCTCTAGCCCCAGTAAGAAATTCTGTTTTCCATAGCTAGCAGTCATTATATTACCATACATATTGCTTTTAGCAGAATATCAAAATTATTTGTAAAGTATGCCTTTTTTTTTAACTTTGTCCAGGAGATTGAAAATCTCCAGACACTGCCTTATTTCTTTGTATCTTTCTGACACTGTTTTCTTTTCTTACATTTTTAGGGGTTTCTTTTGCGGGACAGAGGAACTGATCTTGAGAGTTTGGACAAACTTATGAAAACTAAAAACATACCCGAAGCTCACCAAGATGCATTTAAAACTGGCTTTGCGGAGGGTTTTCTCAAAGCTCAGGCTCTCACACAGAAGACCAATGGTATGACGGATTGGAAGGATGGTTGGAAAGATGCTCGGTCCGCTCCTTAAAGGGTTACAAAAACTTTTCTTAATTTTAAAAGTTATCACAGCGTGTGTGTTGTGAGTGAAGGTGGGCTGCTTGTGCCACAGCACACGTGTGGAGATGCCATGACTTCGGATGTCAGTTCTTTCCTTCTGCTTTCCTATCATGAACTTTAGCACTCTAACTCAGTTCGTAAGGCTTGCACAGCAAGCTTTTACCTGCCGAACAATCTTACTGTGCTGTAGAAACTTAAGAAAATCAGTTTCAATATTTGTCATGATCCACCATAAAACTTAAGATTTCCTAAGCTAGCCAGGCGTGGTGGTGCACGTCTTTAATCCCAGCACTTGGGAGGCAGAGGCAGGCGGATTTCTGAATTCAAGGCCAGCCTGGTCTACAAAGTGAGTTCCAGGACAGCCAGGGCTATACAGAGAAACCCTGTCTCGAGAAACAAAACAAAACAAAACAAAACAAAACAAAAAGATTTCCTAAGTTGTATGGGAATGGAAATAAAAATAAAGGGTAGGAATTCTGCCTTGATAAATACAGGGTTCTTAGAGAATGTCCTGGTAGCCATCTAGTTTTTTACAAAAGTAATGATGTGCATTAGGAAAAAAGATAACCTCTCAACTAGTGGTGCTTGGGAGAAATGGATAGCCACATGTAGATTAATGAAATTAGATCCTTACCTTTCACTTTATATAAACATTAAAATAAAGCAAAGACCTTAATGCAAGATTCAAAACTCAAACTTATGGAATAAAACACAAATATAACACTTTAATATACAAGCATAGGAAAAGATTTTCCAAGATGAACTCCAGCAGTTTGTGACAAATGGGAATATATGAAATTAAAAAGTTTGCACACAGCAGAAGAAATCAGGAAGGTAAAGTAATGTTTTCTATAATAGAAGAAGAAACTCTGCCAACCTGATGAGATTAATGTCTGGAATCTGTGAATAATTGTTTAATTTTTATTCACCATAAAACTCAAATCATCTGATCCGTAAATGGTTAAATGAATTGGACAGTTCTCAAAAGAGAACTACAAGTAGTTAGTGTATGGAAAAAGTTCCAAATTCCTCAGTCATTAAGGAAATTCAAATTCAAATTCAAACGCTTCTGAGATTATCTCCATTCAGAATGGCTATCACTAAGTAAACAACCACTAATCAGAGTATCAGAACCTTTATACACTGCTGATGGCAGGATACCTACCTGGTGGAGCCCTTAAGAACAACATGAAGATTCCCCAGGAAACTAAAAAATGAACTCAATATAGTCCAGTTATATTTACCATTTTTGAAATTGTAAACAAAGGAATCTTAAGCATGGCATAGAGGTGTTTGTACATTTGTGTTTACTTAGCTGTAGGGATGGTAGTCCAGAGATTAGAGCCAGCCCAAATACCCATCAACAGAAAAATGTATGAAAATGTATTTATATATAGTGAGATTTTATTATTCAGCTATCAGGAAGTATAAAATGTCACTTGCAAGAAAATGGATGGAATTGGGTATTATTATCTTAAATATAAAAGCCAGATTCTGATTAATGTTGTATGTTTGTTTTTATGCAGAATCTGTGAGGATTTGTGCACATGTGTACATTTGTTTGTTTGCTAAGTTGGAGGTATCGGGCTTTGAAGGGAACAGGAGGGACAACATGACAGTATTTTTGCATGCAGAATCAAAGGTGAACTGTATGAGATACATGTATATGAACAATGAAAGTAAGACAACTGTCGTAGGGGAAGGAAGGTGACCAGAACAGAGAAAACACACACATAAACACATATACATGCATAAACACAGACATACACACACACACACCAAGAAATACAATAAAAACCTTAGTCTGTGTGCTAACTGAAGATTGTCTCATACCCAGATTAAGTCCTCATATAAATTATACCAGATAAAACTATAATACTGGTTTTCTTGCTAACAAGTTTACTTCATAAATGCATGTTAGTTGGTGGTCAGGGCAAGGTGGGTGGTAAAAATACACTTTCAACTTTTATGTAAACCTAAACTTTAAAAACAATTTGTTCTTGTTCTGAGGATTCAACGTAGGGCTTCAGGCATGATAAACATCCCACCAGTGACAATATTCTCACCTTAAAGTCTTAATACATCAAATTCAAAACAAAGTAGTAACTAATGCTTGGCCATAAAGGTGTTATATTTCATTGATGTCATTTAATTCAAGTCCTTTTCCTCTTTCAGATTCCTTAAGGCGAACTCGTCTGATCCTCTTTGTTTTGCTCCTGTTTGGCATTTATGGACTCTTAAAAAATCCGTTTTTATCTGGTAAAGACTTTCATATATCTGAGTTAATTTATTTCCTCCTTAAGCATCTGGCTTTTATATTTTTTACAATTGTAACAAATATTTTACTTACTATCCTACTAAAATTTTCTTTTGTTGAACTTAGAGTTATTGTTAATGGGGAAGAATATTTGAAAAGTTAGGTCCATTTAGTTTGACTTTAAAAAAAATTAGTATACCATTTTGTTTATGCTGGGTTTAAAGTAATATTTTCAAAATTCTATTTCTGTGGCTAGTTATATCAGAATAATAAGGTATTAAATGAATAATTTTTTTCCTTTTTTAAAGATTTATTTGTTTATTTATTTTTATGTATATGAGTACACTGTAGCTGTACAGATGGTTGTGAGCCACTGTGTGGTTGCTGGGATTTGAACTCAGGACCTTCAGAAGAGTACTCAGTGCTCTTAACCGCCGAGCCATCTCTCCAGCCCTTAAATGAATAATATTAAAATTAAAACTATTATAGTTTTTAAAAATGATGACTCCTAAGCATTCATTAATATGTTCCTCATAAGATTATTATTCACAAAACTCTGAAAAGCATTAAAGAATTTTTCTCCATCCTTTTTTGTTTTTGAAATAAGAGATTGAGTGCTGGGATTAGAGACATTAATTACATGTCTAATTTATGAGGCACTGGGGGTTAAACTCAGGTTTTCATGTATGATGCACGATCAACATATCAATAGACCTTAATCTCAGCTCTGAGAAATTTTGGACACAAGACTTCTGTGACTTAGAGCCCGGCTGACTGTAAGCTCACTGAGTAACCAAGGATGAACTCCTGGTCCTCCTGACTACTTCCTGTGTGCTAGGATTACAGGGTTTGCAGTCACAGAGGCTTTGCAGAGTAGGGAGTGTAGACAAAGATTATAACTACATTAATCTATATTTCAGGCCGTCTCCGTTTCTAAAGCCTCTAAAAAGACAGTGTTGGCACATTTTCCTATCTAGGTGACTGCGCAGCTCATTTGTGTTTACCTTTACTGAGGAACTCTTTTACTGAGGAGCTCTTTTTTAAGATTTGTGAGTGTTTTACCTGTATGAATGTATGTGTGCACATGCGTATCTGGTTCTAGTGGAGGCCAGAGAAGGGCATTGAGTCCCCTGGAGCTGTAGTTTAAAGTGGTTGTGAGATGTGTGTGGGTTCTAGGAACTTAACCCAGGTAGTCTACAAGAGTAGCTAGTGCTCTTAACCACTAAGCTATCCCTCAAGCCCCCCTGTATCTTTATGCTTCACAGCTTCCAGCTGAATGGTAGTAATCTTGTCAAGTTTAGCTATTTAGTGATGACCTTCTACATAGTTCAGAATAAGACTTAGCTCCCATACTTTGACCAGTAGTAATCCTTCAGCTCAGTTCTTGGTTTTAAAAGCTGATTATGAATGAGGAGTCCATCCCTGGTTATCCTCAAGCCTGCTGATATCTATCCAACCAGCTACTTAACAATACACCCTGAAGAATTGAGACCCTAAAATCACTTTGGAGATGGGTTATTCAGTCTGGCTAATAATAATAATAATAATAATAATAATAATAATAATAATAATAATAATAATGTATAAAATGGGGTGTAGAGATTTTTGCTTTCAAGGCCTTAGAAATCAAAAGAACTTAGATATATGGAGTTTACTACTATAGGATGATCTGAGAGAGGAACAACAGTGAACTAGAAAAATAATATTAAACAGCAGATAAGGGTGCAAAGTCTGGGAGTGGTGCACACCTTTAATCCCAGTACTTGGGAAACAGAGGCATGTGGATCTCTGTGAGTTCAACACCAACAGTTCCAGGACAGTCAGGACTACACAGAGAAGTCCTGTCTCACAAAAACAAAAAGAAAACAAAAACAAAAACAAAACTCTAAAATAATGTCCAAAGACTTTTGACCAGTGAGATCATATATTTCCACCATGAAAATCAAAATCAATGATATCTAATTCCAAGCCTGGTTTTATAAATATCTGGTAACTGGATTCCATGGTGCACACATTTAATCTCAGCAAGAGGAGGGTATATATCTAAGTTGAAAGGCAGTCTAATTTATATAGTAAATTCCATGCCAGTCAGAGCTATATAGTGAGATCCTGTCTCCAAAAACAAAAGCAAAGCTCACAAAACTAAAAACCAGTAAAGTTTATTTTGATTTATGTACCAGTTTCTGTTTGGTTTATGTAATGAGTTAATATAGCTGGAGACGAGCAGGAAGGTGGCTGATCACATTTTCATTCATGCAGAAAGCAGAGTGAATTGGATGTGGTATAAGGCTACAAGCTCTCAAAGCCTACACTTCCACCAGGAAGGCTTCTTGTCCTAAAGATTCCATAACTTTTCTAAATAGCACCACTAACCAAGGACCAAGTGTTCACATACCTATGTCTACTTCAATGTTCTAGTTCAAACCATCCCAGCTGTTAGTCCCCAAAATAATTAGCCCTGGATGGCTTGGATATGGATTGACTGAAAGAGCTCTGTGCTCTAGAGTTAAGGTGTATTTTGGGATATTAGTTGGGCCTTGGGCTTAGAGACTCAGCCTTTGTCAACAAGTATATCAGTTACTATTCTCATTGCTGAAACAAAATGTCTGACCAAAGCAGCTTTAGGAAGGGATTATTTATTTTGGCTCCTCACAGTCCCAGGATAGCAGCAGCTTGAGGTAGCTGGTCACATTGTAGCTTCAGTCAGGAATCCAAGAAAAGTGGAATGCTGGTGTTTAGTTCACTTTCTCCTTTTTATTCAGGACAGGACCCTCACCTTCATTTAGGTTGCTCTTCCTATCTCAATCCAATTTAGACACTCCCTTGTAGGCATGCCCAGAAGTTTCTCACCTAAAACCTATCAAATTGACAGTGATAAACATCACAGTGTTGAAGTCCTTGTTAGGTATTCTAATTTCAATCATTCTAATTTTCTATTGCTGTGATAAAACACTTAACATAAACAACTTGGGGAGGAAAGGGTTTATTTATCTGCCTTTCACTTCCACGTTACAGTTCCTCATTGGGGGAAGTTAACCCAGTGTGCAGCCTTTTTTACACAGATAAGGACTACCTACCTGCCTAGTGATGGTACTACCTACAGTGGACTGAGCCCTTCTCCATCAGATGGCAATCAAAGAGTGCCCCATAGACACTCTTTGTCCGAAAAGCAGTCTGATCAAGGCAATTCTTTTTTTAAAAAATAATTTGTTTACATCCCAAATGCTGTTCCTACTCCCAGTCCCTTTACTAAGTTCTCCCCTTCTCTGAGAACTCCCATCCTCCTACCCTGGCAGATTAGGCATATCCTCTTCCACTGAGGCCAGAAAGGGCAGCCATGAAGACTGAACTGCCTGTGTGGTACATCTGTGCTGGGAGGATAGAGGGAGGCTTGTTACAACCTGTCAATGTTCTTTGGTTGGTGGCTCAGATTTTGAGAGCTCTCGGGTCCAGTTTTGTTGACACTGTTGGTCTTCCTGTGGGGTGCCCATCTACTTCAGGGCCTTCAGTCATTCCCCCAACTCTTCCATAGATGTCCTCCACCTCCGTCTAATTTTTGTCCACTTCTGTTTCAGTCCACTGTTGGGTAGAGCCTCACAGAGGTTATCAGAGGTTATTCTAGGCTCCTAAGAGTATCATTGGTAATGTCAGGGATTGGTGCTTGCCCATGGGATGGGTTTCAAAGTTGAGCTGGTTGCTGATTGGTCATTCCTTCAGTCTCTACTCCATTCCCTGCGTTTCTTTTAGATAGAGCAAATTTTGGGTCAAAAATTTAGTAGGTAGGTTGGTGTTCTTATCCTTCCACTGGTGGTCCTGCCTGGCTACAGGAGGTAGCCTCTGCAGGTTCCATGTCCCTACAGTTGGGCACCTTGGCTAATGTCATGCACAGTGAGTCCTGGGAACCTCTCCTATCCCAGGTCTTTGGGACTTCCTAAAGATTCTCCCCTCCCTCCACCCAGGCAGCTGCAGATTTCCATTCATTCTCCTGGCTCATTGGGCCTCCTGTCTCTCCCTGTACCTGATCCTACCTCCCTATTCCTCCCTACCCATTTGCCTCCCCATTCCTCTCCTACCCATTTTTCCTCCCTCCCTCTACCTCCTAAGACTATTTGTTTTCCCTTCTAAGTGAGATTCAGGCATCCTTGTTTGGGCCTGCCTTCTTGTTTACCTTCTTTGGGGTGTATCATGAGTATTCTGTACTTTATGGCTGATGTCCACTTATTCAAGGCAATTCTTTTTTTTTTTTTTTTTTTCTTTCTCGAGACAGGGTTTCTCTGTATAGCCCCGGCTGTCCTGGAACTCACTTTGTAGAACAGGCTGGCCTGGAACTCAGAAATCCACCTGCCCCTGCCTCCCGAGTGCTGGGATTAAAGGCGTGCCCCACCACGCCCAGCTTCAAGGCAATTCTTAATTGAGGTTCCCCGTCACTCTTATCAGGGGATTCTAGGTTGTGTCAAGTTGATAGCTCTTAGTAGAACATCAGAGTTTAGGCAGGAGAAAATGTTTACCCTTAGCTCTAATTATAGTTTTAGTTTCTTTGTCTTACATGGCATGTCAGTAGCCCACACTTAGAGTGCAATGGGAAAGCTTATAAGGACTGAATCATTCTTTGTCCTTTAAAAAAAAATATGCTAGTTGTTTGTTTTATATTGTCATTCATCTACTTTTAGTCAGTGCTTTCCTGCTGGGTGTTTAAAACCGTTTAGGTGGCCAAAATTAGCCTATTTTCTTTTTACTGTGAAGACTTCTTAGGGCTCCTTTTAGGAACTTAGGGTGAGCCCCTTGGCGTGTCTAGTTTTTCTTCCACCCATATTCTGTGCCATATTCTGAGATGGGTCAGGGTTGCTGACCACATGGATTCTCATGGAAACATCAGAGACATTTTGTCTATAATGATCATTCTATTTGCAGATTGTATGCTGGATAGCATCCTAGGGTCTTCACCATCTCTGATGGAGAGGAGCAGTGAATTACTGGGGTTATAACACTGTAGGACACTTTTAGGGCTTTTCTTTTCTTTTCTTTTCTTTTCTTTTTTTTTTTTTTTTTTTTTTTTTTTTTTTTTTTTTTTTTTTTTGAGACAAGGTTTTTCTGTATAAACCTGGCTGCCCTGGAACTCACTTTGTAGACCAGGCTGGCCTAGAACTCAGAAATTTGCCTGTCTCTGCTTCCCGAGTGCTGGGATCAAAGGCGTGCGCCACGCCTGGCGTGGGTATTCTATTCTTTTCTGGAACCTTGCTGATGTTGAATGACAGGCCAGATATTGGCTGTCCTCTTAGCCCTGATACCCTCGTTTGCTTTGGTTCTTCAGGGTGGCCAGTTAACACCAATTTTGAAGAATGAATAGCTGGTTCAAATTTGTACATTTAGATAGGGATTGATAAAAACAAACATTTTAAAATAAATGCTGACTTTAACTCAGTTTCCTAAACAATTTAAGATTTTTAATCATATAATTTTAAGATTATAGAAAGAGGAAAATAGCTGGGCGTAGTGATGCACACCTTTAATCCCAGCACTTGGGAAGCAGAGGCAGGCGAATTTCTGAGTTCGAGGCTAGCCTGGTCTACAGAGTGAGTTCCAGGACAGCCAGGGCTACACAGAGAAACCCTGTCTCGAAACCCCCCCCAACCCCCCCAAAAAAGAGGAAAATCGTTATGGAAAATCTTAACTGTTTGTTATTAAACATGGTCTAGAATCAAGAACACTATTTCTTTCAGACTAATTTGATAAAGCTTCCAAGACAGGCAATTTTTCTGGACTTTGAAATGAAATATGCTCACATATTTTCTTCTTGTTAGTGCGCTTCCGGACAACTACAGGACTTGATTCTGCAGTAGACCCTGTCCAGATGAAAAATGTCACTTTTGAACATGTTAAAGGGGTAAGTTAAGATTTTTTTTTGTCTTTCTTTTTTTGTTGTTTTCTTTATATTTTGTCTAATTGATACTCTGCATTAGGCTTCCATCTGGTTATTCCAAGCTGCCCCAAACTAGCTATGAGCCCTGTTTGAATTACAGAAAGTGAATAATTTAGGAACAGATTGATATGATTGATATTTAAAATTTGAATCGTTACAGGCATGTTAGAAAAAAATAATAAAAATAATGGCCTCTATCTGAAAAAAAATTGAATCATTAATATGGAGCTGTGACCTTTCTATTCTGACTGAGAGATGCTGTAGTGGTTAAGCGTACTTACTGGTCTTGACAAGACCTAAGTTCAGTTCCAGTTACCCACAGGTAGCTCACAACTGCTTATAACTTTAGTTCCAGGGAATCCCACTCATCTTCTGGCCCCCATGAGCACCTGTACTCAGCACGCACATACTCTACACAGGCATACATAATATTAAAAATTAAAGCACATCTATCTTATCTATCCATCTATCCATCCATCCATCCATCCATCCATCCATCCACCTATTTACCTACCTACCTACCTACCTACCTACCTACCTACCTACCTATCTATGTAGGTTTTTCAAGATGGTCTTTCTATGTAACAGCCCTGGCTATCCTGGAACTCATTCTGTAGACTAGCCTGGCCTCAAACTCACAGATCTACCTGCCTCTACCTCCTGAGTACTGGGATTATAGACATGTGGCATCATGCCTGGTGATGTAAAGTAAATCTTTAAAAAAATGAATTCTTGTTGAAACTGTTTTTGGTTGGAGTATATATAAGTTTTTTGCTTCAGTGGGGATGCCGCAATGTCTGAGTACAGAACCAGAGATTGGCTGACAACTAAACCACAGAACTGAGTAAGTTCTGACAGAATTTAAGTTCATGGGGGCAAAGTAACTTGGTAGAATTTACCATAATTGGTTTGCTATTGCACAGTTTTGCCACATTTTCTAAACTTACATAATAATTATTTCTTGCACAGAATTTTTGAGTATGCGTGTATATATAGCACTGCTTCCAAAATATAAGAACTGTTTAGAATATTATTATCTTGATGCTGTTAACTCTACCTAGTAGCTTTTCTATTGCTCAACTAGAGATATTTTTGCTACAGAGAGTGGGGGCAGATAATGTTTATCTTGAGAAGTAAATGGTATCTCTTACTTTATTCTTAGACTTTAAAATTACCATTTACTCATTATTTTAAGTAGATATATTTTAGTCTTTCACTATGTCCTTGGGTTTTCTTAGAAAAGGAACTCATTCAGGTCTTTTTGAAATTTAACATATTTGCTTAAAAGTACATAAATAATAAATTTCAAGAATGAGCACGTTTTTCATCAGTTCTCATCCCAACAAAGGACATTAAAACCCTACAGCCTCCTAGAAGCCTCTTCTGTTACTGTCTCCATCAGCGAACGGAGACTCATCCTTCTGTCAGCTTCTACTTTTCTATCCTAATAGCTGTAGTATGCACAGAATGTCCTGTTTTGTACAGCATGTTGTTCGTGGTTGGGATCTAGCCATGCTGTAGCCATGGAGTTGTAGTTCACATACTTTTGGGAAATTTTCTAGAAATATAATCACGACCTAAACAGTTTAGATTTTTCAAATTGCCCTTTGTCTCTAAGCTGTGAGCTCCCTAATAGTTTCAGTTTAAGCCTGACTTGTTTTTCCTACTGAGTAAAGATGAGAATGTCAAAGGACTTTTGTTGGAAAAATAAGGATGCAGTGTAATTAGAAATAAGGAGTGAGAGAAAACCTTCAGTGTCTTAAAAATACTTTTCACTGAAAAAGGCCAAGTTCACTCAAACCTACATTAAATATATGATTACCAAAGATAATCTTTGATAGTCTAACCATTATTTATTTGGTAAATTGACTGTTTAAGGTGGAGGAGGCAAAACAAGAATTACAGGAAGTGGTTGAATTCTTAAAAAATCCACAGAAGTTTACTGTGCTTGGAGGTAAACTTCCTAAAGGTAAGAGATTCTCTCCCTCTTATCATGATTTGGTGTAAAACATAAAGTAATATATTATAGATTTTATTTGATAATATTATAACTGATTGAAATTCAGGTCCTAATTGTTTTTAAAAATATGTGCCTATTCCACACATAAAGTTCTATAACTTCCTTTTAATGTGATATAATGCTTCTTTTAATACTTGGCTGTATATTTACCAAAAACGATTTTTTAAATTAAAAAAAATTTATTTAACGTTTATGTATATGGTATTTTGCCTATGTGTATGTCTGCCTACCCTGTGTATGCCAGATGCTGGTAGAGGAAAGAAGAGAGCATCAGATTTTCCCAAGACAAGTTATACAGGTTGTGAATTGCTATGTGGGTGCTGAGAATTGAAACTGGGTTGTCTAGAAGAGAATCCAGTGCTCTTAAATAGTGAGCCATCTTTCTAACTTGACATAAAGATATATATATATATTTTTTTTTCTATAGCATTTGTATCATTAAGACTAGCACTTTTACATGGACTTAGAATTGCTAACTTCTCTGTTTATACACAGAATTCATCATTTGTTCTAGTCTTAATCTGTTTAATGTCACCCTCTCAGGGCCAGGCCTGAGTCCAGGGTCACACTAAGTACTGATGTTTGTGATCTTGTAAGGAGATCACACTCACTCACCTTGTGCATAGTGGTCAGTGCTGGCGCTGGACTGTACCCAATTCCTCAGGGCTTCGGTTTGGTTTGGTTTGGTTTTCAATATATATCAATATATATATGAGAAACATTTTGAAGTTTTTTGTTAAGTGAAACTATAGAAATTGTACTCATGATCTTTGTAATTATGAAGACAAAATGGTAATTATTTTTAGCATGTGTACTTTTATGTAAACATTTATATGATTTTCTTTTTCTACTAAAAATGGCAGTTTGATGACCACTCTAACCCAGGTTTTGCCCTTCAGTCAGATTGTTACTTAGAATAAATTTGTAAGGGATAGGTGGGTCTATATCTCAGTTTGTATGGTGCTTATCCAGTATGTCTAAAGCTCAAGATTTGATTTCCCCCCATGGTAGAAACTGAGCCTGTAAACAAACCCAGCCTGTAAAGCAGGTAAAGCAGTAATTTGAGGTTACCCTCAATAATCGGAGACTTACTTTATATATTTAAAAAAAGGGAACAAATTTCTAGGAATAGAATTTCTATGTTAAAGGTTATAATTTGTTTTTGTTTGTTGTCTTTAAAGGTTTGTTTCAGGCTTGTAGTTTTAGAGGTTTCATTCCACAATTCTGATCCATCATTGAGGTTTGAGGTGAGGCTAAGCATTACAGTGCATGGTAGCACAAAGCTCCTCATCTCACAGTAGAGGGCCGAGTGGAGAAGGTGGTTCGGTGTACTAGACACAGCCTATCCTTTGAAGGCATGCCTTTGCATGTGTAGCTCAGGATAAAAGACACAGTCTGTCCTTTGAAGGCACAACTATTAATGTGGAACAGGATTGGAGATAAAATCCACCCTTCAGTGACCCATTTCTTCCCACTAGCTTCTATCTCTTTTAAGGTTTGACAGTCTTTCAGCAGTAGCTTAGGCAGATCTTTGGCAGGCAATTAATTGATAGCTGTTTCAAATGATCCAGACTCTGCAGTTGAAGGCAAGATTTTAGACTATTGGGAGCATCTCTTCTGGAAATTCTACAGAGAAAGTAGGAGAATGTTCCCAAAACTTTTCTCATTTAGGGACACAGTGATATAATATCATAGAGAGAATATTTAAAACTGTAGTTACATTTAATTTCTAATAAAGCATTATTATAAATTTATGGAAAATTTTTGAGACATATACTAAAATGTATTAAGTTAATACTGATAAGCAACTTAAGCCAGTTAGGTATCACTGAAGCATGGTGATACTAGTGTGACCTTCATGCTGCTTTTTAGCTTGTCTATACTTTTAAAAAAATGTTAAAATGCAACATCACTGCAGCTTTATTGCTTTTTAATGTAAATTATAAAAGTATATACAAATCAGGGATTATCTTTTTCCAACTTACTATGGGAAAGTCTTACTGTTATGAAAACTTAAATATTTGGGAAACCTTGGAATAATAGTTAACATTTATGTATTCTCAATATAGACTCAACAGTATTTGACATTTTGTCAAATAATTTTTCTGTGTTTGCCTATATGCATTCATTTCTCTCTTGAACATAAGAGAGCTATAAATATCAACTGTCACCTGCATGTAGAGATGCTGCCCTAGTCTTATCTAACTCAGCCCAAAATAGCATTATTTGTTTAATATTGGCTTTTTTTGTTTTGATTTTACTTTATACCTTATGTCTCTAGAAAATATTTTTAGTCTTTTATGGAAGTTATTTATCATTTCATTTATATTTGGCTGCTTATTTTTTAGTGTGAATTTTATATTGTTATAAATTAATCTGTATTCCTTTGTCTTAGTACTCTTTTCTTGTCTTGCTTCTTGATATGTGAATTTTACACATACACACACACACACACACACACACACACACACACAGATTGTTTGAGATAGACTCTCATTCTGTTCCCCCTGGCTGGCCTGAAACTAACTGCGTAAACAAGGTTGGCTCTGAATTCACAAAGATCCTTTTGCTTCTGCCTACCAAGTGCTAAGATTAAAGGTGTAAACAACCTCTCCTTGCTACAAATAATATGTAAATGGTACAAGAAAATTAGTGGTAGAGAAAATTTTAAAATGAAACATCAACAGAAACTTGTTGGTTGTTTTTTTGTTTTTGTTGTTGTTGTTTGTTTGTTTTTGCCATGCTTGACAATATTGAACATTACTGTTACGGCAATTAATATTTGTGGTAGAGGTTCTTATTGAGGGATTTAAAAAGTAAAGACTTGTTCTCGTCTCTTTTTCTTCTAGGAATTCTTTTAGTTGGGCCACCAGGAACAGGGAAGACACTTCTTGCCCGAGCTGTGGCAGGAGAAGCTGATGTTCCTTTTTATTATGCTTCTGGATCAGAATTTGATGAGATGTTTGTGGGCGTAGGAGCCAGCAGGATCAGAAATCTTTTTAGTATGTTTGGTGTATATTTTAAACTGTTAGAGCAACAGTAATGTTTTATTTATCCTTTCCTTGATAATTGGCTTTAGTTTCAGGTAACTTAATGAAGCTATATGCTTTATTTAAACAATTTAACTTTGTACATATGTGTGAAATATGTACAAAGTAAATATTCTCCTCTACCTTTTTGAGGGGTTCAGAGATTGAACTCAAGCCCATTTGCTACTGAGCTATCTTACTGGCCCTGCATTCTTTTCTAATATAGCCTAAACAATCATAAGGCCTGGTAGATGTGCTAGATGAAGTTAGGGACTGTTGATGTTGAAAAGTTCTTGAGGTTTTTTTGTGTTTTTATTTTATTTATCAATTCTGTAGCATGTAATTAATATTTATTAGCTTTAATTCTAATTATATTAATTTGTACAAATAGGAAGAGTGGAAAATCATTTCTTAAACATGACTCTTTGATAGTCTTACAGTTTTTAGTATTTTTATGATCAAAAAGTGTTGATTTCTTTCAAGTTATTTGAATATTTTTTGTTTTCTTAGGAGAAGCAAAAGCAAATGCTCCTTGTGTTATATTCATTGATGAATTAGATTCTGTTGGTGGAAAGAGAATTGAGTCTCCAATGCATCCGTATTCAAGGCAGACTATCAATCAGCTTCTTGCTGAAATGGATGGGTAATTGAGTCTTTGTTAAATATGGTCAAATATTTTGAAAATTAGCATTTATACTATTTTAATGGCAATATAGAGTAACAGGTACCTTCCATTATTTGATATTTACAAAGTTGGCTTTATGCAAATTCTTCTCATGGAAGACTTGGTAAAATTGTATAGATATTAAATGTTATATATGTTTAGGTAACAGTCAAATGTAAGAAGTCAAATTTTTCTTTGAATATTGTTTCCCTTACTAATTGATATATCAACTCCTCTCATTCATTTATTCATTCATTCTACTTATAAGTGGAAAACTGATTCAAGGTCAAACTGGTCTATTTAAAGAAAGATACGAAGAATAGGTATAGCTCAATGGTGAATCTTTTGCTGCTGGTATATATGAGTACCTGAATTAGGTCCCCAGTGCTGACTCATATACTCCCCTCCCAACATACATAAGGGATGATACACTAGTTTCTATATAATTGATGACTGAAAAGGAAGGAATATTGCCCTGAATAAATTATCTTAATGTAAGTGTAAGACATTTTGACTAAATAAAGGTCTTGTATCATATAATTTGAATTGATAAAGTTAAAAATAATTTTTCAAACTTAAAGAGGAACGCGGACTTTTTATGTCTGTTTTCTTTCCTAAGTAACAGTTGGTTTGTGATTTATGTAACTACTGGTTTATTATCAGCTAAGGCTAGCAAAGAACAGTTTTGTATATAGGAATTGTTACATGTAAGTCATATTTCAGTTTTCAGTGAAATGGTACTTTTTTTTCTCTCTAGTTTCAAACCCAATGAAGGAGTAATCATTATAGGTGCCACAAATTTCCCAGAGGCATTAGATAAGTAAGTATGAAAAGAAAAATTCTGTGAAGAATATGTGCTACAACATTCTACTAAGAAAAGCCTACCACAAAATAACTTGTACAGTTCAGTTTATAGAGAATATTTAAAATATGCAAACCCAGAGATAGATAGTGTGATGGTTTGTATATTCTTGGACCAGGGAGTGGCACTTGGAGGTGTGACCTGGTTGGAGTAGGTGTGTCACTGTGGGTGTGGGCTTAAGGTCCTCACCCTAGTTGCCTGGAAGTCAGTCTTCCACTAGCAGCCTTTGGATGAAGACATAGAACTCTCAGCTCTGCCTGCGCCATGCCTGTCTGTTTATTGCCATGCTCCTGCCTTGATGATAATGGACTGAACCTCTGAACTTGTAAGTCAGCCCCAATTAAATGTTGTTTTGTATAAGACTTGCCTTGGTCATAGTGTCTGTTCACAGCAGTAAAACACTAAGACAGATAGTGACTGTTAAAGGCTTGGAAAACATGATCTAATTACCAGTGGACATAGAATTCTTCTTTTTTGTTTTTTGTTTTTTGTTTTTTGTTTTTTCGAGACAGGGTTTCTCTGTGAAGTCCTGGCTGTCTTGGAACTCACTTTGTAGACCAGGCTGGCCTCGAACTTAGAAATCCGCCTGCCTCTGCCTCCCGAGTGCTGGGATTAAAGGCGTGCACCACCACGCCTGGCTGGACATAGAATTCTTTTTTTTTTTTTTTTTTAAAGATGTATTTATTTATTTTATGTATGTGAGTACACTGTACCTGTACAGATGATGTGAGCCTTCATTTGGTTGTTGGAAATTGAATTTTTAGGACCTCTGCTCACTCCAGTCATTCCAGCTCGCTCCAGTCTGCCCCACTCGCTCTGGTCAACCCCGCATGCTCAGTCCCTGCTCGCTCTGGCATAAAGATGTATTTATTTATTATTATATCTAAGTACACTGTGGCTGTCTTCACATGTAGCCGAAGAGGGGTGTCAGATCTCATTATGGGTGGTTGAGAGCCACCATGTGGTTGCTGGGATTTGAACTCAGGACCTTCAGAAGAGCAGTCACTGCTCATCTCGCCAGCTCCTGGACATAGAGTTCTTAAGGAAGAAAATAATTTAAAATTATCAAAGTGACATTTGCAAAACCTAATATATTAAACCTGGGTGGATTATTTACTTTGAATTTAGGACTTTTAGAATTACTGCTCAATAATACTGAAAACATATATTACATATAAACAGAAAGCAATTTAAAAATATAATTTATAGCATTAAAGGTTTGTCTTGGGCATGAGGCTAGAGATGGCCCAGTGGTTAAGAAAGCGTACTGAGTTTGCCGTGGATCTGAGTTTTATTTATTTATTTATTTAGACTTTTATTAAGCTTTTATTTTTGAGATAGGTTCTTGCTATGTAGTATAGTCTGGTTTTACATTTGCTACTATTCTTCTGCCTTAGCTTCCCAAGTGCTGGGATTATAAGCATGTACCATCAAGTTGTGACTTCAAAAAATGACTATAAAGCAAATGCCCAAATCATAAACAATATAACAATTATTAGTTCATTAAATGATGAGTTCCGAGGGTCCTTCACTATCAAGTCTCTTCTTCCTAGAGCACTCTAGATAGCAATTAAAAAGGGAGTGTGTAGTATGTCTTTTTAAAAAATAGTTGTTTTATTTATTTTTTTGAGGTTATAATTACATTATTTCCCCCCTCCCCCTTCTCTTCCCTTCCTTCAAGTCATCCCCTGTAACTCCCACCCCCAACTAGGCTCCTTTCTAAATCCATTGTCTTTTCTTTTTGTTTGTTTTTTCAGTTTGTGTGTGTGTGTGTGTATATACCTAAATACATAAGTACAACTTGTTCAGTGTGTGTAGTGTTACGTTTATGTGTATATTTTTTATGGCTGATTGTTTGGCATGTTCTTCCCTGGTTAAGACTTGCCCCTGTTCTCAGCAATTTGACTTACCTGTAGTTCTTTGTCTAGGGGTGAGACTTTATGAGCTTTACCCCCTCCCCATTTGCATAACATAGCATCACCCTTTTTGAGGTCATGTTTAAGCAGCCACATTAGTGAGACTTGAGTGTCGCTTCTGATATTTCGAGGAGGTAGTTTTACAACAAGCTCCCTGACTCTTTGTCTTTTACAGTCTTATCCCCTCTTCCAAAATGATACCTACGCCATAGGTGTAGGAGTTGTGTTCTCAATTTATCTGTTGGGACTGGGCTCTACAACTCTGCATTTTGATTAGGTGTAGTTTTCTGCAGTGGTCTCTGTCAGTTACAGAGAAGTTTCCTTGATGAGGGGTAAAGACTACTCTTATCAGTGGCTATAAGGACAAATATTTAGAATGTAGTTAGGGATTGTGCTGGTTTAGCAAAATAGCAGTTATAGGTTCTAAGATCCCTTACTATCCCTGGGTAGCTGGCTAGCTTTTCAGTACCAGGGATGATTTCTCTCTTGTCGAGTGGATTTTAAGTCCAATTAAAGAGCTGTTGGTTACCATTGAAGTGTGCATGCCTTTACTGAACTCTTAGGGTTAGTGTGCCATGCTAGTTAATATTGTGCTTCATAAGTCTTATACTTGGCAAGGACTGTTGGTTGCTTCTCTATTTGGAAGCTTTCATGGTGCCTTCTAATATTATGAAAGCTAGTCTTCAGGGAAGAGGCATTCCAGTTAGTTCCAGCTTAGAGGTCTCTAGATCCTGTTTCTGAAGTGCATGTACCTTCTTCCATACAGACTTATTTTCCACTTCTGGTGGGGCAGGCAAGGACAATAGCTTTTATAATGTTTTATAATGTTTTGAGAGTCTCTTAGACAACACTGACCAACAAACTCATGCCCAGTGTTGAGGTTTTTTTCTTTTCTTTTTTCTTTTTGATGCTCTCTGGTTCTTTGGGGAAGTATCACCAAGCCAGAAGGGAGACACAGACTTAACAAATATTGTAGATATGTTTAGGTGGACAGTTAAAATATGCTGGCTATCTTGCCATACCCCTTTAACCTCAGCATTTGGAAGGAAGAGACAGGCAGATCTCTGAGTTTGAGACCAGCCTGGGCTACATATTGAGTTCAAGAACTATTGGAACTATATAGAAACCCTGTCTAAAAAAGGTGTATATCATTAGTCAAAAAAAAAATTCTATGATAGACTGATATAGAAACCATGCATCCAGTTGCAAGTCTTCAGATGTGAGTACCTAACCTGGAATAGCTGCACAAACTAGGAAAGTATAAAAGGACCACCATTGGAGAGGAGCTATAGCTGCAATAGAGAGGTACATAGTAGGGGATGAGTGATCTGAAGCGTCTCTTCCTTCTATTCATTGTTATTTCACACCAGGTTAGCCTACGAAGTCCTGTGCCTCCTTCCTTAGCTTCTTGAGTTCTGTGACTATGGGTGTGTAGTTCCTGTGAACCTTGACTTATGACTTCTGAGCTTCTGAGGGAACTGTCTGAACATTTATATTCAGAATTCTTTCTATCTTTGGTTGTCATTGTTTTCCCATTATGTGTTGAATGTGTGCTAGCATCTTTGGCTTGTTAATTTATATACTTTTCATTTTTCTCCAGTGCCTTAATACGTCCTGGTCGTTTTGATATGCAAGTTACAGTTCCAAGGCCAGATGTGAAGGGTCGAACTGAAATTTTGAAATGGTATCTCAACAAGATAAAGTTTGATAAATGTGAGTCCAATTTCTTAATTCATGTACTGTTATTTCAGGAAAATAGAAATATCTAACCATTCTGTTTGGTCCTAATTTGGACCTTTATATCTCAGACCAGTTAATTTTTTGCTCCTCTTTCTACCCATTTATATGTGTGTGCTTCAGTATGTATATGTGTGTGTATGTGTGTGTGTGTGTGTGTGTGTGTGTGTGTGTGTGTATGATATTATCTTATTCTTGTATCCCGATTCCAAAGGAAATTTGGTTTGGGGTTTATAGACATGCGTATATGTATGTGTGTGTTAAATGCATGCATATATGAAGATGTATATATGATTTTTAAATCGAAATGTAAAACACAAAAAATAAGCTCCATTTAGGAAAAAAACAAAATACGAAACAAAGGCATCTAGAAATATAGAATGCTTGAAAGCTGCAGGGTTCTCAAGGATATCTCCCATCACAGGGAGAGACAAAGGTATTTCAAGGTGAAATTTTAGAGAAAAGAATTTGGGCTGTGGCCTTGCATTTTCATTTGTGGCCAGGCTTGATATAATGTAGAGTGTATTTAAGATATGTTTATTTTTATCTTTTATGTGTATAACTGTTATTTATTTTTACTATATATGTGCAGTACCAATAGAGGCCAGAAGAGGAGCTGCCCTGTGGGTGCTGAGAACTGAATCTGGCACTCTGGCATCTCTCCAGGCCTAGCATTGATTATATTTCGAGTTCCTAATTCCACTTCAGTAACTGCTTTTTGTTTTGTTTTCAGAAAGCTAGTAAAACTTAGACCTCTTCTGGAAGTTTTATTATTGAAATAATTTATTATTGTTAATCATATTATTACTAATTAATAGTAATTAATAACATTAACTTAAAATGGCATATTTTGTTGTTTAAGTTTTAAGTTCAGTTTTAGTTTTAAGATATGTGTTTTAAGTTGTAATTCAGAGCAATTGTGTTCTTTCTACCTTCAAAATGTGAGTTGAATGGGAAGAGCTTGTATTCACTGATGGAGATTTATTATGTTCTCTTTCTCTATAGCTGTTGATCCAGAAATCATCGCTCGAGGGACTGTTGGGTTCTCTGGAGCGGAGTTGGAGAATCTTGTGAACCAAGCCGCACTAAAGGCAGCAGTTGATGGAAAAGAAATGGTTACCATGAAGGAGCTAGAGTTTTCCAAGGATAAGATTCTAATGGGTATGTCTTCCTTCTTCGCATCTTCTTTTGCAGTTCATCTTTTTTTGTTTTCACTCTGTCTTACCTTTTTATTTTTGAGACTGACTTTCATTTTATATTCCAAGCTGATCAACTGTCCCTCACCTTCAGGCTGGCTGGGAACTTTAGCTAGTCATCCTGCCTCAGCCTTCTAACCACCATGTCTGTCCTCCATAAGGAGTGCGTGCATGTTTTCTCTCTCTCTCTCTCTCTCTCTCTCTCTCTCTCTCTCTCTCTCTTTCTCTTTCTCTTTCTCTCTCTGTGTGTGTCTGCCCCCACCTCCCCGTGTGTGTGTGTGTGTGTGTGTGTGTGTGTGTGTGTGTGTGTGTTTGTGTGTTTGTGTGGTTTATCTGTTGACTTCCTTTTTACCGCAGAGCCTCATGGTCTAACCTGAAACTTACTATTGTCTTGCTGCTGGAGTGATAGGATTATAGGCTACCATACGCAGCCTATACTGTGTATAGTATAGTATATAGTATAGTATACTGTCCTATATGTTGCTTATCTTAGGACCAGAAAGAAGAAGTGTGGAAATTGATAACAAAAACAAAACTATAACAGCCTATCATGAATCTGGTCATGCTATTATTGCATATTACACAAAGGATGCAATGCCAATCAATAAAGCTACAATCATGCCTCGAGGGCCAACACTTGGACATGTAAGTTTCTTATAGCCCTTCCTCACTCCTCCTCCCATTACTTTGCTTGGAACTCAGAGACTCACGTATATGAATCAAACTCTCACCACTGAGCTGTGTACCTGTTTGTTTTTGTTTACTAGTTTTGTTTGTTTTCTTTGAGACAGGGTTTCTCTTCTCAAGTAGCTCAGATTGGCCTAGAACTCTCCATGAACTTGTAGTCTCTCTAGAACTTGTAATCCTCCTGCCTTGCATTCACAAATCTTGGAACACATATTTGAACCACCTTGCTTAATATACCTCATTTTCTTCTGTTAAAATTCACTTTCAAACACAGCTTTCTAGAAGCATATATAAGAGATTGCAAATTCCTAATGATTTTTATCCCTTTTGATTTTGTGAACAACACTGAAATAAGATCCCTGTGCTATAATTTTCTTTCAAATCAGTTTCATAATGTATTTCAGGTGTAAACATTTATACTAAAATGCGATGGAAGAGTCACTATTGACTATAATTTTTAAATATCTAAGTAAGCTACTACACATGAAGACACATTATATGTCATAGTGGCTGGTTTCATAGTTCTAAGATATTTGTTAGTACATGTTTCAGTCTTGAATCTTAAATATTTTTGTGCAGCTAGGAAAAAGCCCTCTTGCAGCATTATGCATCTATTGTTTTTCATGTTGGTTTTGTCATTGAGGTATTTGCTGACCATGCTCTTGGCTTTCAGCATTATCATACTGGCTGAGGGAAGAAATTAAATAACTTTAGTTATGAATGTAAACTTATTTCAGAAGTGTGTCTGAATGCCTTCCCATTACTATTAAATTGTATAGGTATCACTGTTGCCTGAGAATGACAGATGGAATGAAACTCGAGCCCAGCTGCTTGCACAGATGGATGTTAGTATGGGAGGAAGAGTGGCAGAGGAGCTCATATTTGGAACTGATCATATTACAACTGGTTGGTTTTTGATAAGAGTATTTTCTTCAAATTTTTATATTCATTCTTTTAAAGATATTTCAAATTATGTTTATTTTTTTTAATCTAGGTGCTTCTAGTGATTTTGATAATGCAACAAAAATTGCTAAGAGGATGGTTACCAAATTTGGAATGAGTGAAAAGGTAGTTGGATTTACCATGTGGTCCTTTGATAGATTTATGAGTTGATAACATTCCTTTCCTTGTCTGATTTCTAATTTGTTTATGACATATTCTAAGCACTGCTCTGACTAGTAATAGTTTTTTTTCTGCTTCAACATCATGAACTAATAAGAAAGTATAAAATAAATTATTTAGCTCATCTTTCTAAACTTTCTATTTTACATCTTCAGAATTTCACATTCCTACTTTATCATTGCTGTCCATGAGGCACAAGAACTGAATTGCTATATTTGGGAGAATGCTAGGGTTTTCTGAGAAGACACTTAAAGGACTTAAACTTTTATATCCTATTCATGTTTGCTACTTTGTTTTGTCTTTATGGTTTCCAAAGAATGACACTTCGTTGCACTCAACATTTTATGTTGCATTTTTTTTTGTCTCACACTGCCACATATATTTGTTTATATATAGGCTGGTACTTACTGTGCTCCATTTCTTGATAGTAATTTGTTTAATTTATCCCTTTTGATATTAGCTTGGAGTTATGACCTACAGTGATACAGGAAAGTTAAGTCCTGAAACTCAATCAGCCATTGAACAAGAAATAAGAATCCTTCTACGGGTAATATTTTTCTGAGCTTGATTTTTTTTTTTTGTTGTTATTTTTTAATATAAAATGTGGCCAAGTATTTTTTAAAATGATAATAAGGGAGGTATAGTTCATTGGTAGAGCGTGCTTGTCTAGCTTATGAACTGCCTAATGATTATGGGTTTAATCCCCAGCACTGCAAACAAAAATGAGTAATGATAACTAAGGCTTTTAAATCTCATCCTGCAAAATGCAGCAGGTGAAGACATACTGAGTGTGCTCAAGAGATACTGATGAAGATTTGGGATGTGGTTCAGTTGCTAGGGATTGCCTAGCATGTACAAAGCACTGGGTTCAATTCCAGGCACCATAGAAACTAGTCCTGTAAGCACATGCCTGTAACCTTAGCACTTAGAAGGTAGAAGCAGGAGGATGTAAAGTTCATGGTCACCTTCGGCTACATAGTACATTTGAAATCATCTTCAAAAAAATGTAGACTTAAAACATTAGGTATCAGTTATAAAAGGTAAGAGAGCAGCTGGAACCATTTTTCAGATTTCTGCCTCTGGTAACTATATTGTTTATGCCATTAACTGAAGAACATGGAGAAGAAACTGGGATGTAAACTGTTGGTGTAGGTAGATTTTTTTTTTTTAATGAGAAGTTATTGAATTTGGACATCATAATGAAGATTTTAAGTTAGAAATAGGTTTGTTGGTCTGGAGCTTACTAGAAAAGTTGTTTACATATTCTTAGATACTGAAATTGCTCATCCCTTAAGATAAAAAGACCTCACTGAGGCGCAGTGCCTATTGAATGAGGAATGTAGTCAGTATTAATTAGATGGTGTGAAGGGGCTTTGGTAGCAGTATTCAGTTGGTTTACTCCTCGGGAGTAGTGTTTTCTGCAAGAGGTAGGCTACTGATGTTGGGGAAATGGTGGGAACAGGGAAGCATCTAGCATGAGAGTAAGAACTTCAGGAAAGCAGGCTTCCAAGGACACAGCCAGGCTTTAACTGCTTTGGGGGGTAAAAAAAGAAATGCCTTAGTAGTTAAAACTGACAAAATGAACATTTTGGAAAGGCAAAGGCTCTTTTGAAACATTTTCTGAATTCTATTGTAATACATTGCATATACTGTTTATATTATGTACAAATAATTTGCATTTTAAACAAAACTTTTAAATGCTTTTTTAAAGTATAAATCAACATGTTTTTAAAGCCATATTAGTTTTATATTTTTCTTACCTATGTTTTTTTGCATCTCTATACTTTCTTATATGACTTGTTTTTCTCTTTTAGGAGTCATATGAACGAGCAAAACATATCTTGAAAACACATGCGAAAGAACATAAGAACCTGGCAGAAGCATTGCTGACCTATGAGACTTTGGATGCCAAAGAGATTCAAATTGTTCTTGAGGGGAAGAAATTGGAAGTGAGATGATAACTCGGTTGATATTGCCAGTTTTATTACAAGAATATACTTAGTCCTGCAGTCTCCTTTGCAACATTTTCCAACCCCCACTCCTGACTTGGTATATAATTCAAGGATGTGAAACACTTTGTCAATCTTCTGTCCCATTATTTGATTTTGGTTATTCCTGTGATAATACCATTGAAGATGAGTAACTCATAGCAAATACGTGAAAAGATAAATAAAGAGCTGTCAGGATTAAAGAAAGACATTGAAAAATGTCAATCAATCATGTTGAAAGTAAGCAATCATTTTGTGGGTGATTACTCCAAGTGAGTAAAAATTGTGCCTTTATCTATTGGTAAGTTTTTTTTTTTTTTTTTGGGAAGGTAAATTTGAAAAGCTGTCATCTCCTGATAGTAACATTTCTCTGTGGGGAAAACAAATGCTGTGGATAAATCATTTCTACTTACATCAGTAGAAATGCCATTAAGATGTACTTAATTATGTTCTTGATTGACCTTGTAAAATAGCCTTTAAAAGAAACTATTTGAATTGTAAATATAAAGATATACTCAGAATTTAAATGATTGTAATGGATTAAAAATGTAGCATGTATGCCCATTTTTCAGATATTACTATCTCACTGACAAAATTTGTTTCAGAACAATATTTTGTGAAGTAAACAAGTAACATTATATTCTGAATATCTGTATAATTACATTGAATCTCAAAATCAAAATGAAACCAAAAACTCAATTTCTTTCAAAAATGATCTTTCACTGTCGCCTTGTCAGAATTAGAAGGCTTGTTCCATCTGCACATTACAGGGTTTACAGGTAATTTCATATTCAGATCAGTAGACCATAGTGTGAGTGCGTTGTATTGGTGTTACAACCAAGTTACATTCTTGAAGGAACTATTAAAATTACATTCAGTTTTCTTATTGAGGATGTATATGGTCCTTATTAATTAAAGGGACCTTATTACATGATATTTTTGACCTTTTTTAATAATGTTAAATTTTTGATACAATTTCAAAGTGAAAATGTTGATAGAGCTCCGTTATATTGATTAAGACTGACAGGTTTTAATTTTCACTGCTTTTTGCTGTCTCCATTGTCACTCATGTTTATCTGTTTGTTCTCTCTCTTGTCCCCTCATTCTCTACATATTCATGCATACACATATGGAAAACATCGGTGTTTTATCTAACCTGACTTCAGACATTTTTACAGTTGCATAGAGTTGTAATTTTCATGTTATAAAACATATCCATTGTAAATATATATGCCAAAGACCCCCACCCCCCTTTTTTTTTAATTGTGTAATTACCACAATTAAGTTTTAGGACAATTTTTTTCAAGCCTTCAAAATTCAAAGTGACTACACAGTTTTGTATCTTGTATTATGTGGTTTCAGTTTCATCACTATTCAACATAAAGTGGTTTTTCACTATTGACATCCAAATTGAATTCCTCAAAATTCCAGTCTCAGTAAATTATATAGCAAGTTTTCTGTGGCTTTTGAGTTTAAGTTGGTTTTATTGCTTCTACTTTGTGTGTATGCAAAGACTTTAATAACCAAGTGTAGATATAATTAGCTGGAGAATTTTCTGCTTTGTATGTCTGGTAAACCTAGGATATTTCATGAAGTGATTATCAACATCCTCTGGGTTTCTCATATCACAAAAAGATCACACTTATTTGTATCTTGCAGCATAGCCAACAGTTTTAGGCTAGTAAGCTGCTTATCATTGAGATCATAGATTTAGTCAGTTGTATACTAAATCAGCTGAGTTCTCTTGTGAAATGGGAATAAGCCTTTTTTATATTTTTCTTGGGGGGGGGGGATTTGTTGTTTGTTTAGTTTGGGGTCTTTTCCAGAAAGTTCTGTTTTGTAGCCTAGGCTAGCCTCCACCTGACATCCTTCCACCTGAGCCTCCTGGGTGCATCATTCTTGGCACACATATCTTATTTACAGGGTCTTTCTTCACCCTGGTTTGAACATGTGACTAGGAGCTGCCCTGAGTTGGCAGGACCACCAAAGACTCATGTGCTGGGTTAAGTTTAGTGATTTCCATGAAGAAACAAGTCATACTTTTTTGTAGGTCTCTTGTTAATTCCTGGAGTCAGAATGGTTGGTTGTGTTGGTTTCGTTGAGGTTTGTAGTTGACTCTTTTCAAATAAAAATGAATTTATCCTGATATATTTAATCACATTCCAACTGAAGCATTTTAAGAATGAATTTAGAAAATAATTTTAAGCTTTTTTGAGCTCAAATTCAATGCCATCCAAATGCCTGAATTGAATTATGGGAATTGGTCTCTCCTGTTTCTATCTTCCAGCATGAACACCCACTTAAATAATTCATTGTATGTGAAAATACCTCCGACTTATATCAAGCAAGCCTGGTTGCAGCACCCTAAGTTGGGAATGATAGAAAAGACATTACTTAGGTTACACTTGTCCACATCTCAACCAGCAGAGCATGAAGATACATGCTCTCTGTGGGGAAAAAGGAAGAAAGTACAGAATATGGTTTCAGAATCTAATACTGGGCTTGTACAGATCCCCATGGACACTTTCCTGTGGTGTCAGTGAGATGGTGGCTGACTGTAATGGCCATTAGCTCAGAGTAACCTATAGCAACAGGTATGCCTCAGCCCTCAGCAGTCTTGATTCCATCCTTTCTGAATGTCACATCCAGCCATGGTAGTTCTAGGTTTAGAGTACTTCTGCAGCTCCAGTGATCATGAGCTTAAGAATCTTAACAGAAGACCTGGGGAGGCTAACTATGGAATGCCATTTTCCAAAGTTAGGCTACAGAGGTTGGATTCAGCACAGCTTCAGTGAGCAGGCAGTAGATTTTAACCACAAGGACCAGAAACAATTAGAAAAAAATGGCAAATCAAGATACAAGTCAAAGTACTACTAGATAATCCTGAAGAAAGGAGAAAAATTTTTAAATTTTTTTATTAGATATTTTCTTAATTTATATTTCAAATGCTATCCCGAAAGTTCCCTCCTCCCTCCCACCGCCCTGTTCCCCTGCCCACCCACTCCCACTTCTTGGACCTGGCATTCCCCTGTATTGAGGCATATAAAGATTGCAATACCAAGGGGCCTCTCCTCCCAATGATGGCCGACTAGGCCATCTTCTGCTACATATGGAGCTAGAGACATGAGTTCTGGGGGTTCTGGTTAGTTCATATTGTTGATCCTCTTCTAGGGTTGCAGACCCCTTCAGCTCCTGGGGTTCTATCTCTAGCTTCTCCAGTGTGGGCCCCATCTTATAGATGACTGTGAGCATCCACTTCTGTATGAGACAGCTTTATCAGGGTCCCTTCAGTCAACACTTGCTGTCCTATGCAATAGTGTCTGAGTTTAGTGACATTATGGGATGGATCCCCTGGTGGGTTAGTCTCTGTATGGTCCATCTTTTCGTCTTAGCTCTAAACTTTGTCTCTGTAACTCCTTTCATGGGTATTTTGTTTCCTATTCAAAGGAGAAATGAAGTATCCACACGCTGGTCTTCCTTCTTGATTTTCTTGTGTTTTGCAGATTGTATCTTGGGTATTCTAAGTTTCTGGGCTAATATCCATTTATCAGTGAGCGCATATCCAATGACTTGTGATTGGGTTACCTCACTAAGGATTATGTCCTCCAGATACATCCATTTGCGAAAGGAGAAATTTTAACTGTCAGTGGCAAAGAATACACAGCACCCCTTTTGAAAATATAAACCTCAAGGTAGTAATTTTGAAGTTAGAGCAATTGAATAGATTGAAGTAATTTTTTTTTTTAATCTTTGGAGTTTATAAATATTGTGAGTGAAGTATAAAATGGTGGTAAAGAGCAGTAGCAATAAAATTGTGAAAGATCTTACTAACTAGTAACAGCAACAAAAAAGCCTCTTATCATTTGAAAATGAAAATAATCAGGAACCAGTGAAAGGACTCAAGTGTAAAGCAGTTGTTGCTGGGACTGATGACCTTAAGCCATACAGATAGTACAAGCAGAGAACCAACTTGTAGGGGTTTGTTTTATCAAGTTGACACAAACTAAAGCCATCTGGGAAGAGGGACCTCAAGTTATGAAAATGTCTCCATCGGATTGACCTAAGGCAAGTCTTGAGTCTTAGTGATGTGTGATCCGTTTGGAGGACCCGGCCCATTGCAGGTGGTGACAGCTCTGCAGGTGGACCGGGGAGGCACAGGGAAGGTTGCTGGATATAAACCTGGTAAGCAGGCTTGTGGTGCAGCTCTCTTTCAGGTTTCTGCTTCTGCCCTTATATGAGTTCCTGCCCCAACTTCCCTCATCAGCTGTGATTGTCATGGGTGAGCCAAATCTTTTCCTCTCCAAGTTAGTTTTGCTTAGTGTTTTATGACACCAACAGAAAAGCCAAGACAACTTGAAGTTTTCCTCTCACCTCTACTGGTGCCCACACATAAACAAATAATTAAATGGAACTGAAAAATGGAAGAGGAATGAAAAGAAGAAGAATGAAAACAGGATTTGGTACACAACAGAAAGGGAATGTACATTGGAGCTGTTGAGTTGCATAGAAAAAATGGGTTAGAAATTTTATTTGGAGAGGTAATAGCAAACAAAACAAAACAACCACTTTTCAACCTGTAGAAAGATATAAAAGGTATTTTAAAGCATTTTAGTTACCTGGTTATACGGTGAAATGACAGTGAAGGACAAAAATCAAGAGAAAAGCAGTTCACATGAATATTTTTTTTCCACATGAATATTTTTTATGCCTAACAGTAGCTAGCAGAATCTTGGCAGACTAAGAAAATAGTATAATATATTCAAAGTGCTAAGTAAAACACTGCCTGCCAAGAATATTGCACTTGATAAATAAAGCAGCCTCAGACAAAAGCCATGAGAAGGCATCACCTTCAGACTTGTTGAAAAAAATGCAAAAGGGAGTTGTTAAAACAAAGGAACTTGCTAAGAGTATACTGCAAAGTCTGATAAAAGTAAGTTTAGACCACTCTGATGGTTATATTTAAATCCATACTTTTAGTATAGATCTCAACCTTTGTAATACTGTGACCCTCATGACCCCAATGATAAAATTATTTTTGTTCTTACTTTTTTTTGGATTTATTTTTATTTATTATATCTTCAGTACACTGTAGCTGTCTTCAGACACACCAGAAGAGGGCATCAGATCTCATTACAGATGGTTGTGAGCCACCATGTAGTTGCTGGGATTTGAACTCGGGACCTCTGGAAGAACAGTGCTCTTTAACTGTTGAGCCAACTCTCCAGCCCCTTGTTGCTACTTTATAACTAGCTTTGCTACTGTTATGAATTGTAAGTGAATTTCCTGATGGTCATAGTTGGCCCTGTGAAAGGGTCATTGATCCCCAAAGGTATTGTGGCTCACAGGTTGAGCTCTGCTATTGTAGATGTTAATAGGAAAATAATTACAATTCTTAGGGGATTGTGACAACAAACTACAGATTGGGTGTAAGAAATAGAGGATGATTTTTCCTTATCAAAGTTGTCATCTTAGTTCCTGTCTTGGCTTTCCTTAGTGATGGGTTGTAACCCTTTCCTTGCCAGGTTGCTATTTTTCATGAATTTTGTCATAGCAGTAGAAAGCAAACTGGTAAGTATACAGCAAGCCAAATGAAAAGACTAAAAAGCCAGCATGATTCCGTCCTGTGTGTCTGTTCTGTGGAACAGCAGGCAGTTTTTTTTATCCAGTTTCTCCTACACTGAAGTACACACCTCCACCTCATGGAAGGCTCGATGGACATGGATATGAGCCCTCTTATACCTCAGAACTAATTTTTTAGTTGTGAACTAAAGGCTGACAAAGACTATCACATAAAGTGGATAATGATGAAAATGAGCATGTGTTATCATTAAGAAACTGTCAGTTTAGGGGCAGGGGCAGAAGATGAATTACACATTGTAAAAACAAGCAATGAACGATGAAGGCAGTCCAATTAAAGTAACACTGGTAACTTTGAAAATGTCTGTACAACCAACAGTTTCCCTTGGGGGGGGGGTTCAAAATAATACCACCTGTGGTTTTAAGGTTGAAGTGTGGTTCAGGGTGCACATTAGTAGAGCCCCTAGTAGCTGTAGAGGAAGATGCAGAGTCAGGAGATGAAGATGAGAATGTAAAACTCTTAGTCATGTCTGGAAAGTGGTCTGCTCCTGGAGGTGGTAACAAGGTTCCACAGAAAAAGGTAAAACTTGAAGAAAAAGAAGGAGGAGGGGAGGAAAAGAAGAAAGGGAAGGAAGGAAGGAGGAGGAGGACGATGACGAAAAAGGTGATGATGACGAAAAAGGTGATGATGACGAAAAAGGTGATGGTGACAATGGTTGATATTGATGAAGAGGAAACTGAAGAAAAGGTTAAAGTGAAGTGTGGAACGCGCTATTCCTCGCCTGCGAGAAATTCACGCTGACACTGAAGGAGACGTCTGCGGCATCCATTTTAATATTGAATATAATATAAAAGAGGGAAGGAAAGAGAGAGAGGAAGAAAGCAAGAGAGAGAGGAAGGAGAGCGAGTAGCAGAGGGAGAGAGTAGCAGAGAGTCCGAGAGACAGAGAGCAGCAGAGANGAGGGCTCTCCCTTATATCCCCTGAGGTAGCCCTGGAGCAGCGTGTTCCCATAGGATTGGCTACAAGGCCATAAACCCAAATCGCCCCGGGCATGGGCTCTGTGATTCGCGCGCTTTTCCTCAGGACAAAGCACATTCAGTGCTCAGAGTGGCTCTCTACATCTCCCCCTTTTGTTTTATATAGTTGGAACTGCCCTTAGCCTGTCTAGCGTGGTACCAATTATAGTTTAAGACAGTCTCCCTTACCTTACCAGGTGCAATGGAAACAAGTCCTCTGGGTACAAAGGCTAAGGGAAGTAGAGAAAAATGTAAGCGCCCATTACCTTACCAGGTGCAATGGAAACAAGTTCTCTGGGTGCAAAGGCTAATGGGAAGTAGAGAAAAATGTAAGCGCCCATTACCTTACCAGGTGCAATGGAAACAAGTCCTCTGGGTGCAAAGGCTAATGGGAAGTAGAGAAAAATGCAAACACCCATTCCTGTGCAATGGAGGCATCTCCCAGGGGTGCAAGGGCTGTTTGCTTCGAGTTCAGGTACCACAGCTACCTAGGCAAGGGCTAATCAGGCCACAACCTCTCACCGACCCAGTGCAATGGGAATAAACCCTTGGGGTACATCGGCTGAGGGTTGCAATGACCAGTTACTCTTTAAACATAGACAGCCAAATATTAGGGGATGATCCTTGTACTAAGGCTATGAGTACCTGGGTAATAACGACCTTGTCACGTTTTTGTTGGGTTCTGAGTTTGCAGACCAACCATAGTAAGAACACTAATCCGCAACAAAGGGTTGTACCAAACAGGGCTACTCCCACCCACTTTTTAAAGAAGGAAAAGGCAGAGGAAATCCAGGATGAGAAGTCCCCAAAGTTAATGGGTTTCAGCTGAGTCTCATTGAGTCGCTCAATCTGCAGGGGAAGCCTTCTGGAGAGTTGTTCTGCCTTCAGCAACAGTTCTCTCTGAGATAGTCCGACAGGAGACAGCTTCATTCCGCAATTTCACAGGAGTGTCAATATCAGCAGGTGT
>LR749501.1:2514371-2609492 GCA_902729485.2 Mus minutoides
CAATATTCTATTTTATTGAAGCAGAAATGAAGCCCAGAAAGGGTAAGAAATACTGTGTAGTTAACAGAACTTAGAGTAGGAGTAAAATCTGCTAGAGTTCAAAGGTAACCCCCCCAACCCCACCCCCAACGCATGCATGTGAACATTTGGTCCTTAGATGGTAACTCTGATTTGGGCATTGTGGAACCTTATGAACAGGTGGACATTACTGTGGGTCAGGCTTTAGGGAGGGTACAGCCAGTTGTTGGCTCCTGTCCCTTCTCTGTTTCCTGCATGTGGCTTATAGGGCAATAGTCTTGCTGTGTACTAGGAATGTGGGCAAGCTTGGAGTTGAGTGTAAAAGAAGAATACTATGAGCAGAGCTCAATGACCTGTTGTGCATGTGCAGAAGGCCGAGTGGCAATCAATGAACAGGAAAAGACTGGCTCAGGAGAACTGGAAACAAGAGGCCATAGTGAACTGGGATAAAAGCCATTTGTGCTATATTCTGGCAAAGGATCAGTGTTCTATATCCCGAATTTGTAAATAAGGCTTAATGCAAATGAATGAGATTGATGTGTGTGTGTGTGTGTGTGTGTGTGTGTGTGTGTGTGTGTGTATGTGTGCATGCGTGCATATGTTTGGAAGAAATTTCACAAGGGAAAACAAATTTCTTCAGAAGAGCATTACATATTTGTTTAAAAGGCACATGCACTGTATGCTATTTAACAGTTCCAGTTACAAGAATACTTGCATATATTGAGATATTGCACTGTGATTTCTCTACAGGAATGCCATGCACTTTGCCTGCTTCTATGGACATTTAGAAATGGTGACATATCTCTGGAGGCGTGGCTGTGAGATTAATGTGTGTGACAATCATAACATCACACCCCTAATGAAGGTATACCATAGTCATCATTTTAAGAATGATATGATTGTGATTGAAGTAAAAATGAATTCATCTCGTATAACTATAATTAATGTTGAAACCCATGAGTGTGTATCATAAATTTTTTAAGCTGACTGTGTGCATCTTTTTACAATCTCTTAAGGCTGTCCAAAGCTGGGAAGATGAAATCGTGCATTTTCTGCTAGAGCACCATGCTAACCTGCACATTAAAGACAGCAGGGGTAACACCGCTCTGCACTATGCTGTCTATGGTGGGAATTCAGCAACGGCTGCCAGGCTGCTACAGTATGGAGCAGATCTTGAGGAAAGGACAAAAGTAAGGATCACTCTGCTTAGAAACAGGTGGGACGGAGGCAGGGCCAATCACCCATGTTAGAAGCTCATGGATACACACAATGTGGGACATTTACACAATAGAGTACTACTTAGCTATTAAAAACAATGAATTTATGAAATTCTTGGGTAAATGAATGTATCTAGAGGATATCATCCTGAATGAGGTAACTCAATCACAAAAGAAGTCACTTGATATGCACTCACTGATAAGTGGATATTGGCCCAGAAACCTAGAATACCCAAGATACAACTCCAAAAACACAAGAAAATCAAGAAGGAAGACCAATGCGTGGATACTTCATTCCTCCCTAGAATAGGGAATAAAATATCCATGGAAGGAGTTGCAGAGACAAAGTTTGGAGCTAAGACAAAAGGATGGACCAACCAGAGACTGCCCCACCCGGGGGTCCATCCCACAATCAGCCAACAAACAAAGACACTATTGCATACGCCAGCAAGATTTTGCTGAAGGGACCCTGATATAGCTGTCTTGTGTGAGGCTTTGCCAGTGCCTGGCAAATACAGAAGTGGATGCTCACAGTCATCTATAGGATGGAACACAGGGCCCCCAATATAAGAGCTAGAGAAAGTACCCAAGATCTGAAGGGGTCTGCAACCCTATAGGTGGAACAACAATATGAACTAATCAGTACCCCCCAGAGCTCGTGTCTCTGGCTGCATATGTAGCAGAAGATGGCCCATTCGGCCGTCATTGGGAAGAGAGGCCCCTTGGTCTAGCAAACTTTATGCCCCAGTACAAGGGAACGCCAGGGCCAAGAAGTAGGAGTGAGTGGGTAGGGGAGCAGGGCGGGGGGGGGGGAAGGTATAGGGGACTTTTGGGATAGCATTAAAAATGTAAATGAAGAAAATATCTAATTAAAAAAAGAAAATGCTTAGACATTTGGAAGGGAAATATTTTAAGTATTGATACTTTGGAAAGTTCAGTTTTCTTCTTTACACAAAAGACAAATATATGTGAAAACACTGAATTTCTTAAAGGTAAGATTTGTGTTTTATTCAATAATTTATAAAAATTTTTTTTTTTTTTTTTGGTTTTTCGAGACAGGGTTTCTCTGTGTAGCCCTGGCTGTCCTGGAACTCACTTTGTAGACCAGGCTGGCCTCGAACTCAGAAATCCGCCTGCCTCTGCATCCCGAGTGCTGGGATTAAAGGCGTGCGCCACCACGCCCGGCTCTATAAAAATATTTTTGTAAAAATTACAATAAAACAAGATTAGGCTTGCAAATACGCATCATCTTAAAACTCAACTCAAAACAATTTTGAATTAAGTGGAATTATTAATGCTGTTGACAAATTCTATCAGTTACTTATTTAGTCATGGTAGTGCTAATGGAAGAATAATGGAAACAAATTGACTAGGAATATTCAAGCCAATTTGAGAATTATGTAATTAAAACAAAATACCAAGAAAGGCTGTTACTTCTTTCTTTCTTTCTTTCTTTCTTTCTTTCTTTCTTTCTTCCTTCCTTCCTTCCTTCCTTTCTTTCTTTCTTTCTTCCTTCCTTCCTTTCTTCCTTCCTTTCTTTCTTTCTTTTTTGCTTTGTTACTTGTTTAGAATTTTTCCAGTTTCTTCGTATGGATAGGGCATTCTTTAGTTTCAGATAATTTTGCCTAGTTTGAGAGAGGATGTCACTGAGTTAAAAATATATCAGAGAGCAGGTTTGAGAGCACACAATTGATGTTACATTAACTTTTCATAGGGAGATATAGTGACTTTCTGAGAAGTTCCAGGGTGCTCAAGAGGAACACTGGGGCTTACTCCTGGGGAGTAAGGAGTTTAAAATTTTTTTTTAATAAGGCAGGAGGTCTGGGTAAATTAACAATTATATCAAACATTATTAAAGTAAGGACCTGGTATCACTTTCACTTGTACCAAAGTAGCCCACAGAGAGAAGTTTGAAGACAGAGAGATGTGAGTGTGGGTACATCAGCTCCTAAAGGTAGTCTGGGTAGACAGTGGTAGAAGAGTTTTGTTGTAGACTACAAAGACAGTTGTAACCCTCTTATTTGAAAGCCACTGTGTATATACTGAGCTATGACTGAGCAACTGTGGCACAGGGATGGGGTGGGTGGAGTGGAGGAGAGCATTGTGGCTCTTTCCCAAAATACACAATGGCCGAGCAACAGTCCTGGACTAGACATGGAGGCATGTGACTCAGCATGGGATTTTCTTGATTCAGAGATGAACAGGCTCCCAAAGATACTGGATATGGAGGCAGCAGCAAGAAAAGGGGGGGAGGTCTTTAAATGGTTATGCATCTCAGTAGAGGACTCGAGTCTCTTAGTTTCAAGAGGGCTGGTGTCTCAGGGTTTCTATGGCTGCAACAAAACACTGTGACCAAAAGCAAGCTGGAGAGGGAAGGCTTTATCTGGCTTACATTTTCACATCCTTGTTCATCATTGGAGCTAGCATAGGAACTGGAGCAGAGCAGGAACCTG
The DNA here is from genome assembly GCA_902729485.2 of Mus minutoides. Taxonomy (NCBI): domain Eukaryota; kingdom Metazoa; phylum Chordata; class Mammalia; order Rodentia; family Muridae; genus Mus; species Mus minutoides. Next base: position 2,518,060 of record LR749501.1, read on the forward strand.
GAGGCAGGGGCTGATGCAGGAACCTGGAGTCAGGGGCTGATGCAGAAACCATGGAAGAATGCTGTTTACAGGCTTGCTCGTCATGGGTTACTCAACCTGCTTGCTTATAGAACTCCGGACCACCAATCCAGTGATAGCACCACTCAGAATGATGGTGTTCTACAGACTGACTCACAGCTCCATCTTTTTCCCTTTTTGTTTTTATTTTATTTCATTGTTTTATTTTTTATTTTTAACATATATAGGAAATAAATGCAACAAACCAAATATATGGGCAAAAATACAAAAATCATATGATCATCTCAATGGAAGCAAAAAGAAAAAAAAAATAAAAAGCCTTTGATAAGATTAAGCATGCATTAATAAAAGTTCTAGAATGAGTAGGACTGTAGCAAACATATTCCTACATAATTAAGATTATGTATGACAAACCCATGACCAATATCATCCTAAATGAATAAAACTATTAATAAGCCTCATTAACATCAGTAATGGGAGAGGACCACCCACTGTCCCTACTGCTCATCCACAGTGTGAGTGAAGCATTAGCTGGAGCAATAAGGCAAGAGAAGGGATACAAACGGGAAAATGTTAAGCCAAATTATTTTCAATTGAAGATTATATTCTCTTATACCCAATGTTTCCAAAATTTGACTAGAAAAATTGTAGACATTATCAATAATTTCAGCAGTGTTATGATACAAATTTGACTTACAATATTTACCAGTCTTAATACATATGAGTAACAACCTCTTCCCAGTTTCTCAAATAAAATAAAATAAAATATTTAGCATATACATAACAAAAGAGTTAAAAAACTCTGCAATGAAAACTTTAAATGTGTGAAGAAAGATATTTAAAAAATGCTCGAATTTGAAGACCTTCCAAGTGTATAGCTTGGTAGAATATTTTTTTTCTTTTTTCTTTTTTTTAATTAGATATTTTCTTTATTTACATTTCAAATGTTATTCCCTTTCCTAGTTTTCCCTCCCCAAATCCCCTATCCTCTCCCCTCTTGCCCTGCTCCCCAACCCACCCACTCCTGCTTCCTGGCCCAGGCATTCTCTTATACTGGGGCATAGAACCTTCACAGAACCAAAATCCTCTCCTCCCATTGATGACTGACTAGGCCATCCTCTGCTACATATGCAGCTGGAGCCAGGAGTCTCTCCATGTGTTTTCTTTGATTGGTGGTTTAGTCCCAGAGAGCTCTGGGGTTACTGGTTAGTTCATATTGTTGTTCCTCCTAGGGGGTTGCAAACCCCTTCAGCTCCTTGGGTACTTTGTCTAGCTCCTTCATTGGGGACCCTGGGCTCCGTCTAATGGATGACTGTGAGCATCCACTTCTGTATTAGTCAGGCACTGGCAGAGTCTCTCAGGAGACAGCTATATCAGGTCCTGTCAGTAAGTTTTTGTTGGCATCTGCAATAGTGTCCGGGTTTGGTGGTTGTTTATGGGATGGATTCCCCAGGTGGGGCAGTTTCTGGATGGTCATTCCTTCAGTCTCTGCTCTGAACTTTGTCTCTGTAACTCCTTCCAGGGGTATTTTGTTCCCCATTCTAAGAAGGAATGAAGTATCCACACTTTGGTCTTCCTTCTTGAGTTTCATGTGTTTTGCAAATTGTATCTTAGGTATTCTAAATTTCTGGGCTAATATCCACTTATGAGTGAGTGCATATCATGTGTGTTCTTTTGTGATTGGGTTACCTCACTCAGGATGATACCCTCCTGATCCATCCATTTGTCGAAGAATTTCATGAATTGTTTTTAATAGCTGTGTCATAGCACTCCATTGTGTAAATGTACCACATTTTTTGCATCCATTCCTCTGTTGAGGGACGTCTGGGTTCTTTCCAGCTTCTGGCTATTGTAAATAAGGCTGCTATGAACACAGTGAGGCATGTGTCCTTATTACAAGTTGGAGCATCTTCTGTGTATATGCCCAGGAATGGTGTAGCTGGGTCCTTAGGTCCAATTTTCTGAGGAACTGCCAAACTGATTTCCAGAATGGTTGTACCAGCTTGCAATCCCACCAGCAATGGAGGAGTGTTCTTCTTTCTCCACATCCCCGCCAGCATCTGCTGACACCTGAATTTTTGATCTTAGCCATTCTGACTGGTGTGAGGTAGAATCTTAGGATTGTTTCAATTTGCATTTCCTGGATGATTAAGGATGTTGAACATTTTCAACTGCTTCTCAGCCTTTCTGTATTCCTCAGTTGAGAATTCTTTGTTTAGCTCTGTACCCCATTTTTTAATAGGGTTATTTGTTTCTCTGAATCCAACTTTTTGAGTTCTTTATATAACCCTATCAGATTTAGGATTGATAAAGATCTTTGCCCAAACTGTTGGTTGCCCTTTTGTTTTATTGACAGTGTCCTTTGCCTTACAGAAGCTTTGCAATTTTAAGAGGTCCCATTTGTTGATTCTTGATCTTACAGCACAAGCCATTGCCGTTCTGTTTAGGAACTTTCCCCCTGTGCCCATATCTTTGAGGCTTTTCCCCACTTTCTCCTTTATAAGTTTCAGTGTCTTTGGTTTTATGTGGAGGTCCTTGATCCACTTAGACTTGAGCTTTGTACAAGGAGATAAGAATGGATCAATTTGCATTCTTCTACATGATAACTGCCAGTTGTGCCATTTGTTGAAAATGCTGTCTTTTTTCCACTGGATGGATGAATAAAGTTGGCTGTTGCATGAGACTTTAGTCACCTCATTTTTAGATCTTGCTCTCCCAGGTTCATTCCATAGACTAGAGCAGTAAAACAGCTGATCATAAAGTCTTTTTATTTTAGCATGATACTTCTGCAATAGAAATAAGTTTTTTGGCTCTAGACTTGGTTCATTAATTCAATAAAGCAATGAAAACTTTTGTTACTGTGTTTGTGATTGGGTGTTTGAGATACAGATATAGACCCTGCCCTCAAGAACACTGAGGTTTAGATGGGAGCAATTACATGATCCTAAAATATTGAGATAAATGCAATAAGGGGAGCAAAATTTTATAGAAGCAAAATTCTCTCAAAGTGAGTTTTGGAGAGGATGGGGATTCAAGTCACAACTGTAGACAGGTGGTGATATTTCAGAGAATGTGCAGCATACATGAAAGTATAGTAGGCTGAGAAAGGAAGGATAGCTTTTAATGTCCTCTCCTTTATCCCTCATATCTGGAGGCCATGTCTTCACTCTTTCTCTATCTGCTTTATGTGTTTATTGTTGTGTTTTATAAAAATATAAGGAAGAGAAGGAATATGTTTGGTGGATGTGAAGTCAGGTGTCAGGGAAGGGGGTGCTTCTGTGGGCCCATGCTGAAGTATCTCTTCCCTCTGAGGACAGCCACATGGACAGTATAGTATAGAATAGAGTCTATTCAGGGCATGGGGAGGGGAAAGAGAGAGAGAGAGAGAGAGAGAGACAGAGAGAGAGACAGAGAGAGAGACAGAGAGAGAGACAGAGAGAGACAGAGACAGAGAGAGGAGAGCGAGAGAGAGAGAGAGGAGAGGGCAAACATCTCCTTTTGTAGTGAGTCAGGCACACTGGCTGTTGCCAGGTAACTGTGGGGCAGAGCCTAGACTAAATGCCAAGATTCCTGTTTTGGTTTAATTAAAAGAGGAAAAAAATATAGAAAGAGGAGATGGTGGAGCAGGAATAAGGTTGTCGTGATCTTTAGCTACTTCCTGCTGATTTTGGCACGAAGTGTCTCTGTCTCTTGGGAACCTAGGAAAATGGCTATAGGCATGTTGGTCCAGTCTTAGGAGAGTGGGCTGTTTCCTCACTGTCCAGGGTCTGTGGAACCATCTGTGGATAGATCAGAAGGAACAGGTCCAGTAGAAGCATCTGTGTCTGTGAGAGATTGGAGCATCTGGGGGTTGCTTCTCTGGAGCTGTCCTGGATGTAGTAAACATGCCTGGACTTAACAAGTTAATGAAACACACACACACACACACACACACACACACACACATTATAGGTAGAAAATAAAGTTAAGTACATATGTTTGGGAGAAATTTTTTCTTAGGTGTATATTTGAAAGTACATTTGAAACCCTTGGTGGTTGGAGGAGAGTTGAGTCCCCATCCCAGGAACAGGAGAGAAACCCCACCCTCTGGGATAGGTAGGTATCCTTATGTGGATGGAGTCTGTTTGGTCCATGAGAGGTAGATCTGAGTGGGTCTCCTGTACATTTGAAACTACTAGGTCTTGGTGGTGGGTTAAGGAGTCCCAATCCCAGGAGCAGGAGAGGAATCCCAGCCTCTGGGATAGGTAGTAAGTTGGAACTTTAGGCTCTTGATTAGCAGATGTATTTATCTGGATCAAGTCTATTTGGTCCGTGAGAGGTAGGTCTCAGTGTGGGTTTCCTGTAGCTTATAAGTTTCTAAAAGAGATAAATTTGTTAGCAACATGAAGAGTCTTTAAGATGAGCTTAGGGAAGACAAAAAGCTTTCTTGGAGCAGCAGGAACGAGAAGGGTTTGTTCCTTCTGTCTAGGAAACAATAGACATCACGAGAAACAATTTTAAGTTTATAATTGAGAGACAAAAGAAACTCAAAACCTTGACATTGTGAACACAATTGGTCATATAGTTTAACATGAGAAATACAAAAGACAAAGAAAACGTAAAATTTGAATTTGTGATTATACAATTGGATCATATAGTGGAATGTTTTATTAGGGTTAGGCTAGTTTATATGAACTTGTATAATGTTAGGACAGTGGCATAGGGAGAAGAGGAAATGTGAAGCATCTAGTCACTGGAAACTGAGTTTAGGTAAGGAAGTAACAGGTTACATCTCTGAAAGCTCACATCTGAACTTGTGTGTTGTTTGTCGTTAAGCCTGTGAGAAAGAAAAACATGTCTGTCTTTGATAAGAAATCTGGTAGTCTTAGCTAGTGAACTAATTTATTAATGAGCAAATAAGGTGGATTACCTTAAGGTAAGGAGCTAGGTTTGTTTTCTAGCTCTCAAGTTAGCTGTCAGTTACCTTAGCTGTCATTGTAGCCAGAAATCTGGGGGAAGAATAAATTATAATCTCGGAGTCATGTATTAATTAAAAATGACAGAGTTTCATCTATTGCCAACTACCTAAACAGTTCCCAGGCAATTTGGGTAGAGTCAGTCTGGCTTTCAAGCCCAGAAAACAAAAAGCTTTTTCTTTGGAATAGATATGTGTGAAGTGAGAAATGACCCACCTTGACTTTTAGGCAATATGAGACATTTGACTCTCAGGGTATCCTGTTTGTCCACAGTGTAGACCACACCTGGCAGTGGGCATGGCACTGGCAGTGTTTCTCACTGTTTATTATACCACAATCCAGGTAGATTCTTGTTGCTGTGTCCATATCTACTTGGAGAACTTAGGGATTGAGGCTTTGGGAGTCTGTCATAAGATTAAATATTATTGAATTTAGCAGATTTCTGACAAGATTGAGAGCAATATCTATTATGTATAATCTGAGTTAGACAATAGAGCACCCTATAGCTTCATTGCAGTAGTGAAAAACAAGGAGAAACCTATATTTATAAAAGGCAGTGATCTTTAACTATCTATTGTTTAAAAATCATTATTTACCAAGGCAGGCTAGAATGAAAACCTTATCTTTTAAGTAACTTTAACAGGTTGCATTAGCAGAGACAAATGGCAGAGGTTTTTCTGGTGTACCCTTGGCTTAGAGCTGATGTGGACCAGAAGAGGAAGAAACTAGAAAGTGGTGTGATATCACGGTGTGAAGACAGAAAGTGAGTGTGTTGGGCCTGTGCCACAAAGTGAGCTGCTGTGTGTGTGTGTGGTGGCTGGGGGATAGGCTGTGGTAATAGCCCGGGGGTGTGGGAGTGCCAGGCAGCCCTGGATTTGGGCCATGAACGATGGGCAAGCAGCACCGACTGATCCCCTGAGAAAGAACTGAGGATGTTCTGTTTCCTTCTTGGGCTGGTTCACAGAGCAGGAGACAAGCACACTCAAGTGCACACAGCCTGAAGCCTACAGGCCATGAGATGCCACAAGAGGCCAGATGGATGGTGTGCAGGCCTGCTGTGTTCCCTTCCCTCTCCCCCCATCTGCAACTCTTGCTGTCCTGCAGAGATGGCCCAGGGATGTATGTGTGTTTCTCCTGTGCTCATGCCATAAAATGTTGGACAGCAGGCAGGGCAGGGGCAGTGCAGTGGTTTCAGGGAGAGAGAGGGAGTGGGTATGCAGGCACAAAAGAGAGCAAAGGGGCAGAGGCAGATAGCTGCGGGAAAGCAGGGCAGTGTCTCAGCAAATAGTGTTCCAGGCAGGGCCTAAGGGGTCCGCTGAGACCTGCTTTTTCCAGTGGCTAGCCAGGAGCAGAGTAAGTGGCTACAATTGGCAGGGCAAAAGAGTGAATGGGGGAGGGGGAGCCCTACAGAGCGCTAGTGGGAGAGTTGTTTTAAAAGTGTCAGTTAAATAGCCAAATAGAGATATTGCTTGCTGGGTACTGTGAATTAGACCTAGAAACGCCCCACTAAGTAGGGAGAAGACGGTGAAGACCAACCTGTTGGCTGTGAAAGTTATTTAATGTTCCTACCGGCCTCTTGAGAATGAAATTTAATAAAATTCAAATGTGTAGCTAGGTTAGACTACTGGGTTGTCATGTGGACACTAGGGCTTGTAGAGAATCTTGGACTCACCTAGCTTTTCTACCTCTGCAAGAGCCCGAGGGAGGGCTATGAACACTGCTTTTCTTAGAATGAGTGAGGGTCAGTGCAAAAACAAACAAACAAACAAACAAACAAACAAAAACCAGTCATAAAGAGTGAATGTCTCCGTCTTCCTCAATGGAAGCACAGGGGTGGCTCCGAACTCAAGAACTCTCCCCTGGGAACAGAGGACATTTACATTGACCAGAGGAGGAAGGAAACTTAGCAGTTCTCTGAAATTTGGGCTGGCGATCAATGTCTCTCCATGTGGCAGCAGGGCACATCTAGATCTGAGTCTCGGCACCAAATGTTGTATTTTATAAAAATATAAGTAGAGAAGGAGTATGTTTAATTGATGTGTAGTCCGGTGTGAAGGAAGGGGGTGCCTCTGCGGGCCCATGCGGGCCCAGCCACATGGTATAGTATAGAATAGAGTTTATTCAGGGCATGGGGGGGGTGTTGAAAGAAAGGCAGAGAGAGAGGGAGAGGAACAGGGAGGAGGGGGGAGGAGGAGGAGGAGGGGGAAAAGGAGGGAGAGGGAGGTAGAGGCCAACCATGAGCATGTGGAGGGGGGGGAATGGGGAGAAGGAGGGAAGAAGGTAAGGGAGCAAGGGCAAGAGGGGGGGGGGCAAGCAGCCCCTTTTACAGTGAGTCAGGCACAACTGGCTGTTGCCAGGTAACTGTGGGGTGGAGCCTAGACTAAATGCCAACATTTATACCTATTGGGTCTTTGCAAAATGTAAGTTTACTTTGTTATTTTACAGGACAACCTCACACCACTCTTGCTTGCTCTCAGGGAGAACAGACTGAAGATGGCACAATTCTTAGTAAGGATGAAAGCAAGCGTGCATGCAGTTGACTCACAGAGAAGGTAGAGCCACTTGATTCCTAAAAACTTTTCAATGGGCACAGCCATGTACATAAAAATATTACAACAATAGTAACACTAAGATTAACTTACAGAAATATACTCAAAAGTAATATGCATTATCGATTAGGTAGAGTTACTTTTTCTTTCTTTTTGTTGTTTTGAGACAAGGTTTCTCTGTGTAGCTCTGGCTGTCCTAGAGCTTGCTCTGTACTCAGAGATCTGCCTGCCTTTGCCTCCCAAGGGCTGGAATCAAAGGCACGGGCCACTCCCAGATTGGAATTTCAGTAATTTAGAGTGATATATAAGGTTCATTCTCTCCTTATTAAAATTGACTTATTTATTTTTTACTCTGATACTAGTACATATAATCTTGTATTAACTAAAATGTATTAATCTTATTTTAATACACTTTAGAAAATTTTATATTGAGTATAAGAGTAAAAAAATTATTGTATGTTAGTTAGCTTTCATATAGGCATACATGACATAGGCAGATTAATGGAGAGAAGACTTATTTTGGCTCAAGACCTCAGAATGTATTCTCTGTCTTAGAAAGGAAAGCATCCCATAGTATCCCCGTGATTGGGAGAATGTGGGAGAACTCCCCCCAAGAAGTCCTGTGTACTAAGGACTTCTATTAAGAAGAAGAAGCCCCCAACACTCCAAGGTCTCCACTGTAAGTTAGACTCCCATTCACAACTCAACATAAAACTCAATTAGGAAATCTACTCAGGAAATTCTAGCCTGCTACTCATTGCCTGGCCTCATAGATTTATTTTTTTCTTCTAAAACCTTGTTGTAAATCTCTACAATCCTATAACTTTAGCATTCTTTATGTCTCAAACCAGCACCACATGGATGATGTCCTCTTCTGCTGCCATACCGATAGCAAGCTCCCTGTAGGTCTTGGCTAGTATTACTTCCCAGTGCTGTATGGCTAAGCCAGGGAAAACATATCTTTAATATATTAAAAATGTAATAATACACATGAAAAGTTGTTGTAAGACTATTCATAAGGGAGATGGCTGGGGTTGTGCATACTTTTAATCCTCTCACTCAGGAGACAGAGGCATGGGTATCTCTGGGTTTGAGGTTAACCTGATCAACATCCTGAAACATATGTATTGAGTCCCTGTTTGAAAACAAACAAACAAACAAACAAACAAACAAACAAACATATGTTTTACCTCAGTGTCCATCATGTGGTAATCAGCATCATTAACTGAAAGTATTATTGCTGTGCCAGGAGTCATTCATTCCCCTCCCCCCCCCAAAAAAAAACCACCCAACACCACCAAGAAGCTGATTCTGATGATGCAATTGCATAATTGCATTAGGGTCTCTTTTTTACAAGCTGAGCTTGGGCTCCCAGCCAACATTTTCACAGGAGGATGGGAAGGTGGAGCCCATAGCCTAAATTCAGGTAAGCATTTATAGAGGCAAAAAAACAAGCAAGGGGGTTTCTAACCTGCCACACATTTGATTGGGGGGGCCATTTGGCCTTTAACATAATTGGCTGATGCTGGAAACCAAACCATAAACTTAACTTCTGCTTTTCTCCTGAAGGATGGACCATCCAGAGAGTGCCCCACCCGGGTGGTCTATCACATAATCAGCCACCAAATTCAGACACTCCTGCATATGCCAGCAGGATATTGCTGAAAGGACCCTGATATAGCTGTCTCCTGTGAGGCTTTGACAGTCTCTGACAAATACAGAAGTGAATGCTCACAATCATCTATAGGGCAGAACACAGGGTTCCCCAATGTAGGAGCTAGAGAGAGTACCCCAGAGCTGTAGAGGTCTGCAACCCTATAGATAGAACAACAATATGAACTAATCAGAACCCCCAGAGCTCATGTCTCTAGCTGCATATGTATTAGAAGATGGCCTAGTTGGCCATTATTGGGGAAGAAAGGCCCTTGGTCTAACAATGTTTATATGCCCCAGTACAGGGGAATGCCAGGGCCAAGTAGTGGGAGTGGGTGGGAAGGGGAGCAGGGCGGGGGGAGGGTATAGGGGACTTATGGGATAACACTTGAAATGTAGATGAAGAAATTCTCTAATAAAAAAAAAAAAGAAGTGAAGTGCCAGGGGAAGGCTTGTAACTTTGAGGTGTATATTAGTTGGGGAGTAACCTGGAAACTGGTGCTAGGTGCCAATTTATTAGTTAACTCAAGTTCAACCTTAGGTCAGGTTCTCAGATGGAGTCTGAACCCAAAAGATCTGGTCTCTCATTGTAACTATCTTTGCCACTATTATCAATATAATTTTATATTGTTACTATTATATTAATCACAAAATAATATTATTTACTTGATATGAGTATAAATTGTAAGATATCACATTAAGCCATGGAAGGAATGGAGAAATTTCCTAAATCTTTTTTTTTTATTAGATATTTTCTTCATTTACATTTCAAATGTTATCCAGAAAGTCCCCTATACTCTCCCCCCTGCCCTGCTCCCCAATCTACCCACTGGTGCTTCCTGGCCCTGGCATTCCCCTGTACCGGGGCATATGATTTTCACAAGACCGAGGGCCTCTCCTCCCATTGATGGCTGACTAGGCCATCCTCTGCTACATATGCAATTAGAGACACAGCTCGGGGGGGGGGGTGTACTGGTTAGTTCATATTGTTGTTCCTTCTGTAGGGTTGCAGACCCCTTTAGCTCCTTGGGTACTTTCTCTAGCTCCTTCATTAGGGGCCCTGTGTTCCATCCAATAGATGACTGTGAGCATCCACTTCTGTATTTGCCAGGCATTGGCATAGCCTCACAAGAGAAAGCTATATCAGGGCCCTGTAAGCAAAATCTTTCTGGCATATGCAATAGTGTCTGGGTTTGGTGGTTGTATATAGGATGGGTCCCTGGGTGGAGCAGTCTCTGGATGGTCCTTTATCCATCTCAGCTCCAAACTTTGTCTCTGTAACTCCTTTCATGGGTATTTTGTTACCCATTCTAAGAAGGAATGAAATATCCACACTTTGGTCTTCCTTCTTCTTGAGTTTCATGTGTTTTGCAAATTGTATCTTGGGTATTCTAAGTTTCTGGGCTAATATACACTTATCAGTGAGTGCCTATCATGTGTGTTCTTTTGTGATTGGGTTACCTCACTCATGATGACATCCTCCAGATTCATCCATTTGCCTAAGAATTTCATAAATTCTCCTAAATCTTAATGTACTTCAAATAAGTTTTCCTTAGTACCATAGTTGTCCATCAAAGAATACTGCTATGTAATAGAGTAGTGAGAAAGGTGTCTACTAGAGTGTTATATCTTTTTAGCTTTGAAGATAACTTATAGTGTTGAATACTGAATCTCACAAAATAGTTATGTCTTTTAATAATTCTATACAGTTGAACAAGCTATCTGGCAAAGTGCATTTGATACTTTTTAAATTTAAATAACTATTAAGGTTTGTAAGTAAAGTTATTTTTATTTTTAGAAATTCTCTCATGTATGCTGTAAGGTGTGACTCACCAGTTATGGTCAACCTTATTCTTCAACAAGGTGTTGACATAAATTTGAAAGATCTATTTGGATGGACTGCTTTACGTTATGCTATTGAAGGTGATCGTGATGTGTAAGTAATTCTAATTAACATTAATTATTTCAAATAATCACACAGATAAGATTTCCTTGTCAGTTTCAGTAGTTTAGAAATGGAAGTGAGTTAGTTAATTTCATCATCTAGAAACCAAGCAAGGGGCTGGTGAGATGGCTCAGCGGGTAAGAGCACCCGACTGCTCTTCCAAAGGTGATAAGTTCAAATCCCAGCATCCACATGGTGGCTCACAACCATCTGTAACGAGATCTGGCGCCCTCTTCTGGAGTGTCTGAAGACAGCTACAGTGTACTTACATATAATAAATAATATAAATCTTTAAAAAAAAAAAGAAACCAAGCAAAATGATGGATTATTTAGAAGTAGAAATCGGTGCAGGATATTTTAATCCCAAGACAAGTTTTAATAATATTGGGATTGAATACAGGGCATGATGGTAAGGCAAGTATTCTACCATTGAGCTATATCATACATAATCCCTGTCCTGAGAAGTTTGAAGGTCTTTATACTTAGGAATTCCAGAATGCTCCGTTGCATTCCAAACACAACCCTGTGCATCAGACACAGTGTCATATTTTTATTTAATTGTTTACTTTAGTCTTATAATGTCCATTTTAGCAGAGAATCCACAAAAGCTGTCTTCTATTGCTGCTACTTGAAATTCTATAAAACCAACTAGTTTGGAAAGTACAAGGAAGTCAACCCTCCCTCACAAGTCATAGAAGAGAAAGAAATTCCAATGATGTCTTTTTTCCTTGTTGATTCTGCTATTATGGTTTTGCTATTAAAATAACTCCTATAGTATTGTAAGAATAACTGTTACTTAGTGGTCACACTTTATTGATTCAGTTTCCTAAGCTTTTGTGGTAATGTTCACATAATCATTACAACAGTTTCTTCATTTCATATCGATATTATTCTAAATGTGTTCTTTTTCCATCTGTTCAAAACCTCTATTTGTAGTCAACATGTGACTCTAGACCTTCATGAATTGTTACCTAAGAGGATTATGGCTATTCTGCCATTAAATATGTGTTGTGTCCACTCCAAAATATCAGCTAGTGTCCAATAGTCCAATAGCAAGAAGAAATCAAAGAGTCTGCTCTTCTTTGACTTTGAATTTTATTCTGAAACCCTTTATAGTTTGAATAGCCCCATTTCCAAGTGTGGGTGATTCTAAATCATTCTAGTCAGGGAAGGTTCCAATTCTGTTTTTTTTTTAACCTTTTAAAATTCTCTTATACATTACATTTCAACTGCAGTTTCCCCTCCTTCTGCTCTTCCCAGTCCATCCCCCTCCTCCCTTCTTCTACAGATCTACTCTTCCTCCTTTTCCCTTAATAAAAGAGCAGATCTCCCAGGATGATCACCAAACATGGCGTAACTGGGCATAAGCTCTCATATCAAGGCTGGCAAGGAGGAAAGGGCCCCAAAGTAGAGGCAAAAGAGCCAGAAACACTCACACTTTTATTGTTGGGAGTCACACAAGAATATCAAGCTACATAACCATAGCATATATGCTGAGGACCTAGTGAAGACCAATATAGAGTCTGTGACTCTTGCTTTAGTCTCTGTGAACCCCTGTGAGCCCTGCTTAGTTGATTTTATGGGCCATCTTCTCATGGTGTCCTTGACCCCTTTGAATCCTACAGTCCTTTCTCCCTGTCTTCTGCAGGGTTCCTCTGTCTCTATATAGAGTTTGGCTGTGGGTCTCTGCATCTGTCCCCATCAGTTGCTGGATGATGACCTTCTGACAACAATTGGGCTAGGCATGGATCTATAATAATAGCATGACATCATTAGGAATCTTATTTTATTTTATTTTATTTTATTTTATTTTATTTTATTTTTTGCCAGTTGTCTTCGTTAGGGTTTTATTGCTGTGGAGACACCATGACCACAGCAATTCTTTTTTTTTTTTTTTTTTTGGTTTTTCAAGACAGGGTTTCTCTGTATAGCCCTGGCTGTCCTGGAACTCACTCTGTAGACCAGGCTGGCCTCGAACTCAGAAATCCTCTGCCTCCCGAGTGCTGGGATTAAAGGTGTGCACCACTACGCCTGGCTACCACAGCAATTCTTATAAAGAAAAGCATTTAACTGGGGCTGGCCTACAGTTCAGAGGTTTAGTTCATTATCATCATGGCAAGAAGCATGGTGGTATGCTTGCAGATATAGTGCTAAAGTTGTAGTTGAGAGTTCTACATCCAGATTGGCAGGTAGCAGGAAGGAAGACTGTGAACCACTAGACCTGGTTTGAGCTTCTGAGACATCAAGGCCCACCCCCTAGTGACACACTCTCAACAAAGTCACACTTACTCCAACAAGGCCACACCTCCTAATACTGCCACACTCTATTGGACCTATGGGAAAACATTTTTATTCAGACCACCACACCAGTCATGTCTGGTTCTATCCTAGGCTATTCTGCCTCAGGTTCCTGGCCATCTAGGCAGTGTCAGACATGGGCTCCCTTTTGCAGCATGAGTCTCTAGTTGGAGTAGTCATTGTTTGGTCACTCCCACAAGTTTTGTCCCACCATTGTCCCAGCACATTTTACAGGCAGGACAGATTGTAGGTCAAAGGTTTTATCGCTGGGTTGATGTCCTAGTCTCACTGCTGGGCATCTTGTCTGGGTATAGAAGATGGCAGTTCAGGCTCTACATTCTCGATTACTAGGGGGCTTCACTAAGGTCCCTTTTGTGGGTTCCAGGGAGTTTCCACTGCACTAGGTTTCTACATCATCCCCAAATGCTTCCCCCTCATTCCAGTTGTTTCAGTATTCTCTCCATTTCTCCCACCCCACACCTTGCCTGATCCTTTCTGTTCCCATTCCCATCTGCCCTGAGTCCACCCATAAAAATCTATTCTATTTCTCCAGGTTTCAATTCTTAGTCACTCAAGTGATAAAAAAAACTTTCCAAGCTACATAAATCTGTCCTTTAAGATTTCAGTATATTTTCAAATTTTATCTCATAAGCCATTAAACAAATTACCTGTTTTTGGCAAATGTAAGTCCCATAATGTCTTATCATGTATAAAAAGACTACACCTTCAAAATCTGTTGGTGATTGTATTGGTTCGAATGAGAAATGTCTCCTTTAGTCTTAGACATTTGAACACTTGGTCCCCAGTTGGTGGCATGGTTTAGGGAGCCTAAAGTGGTGCAGCCTCCTGGAGGAAGTATGTCACTGGATCAGGCTTTGAGATTAAAACCCTCATGAGAATTCCAGTTCACCTTGTCTATTCAATATCTATATTTGAAGACATGGGCTCTCAGCCTCCTGCTCTTCTGCCCCATGCCTGCTACTTGCTTCTGTGCTTCTTTGCTATGAAGGACTCTTCCTTGGGGTCAGGTGGGTGTTAGATTTAAGTTATTGTTTTGGTATATATGTTTTTCTTATATTGAAAATAGATCCTTGTTGGGGAGAGACTGGGGGAGGGAATGGAGGGTTGGAATGTAATATATGAGAAAAGATTGGAAAACAAACAAAAACCTGCCATACAGATACAATGGATGGGCAAACTAGATTCAAACATATGTTATCAGAATCTCAATTCTATACTTTTAGCTTTTTTTTTTTAAATTATAATACCTATGTTGTCTATATACAAACCTTGCATTCATTTACATGCCAAAATGCACTTCAGATTCTATACTCTACAGGCACATGATTTTGTGTACATATAATCACAGATTGAAAAAAACTTGTTAATTTTCCACCATTTTCTTCCAAAATGAAAAGTCAAAATAATTTTGATTAGTAATTATGAGATTATGTTGACTGTTTATATGCTCCTGATTTTAAATGAAATTCTCACTATTTAGGAGTGCTGCCTCAATGTTTCAAAGATTATTTTATATATGACATGTTTTTGTGTACACACACACACACACACACACACACACACACACACACACACATATAATGGGTTCTTTCTTGTTTTGACTTAGTTTTATTTTAAAAAGAACCACTTCTAGATTTATTTTTGAGACAGGGTTTCTCTGTATAGCCCTGGCTGTCCTGGAACTCACTTTGTAGAGCAAGCTGGCCTCAAACTCAGAAATCCACCTGCCTCTGCCCCCTGAGTGCTGGGATTAAAGGTGTGTGCCACCATGCCTGGCCACTTCTAGATTTTATCTAAAACTTTTCCATCATCTATTGATAATATGTTATTTTGTATTTTGATTTATTAACCTTATGTTAATAGATTTTTTTAACACTGAAAAAGCTTTGAATTTTACCTATAAGATTAATAAGCACTTGGTTATTAATTTGAGAAAAAGAAAATAGATTCTTTTCTTGTATACTATATCTTGATTGTAGTTTTCTTTCCCTTTACTCCTCCTAGCTCTTCCCCACCTCCCTTCTTCTATGGATGCACTCCCCTTCTGTCCATCATTAGGAAAAAAACAGATTTCTAATAGATAAGAACCAAATATGACAAAATAAAATATAGTAAGAAGAAGCAAATACAATTTAGTAATATCAGAGATGGCAACTAAACATGAGGAATAGTTTACCAAGAAGAGGCACAATAGTCAGAGTCCCACTCTTTCTCTCAGTCAGGAGTCCCATAGAAATACTAAGCTAATAGCTATAATATATGCAACGAGGACCTGGTGCAGACCATGTAGGCCCTGGGTTTGCTGTTTTATCTCTGTGAGCTTATATGTGCCTTGCTTAGTTGATTGAGAGGGCCTTGTTCTTCCGGTGCCCCACTCTGGCTCTTATAGTTTTTCCAGCTTCTCTTCCATGGTATTCCCTGAACTCTGAGAGAACTCTGGATTTGATAGAGACTCCTCATTAAGACCATCTCCACATAACATCTGGCTGTGAGTCTCTGCATCTGTTCCCACCACAATGGACACTCATTTCTTTGTATCTATAAGCCGTAATCAACCTTTCTTTTTTTTTTTCCATGTGGGAGAGGTTTATTGAGTGGGTAGAGGGGGGCAGAGAAGAGGAAAAAGAGAGAAAGAAGAAGGAGAGAAGAGAGAGAGAAGAAAAAAAGCCATAATCAACCTTTCTATCAGTTGCCTTGGATATAGTATTTTATTACAATAACAGAAAAGTAACTAATACAACATGTGCTGCCTTTATTCATCACGATTTCTTTGTAGTTTCTTTATTTAAGTAAAAGCTTATTAAAAATATGCTCAAATTCACAGTTCTGAAGACAATACCAACACACCCTGATATTGCCTGAAACACTTAGTGTGTTTCAGGTTTTCATATCAATTTTAAAGTAATGATTACTACATATACCACTCTTTTGTATATGGCAGGAGGACAATACTTTTGGAGTATGAGTATAACCGGATACAAAGCTTAAAAAAGAGAAATTGAGGTAAGATCTTTTGGTAATTGTATTCCAGAAGTAATGTCAGAATAGGGAAGTTCTAACTCTAAAAGTTTTCAAAACCATCTGTAAGTTACCTTTATTTTTTCTTACTAGTTTAGAGTTCAGAGTTATGAAGAAATTAATTATATGAAAATTTCAATATGGAATGGCATTGTTTGAGAAGAAAAGTGGACTAAGTTTGGCACTTAAAATACTATATGTCCTTTTATATTTAAAAAAATCTCAAATTAGTATATGTTATAGTAACAATCACATTGTAAAAAATTGGGCACGTTATAAAATGGGTTTTAATTGTTTATAAGAATATATTGTATCACATAGTTGAATATTATTTACTTAGTAATATGTGTCACTAAACATGAATAATGTTAAAGCATGTTGTTGTTTTCTTTCCTGTGCTGTTAGTAAAAAAAACTCGACTTTCTCTGTTTTCAAACTATCCAATTTATACTATAATACTCATTTACTATTTCTGTGGTTTTGTATAATTTTTCTAATAGTTGCACATGAATATACTATATTTTTATCAAACACACTCCTATTTTTTCCACTCGAATTCCCCACCTGTAATATCCATAATTTTTCCTTTCCAGTTTCATGTGTGCCCTTTCCCTCTTTCAATATCCAACGAGTCCATGTAGTGCTGCTATACATGCATGAGTGTGGTACCATCTACTAGAGATAGGTGGCTTCTCAGAGCTAACATCCCTGAGGAAACCTGACTCTTCCTCCAAAAGAAGCCATAAATGCCAATAGCTGTTCAGGTAGGAGTGGGAGCTGCATAGGATCCAATCTGTGATTTCTAAACGTCTCCACTTTATGTGGCTATCTCTTATGATAATACACAAAAATACTAGGCTGACTAAGTGTATATTTCATTAAAACATCATTAGTTTTTGCCAGGGGATTGAATGCAGAATCCCACTCTAGGTAAGTGCTGAAGCCCACTGGCTACTCAAAACAATTCCATTAAAATCAGGAATGAGACAGGATGTCCATTATCCCCACACATTTTCAATATAGTGCTTGAAGAACGAGTAAATATAATAAAACAAGAAAAAGAAATTAAAGGCAAATGAATAGGAAAAGAAGTTAAATTGTTCTTATGTGAAGACAACATTCTATTATACATAAGAGATCCCAAAAGTTCCACCAGAAAATTTCTAGAAGTGATAAACAATTCTAGCAAAGTGGCAGGATACAAAAATCAAGTTACAAAAATCAGTAGCTTTTCTATATGCCAATAACAGAACACGCTGAGAAAGGAAGCATGGAGACACTCCTATTCACAATAGCCTCAAAAACCTGGACTGTCTAGGAATAACCTCAGCTAAGAAAGTAAAAAACCTTTCCAATGAAAACTTTAAATCTTTGAAGAAAGAGTTTGAGGAAGAAACTAAAAAATGGAAAGCCATATGTATTAGAAGATGGCCTAGTTGGCCATTATTCGGGAGGAAAGGCCCCTGGTCTAGGAATGTTTATATGCCCCAGTACAGGGGAATGCCAGGGCCAAATAGTGGGAGGGAGAGGGTAGGGGAGAAGGGAGGGGGGTGGGTATCAGGGACTTTTGGGATAACACTTGAGATGTAAATGAAGAATTTCTCTAATAAAAAAAAAGGAAAGCCATTTCATGCCGATGGTTTGATAGGATTAGTATTGTGAAATTTACCATTCAACCTAAAGCAATTTGCAGATTCGATGTGATTCCAATATAATTCCCATCTCATGTCTTCCTAGAAAAAAAACCCCTAACATCCCTATTGTACCACAAATGGCCCAAATAGCCAAAGTAATCCTGATTCAAGCTTTTTTCCATTTAGGATAATGTTGGCTGTAGTTTTAGGTAGAATAGAATGGAAAACCCACCAGAATAACAGCTGATTTCTCAGTGGAAACCTTAATAGCTAGAAGAGTCTTGAGCAGTAGTGCACACCAAGATCTGCATGACCATGGACACCAGCATGGATTACTGAACCGAGCCAAACTATCTACCAAAGCTGAAGGAGAATGAGAAATTTCCCATGATACAAACAGGCTAAAATATTTCATGCTCACTAAATCAGCTTCATACAGAAACTGGAAACAATACTTCAGGCTCAAGAAAGAAATGCACATAGCCATGAGAATATAGAAATAAAACAAATGAAACTCATGGAGATTAAACACTCATCAATGAATGAGGAGCATATCAAGTAAAAAATCAAGACAAATTAAAAAAATATCTTGAACTAAATGAAAATGAAAACACAATACAACCAAGCCCCTGGGACACATTGAAAGCAGTACCACAAGGGAAATTGATAGATGTGGGGGCCTGCAGTAAAAAAATCAGAAAGAGTACAAATAAACAACATAATGGTAGAAGTCTAGAATTTGGAAAACCCAAAAGAAACCAAACTGAGGTCTAGTAGACTCCAAAAAATAATAAAAATGAGCCCCAAGCAGGGGTCTGACAGGGCTCCCACAATTAGCTGCTGCAGAGCTGCTTGCACTGCCCAAGTCATCCATCTTCCCCTGTGCCTAGCCAATCCCCTAGCCCTGTAAAAGGAAAACTCCAGAGGCTTGTAATTTACCAGCCATATTTATAACAGTAAATCCTCAACTCCCAAAATGCCCACACAAAGAACTCAAAACTCAATTGATATGGATACAAGCTGTGCACGTATATTGGACAAATGTGCTCTACATTATTCATTTACCTGCAAAATCCCCAGTTACTTATGGCTCCTAGGGCCATATGGTTCTGGCTCATCATCCTCTCCTTCAGGTACCATCTTTCCTCTCCTATCTTCCTCTCCCTCTCCCATCTGTCCCTCCCCCATCTCCCTCTCCCTCTCCCTCTCCTGTCGGTCCCTCCCCCATCTCCCTCTCCCTCCTTCTCACTCTCTCCCTCCCCTTTCCCATTTCTCCCTCTCCCATCCCTCCCCCTCCTTATCCCGCTCCCCCTCTCCTTCTCCCTGTCCCCTGTCTAAAACTTTCTGCTCTGTCTTCTTTTTCACTGCCCAATCATAGACTCCAGCCTTATCTGACTAATAAGATTTCACCTGATCTCACCTGCATATAGACACCCCCCTTTGAGTGGAAAAAAACCCGCACCCCCCAAAAAACCCCAGATAACAATATACAACAAACATGGGAATAGAAATGAATGAGGTGCACCTTCCCTGCAAGGGGAGAGCTTGCCTCCAGGGAGTGCTCTGATCCCAGGAATCAGGAGAGATTGCCATTTTCTCTCTGGTGACTCTCTAAGGCAGGCCTACTCAGGAGGGCACAGGCCTCAGAAGCAGCAGAACAGCTGAGACAGGGTCCTATGGGCCTACATCTGCACCCAGGAGGTGGGGCTGTTCTGCAGACCTCTGTGCACTGGTCTTGCTGGAAGAGAGCTGGTCTCCAAGGAGTGCTGACACAGGCTTACAGACTCCCAGGATGAACAAACTCCAGCCAGAGACAGCAAGAACATTTAACACCAGAGATTACCAGATGATGAAAGTCAAATGCAAGGATCTTACCAACAGAAACGAAGACTACTTGGCATCATCAGAACCCAGTACTCCCACCATAGTGAGTCCTGGATACCCCAACACACTGGAAAGGCAAGATTCTGATTTAAAATCATATCTCATGATGATGGTAGAGGATTTTAAGAAGGACATTAGTATCTCCTTTGAAGAAATACAGATCTACCTGAAACCAGTGGAGGCTGCCAAGAACCCCAGAGGACTCTCCATGCCGCAGGACCTTGGGATCACCTCAGGATCATGGGTGAGTGAAAAGCAACATCAGCTCCAAAGAATCTCTGGGGTCTTGTGCCAGCAGAAACAGGGACAAAGGAACCCTGCGCGACCAGATGCTGGGATCCATTCTGGTCAGGGCAAGCCCGGCCATCTTCTGCATGAACCTTTCCGAACACTTCTAGGGCCTCAGAGGATCAAGCTCCAGCCAGAGACAGCTAGAGCATTAACACCAGAGATTTCCAGGTGGCAAAAGGCAAATGTAAGAATCTTATTAACAGAAACCAAGACCACTGGGCATCATCAGAATCCAATATGCTCACCATAGCGAGTCCTAGATACCCCAACATACCCGAAAGGCAAGACTCAGATTTAAAATCATATCTCATGATGCTGATAGAGGACATGAAGAAGGACTTTAATAACACACCTAAAGAAATACAAGAGAACACTGCTAAAGAGTTAAAAGTTCTTAAAGGGGAAACACAAAAATCCCTTAAAGAACTACAGGAAAACTTAACCAAACAGGCGATGGAATTGAACTAAACCATCCAGGACCTAAAAAGGGAAGTGATTTTTAGAGCCGAATCTTGCTTTTCTGGTGTAATGGTATATCCAAGGCTTGCTATGGTGGGAGAATTGGGTTCTGAAGAAGCCAAGTAACCTTGGTTTCTGTTACTTATGTTCTTATGCTTGCCTCCTGCCATCTGACTATCCCCAGTGCTACCTGTGCTTGATATATCTGATTGGAGCCTTTACTTCCTATGATCCTTGTTGTGTCAGAACTCCTCAAGAGTTCAAGTATCTCTGTGATTCTGTGATCCTGAGATCCTGGGTATGTTAGAGCTCCTGGGAGTCAACCTGCCTCTGGGACCCTGAGATCCTGGTGTGACCAAGCTCCTGGAGTCAGCGCCCAAGGTCTGCTCAGGGCGTCTCTGATCCTATGATCCTAGGCATGATAGAGCACCTGGGAGTAGACTGGTTCCACAACTCTGGGTGTTGTGGAACTGGCTGTGGACTTAATGCACAAGGTCTGCTCAGAGTACTGGCCCAGTCCGGAAGGAACCTGTGTTACTGGTTGGTTGGAGTTCCTGAGTGCCTGGGTCCTGCTTTACTTCCCATGTTGGGACAGATGTTGAATCCTCCTCACCTCTGATCCTATGATCCTGGGAATGTTAGCATGCCTAAGAGTGGAGCTTCCTCTGGGTGTTGTGAGATTGGTTGCAGAGTTCACACCCAAGGTCTGCTCAGGGAAACAGCCCAGACTGGAAGGCGTGTGGGGTAGTTTATGCATTAAATTATTAAACTGAAGGTGGCATTAGGCAGTAGTGGGCATCTTCCTTCTGAACCTGTTGGAGGCCACCACGGGCGCTAGAGTACTCTCCACGCCTCAGGACCTTGGGATCACCTCCAGATCACCTTGGAATCACGGGTAAGTGGAACGCAACATCAGCCCCAAAGAATTAAGGATGGTCTTGTGCCAGCAGGAACAGGGACAGAGGAACCCCACCCGACCAGAGGCTGGAATCCAATCAGGTCAGGGCCAACCCTGCCATCTTCTGTGTGAACCCTTCTGGGGCTTCTAGGGCCCCAGAGGACTCTCCACACCACAGGACCCAAGACCTCGTGATCACTTGAAAGCACATGGGCAACAGAAGCAACAGAACTTCTTGGACAGAGTCACATCGGGCCTTCATCCTCAGCCAGGAGGCAGAGCTGAGACCCAGACCCCTGGGCACTTTCCTTGCCAGAGGAGAGTCTGCCTACAAGGAGAGTTCTGACCCCAGGACTCAGGAGGTGGATCAGAGCTCCAGACTTCTTGACATCTGCCCTGCAAGAGGAGAGCTTGCCTGCAGACACTGGTCTGACCACTGAGACTCAGGAAAGAGTTGGACTCCCAGGAGTGTTGACAGAGGCTAACAGAATCACAGGAGGATCAAGCTCCAGCCAGAGATAGCTGGAACATTAACACCAGAGATTTCCAGATGGCGAAAGGCAAACGTAAGAATTTTAATAACAGAAACCAAGAACACTGGGCATCATCAGAACACAGTACGCCCACCACAGCGAGTCCTGGATACCCCAACACATCCGAAAAGCAAGATGCGGATTTAAAATCATATCTCATGGTGGTGGTAGAAGATTTTAAGAAGGGCATTAATAACTCACTTAAAGAAATACAGGAGAACACTGCTAAACAGGTATAAGCCCTTAAAGAGGAAGTACAAAAATCCCTTAAGGAATTACAGGAAAACACTGCTAAAGAGGTAGAAGACCTTAAAAAGGAAACACAAAAGTCCCTTAAAGAACTACAGGAAAACACAACCAAACAGGTGATGGAATTGAACAAAACCATCAAAGATCTAAAAATGAAATAGAAACAATAAAGAAAACCCAAAGGGAGACAACTCTGAAGATAGAAATCCTAGGAAAGAAATCAGGAACCATAGATGCAAGCATCAGCAACAGAATACAAAAGATGGAAGAAAGAATCTCAGGTGCAGAAGATTCCATAGAAAACATGGACACAACAATCAAAGAAAATGCAAAATTCAAAAAGATCCCAACTCAAAACATCCAGGAAGTCTAGGGCACAATGAGAAGACCAAACCTACAGATAATAGGTGTAGATGAGAATGAAGATTTTGAACTTCAAGGGCCAGTAAATATCTTTAACAAAATAATAGAAGATAACTTCCCTAACCTAAAGAAAGATATAGCCATGAAAATGCAAGAAGCCTACAGAACTCCAAATAGACTGGACCAGAAAAGAAATTCCTCCTGATACATAATAATCAGAACAACAAATGCACTAAATAAAGACAGAATATTAAAAGCAGTCAGTAAAGAGATCAAGTAACATATAAAGGCAGGCCTATTAGAATTACTAGAAAATTATTACCTATTAGAAAACAACACTCTACTCAATGATACCTTGGTCAAGGAAGAAATAAAGAAAGAAATTAAAGACTTTTTAGAGTTTAATGAAAATGAAACCACAACATACCCAAACTTATGGGACACAATGAAATTATTCGTGAGAGGAAAACTCATAGCTCTGAGTGCCTCCAAAAAGAAACTAGAGAGAGCATACACTAGCAGCTTGACAGCACACCTAAAATCTCTAGAACAAAAGGAAGCAAATTCACTCAAGAGGAGTAGACTTCAGGACATAATCAAACTCAGGGGTGAAATCAACCAAGTGGAAATAAAAAGAACTATTCAAAGAATCAACCAAACCAGGAGCTGGTTCTTTGAGAAAATCAACAAGATAGATAAATCCTTAGCCAGACTAACTAGAGGGCAGAGGGACACTATCCTAATTAACAAAATCAGAAATGAAAAAGGAGACATAACAACAGAACCTGAGGAAATCCAAAACATCATCAGATCCTACTACAAAAGCCTATACTCAAGAAAACTGGAAAACCTGGATGAAATGGACAACTTCCTAGACAGATACCAGGTACCAAAATTAAATGAGGATCAGATTAAAGATCTGAACAGTCCCATTTCCCCTAAAGAAATAGAAGCAGTCATTAATAGTCTCCCAACCAAAAAAAGCCCAGGACCAGATAGGTTTAGTGCATAGTTCTATCAGACCTTCAAAGAAGACCTAATTCCAACTCTTCTCAAAGTATTCCACAAAATAGAAACAGAAGGTTCTCTACCCAATTCATTCTATGAAGCTACATTACTATGATACCTAAAACACACAAGGATTCAACAAAAAAAGAGAACTTCAGACCCATTTCCCTTATGAACATCAATGCAAAAATACTTAAAAAAAATCCTCCCAAACCGAATCCAAGAACATATTAAAATGATCATCCATCATGACCAAGTAGGCTTCATCCCAGGGATGCAGAGATGGTTTAATATATAGAAATCCATCAATATATAGAAATCCATCAACTTAATTCACTATATAAACAAAGACAAAAATCACATGATCATCTCATTAGATAGTGAGAAAGCATTTGACAAAGTCCAACACCCCTTCATGATAAAAGTCATGGAAAGATCAGGAATTCAAGGCCCATACCTAAACATAATAAAAGCAATATACAGCAAACCAGTAGCCAACATGAAACTAAATGGAGAGAAACTTGAAGCAATCCCACTAAAAATCAGGGACTAGACTAGGCTGCCCATTTTCTCCCTACCTATACAATATAGTGCTTGAAGTCCTAGCCAGAGCAATTTGACAACAAAAGGAGAAGAATGGGATACAAATTGGAAAGGAAGAAGTCAAAATATCACTATTTGCAGATGATATGATAGTATATATAAGTGACCCTATAAATTCCACCAGAGAACTCCTAAACCTGATAAACAGCTTTAGTGCAGTAGCTGGATATAAAATTAACTCAAATAAATGAGTGACCTTTCTCTAAGGATAAACAGGCTGAACAACAGAGAAACAACACCCTACACAATTGTTACAAATAATACAAAATACCTTGGTATGACTCTAACTAAGGAAGTCAAAGATCTGTATGATAATAACAAGGAGAAATAACCTTTAATACATCACTTGCTCATAAGTAATATAATTCATATTGACAGTAGAATGTTCTCACACTCAATACTGCACTTTTAATACTTAACAGTATTATTTTATCTATACAAGGTAACTTGTACCTTTTCTTTGTTAGCATTTCAGAGTTCTGAAAACTCTTCAATCAGGTAGGACTTATGAATTTAAGAAAGAATGCAATATAATCAACTGATTATAGAATGGGATGAAAGGAAACTGTGTTGCTGTACTTTGTCCTTAATTCCATGTTGTATGTTTAAAACATGTTCTTTATTATAGTTGTTGCAACACATGTGCAAATGGACCTGTGTTCTTCTGACCTTTTTTTTACTAATTAAGCAACCAGCATTCAGAGTCTGATTAACTGTTCTATGAAGTCATGATTAACAAGTATTCAGCCCATGATGTAAATGTCAGACTACCTCATTCTATAATGAATTATCTTGTTTGTCTTCACAGAAAAGAAATAGATACATATAAAGTCAATTCAGAAAATCAATTATGATTTTATGTTAAATATGCTTTAGAAATTGCCTAAGAAACTTAACTATAATCCAAGAACATATCTTAATGCTTTAAAAATATTGTTAAATAGTATCTTCTATTGCACCAAAGATTTTGGGGGCAGATCTCACTTAAGGGTGGTATGAAATCAAATATGGTACATAGTAATATGGAGAAATCCTGAGGGAGGAATGCTTTCCTGGAAGTGCAGAGTAACAGCATGTGCAATGTGCACTGAGATCAAGGACATTTAAACTTGACTCACACTCATTCCTTAGTTGGCCTTTGTTGCAAACATTTGTCCCAGACTAGGAAATTAGTCTTCCTTTTCTTCCTTTCCTTTTTCTACAACTGTACTTTTTTCTGATTTCATACTCTTTTGTTTGTTTTTGAGACAGGGTTTCTCTGTATAGCCCTAGATGTCCTGGAACTCACTGTGAGGACAAGGCTGGCCTTGAACTCAGAAATCCACCTGCCTTTGCCTCCCAAGTGCTGGGACTAAAGGCGTGTGCCACCACGTCCGGCCTGACTTGTTTATTTATTTATTTATTTTTAATTTTAATTTTAACTTAATTTTATTTATTTATTTATTTATTTATTTATTTATTTATTTATTTATTTATTTTTTTGAGACAGGGTTTTTCTGTATAGCCCTAGATGTCCTGGAACTCACTGTGAGGACAAGGCTGGCCTTGAACTCAGAGATCCACCTCCTTCTGCCTCCGGAGTGCTGGGATTAAGGGTGTGCACTACCACTCCCTAGCTTATTTTTACTTTGGTTCATGACACCTTTTCATGCTTATAGAGGGGAAAAAAGCACAAGGATTTCAAGATTTTAAGTAATCGTTGGAAGCTAACAAACTGGCCTCTAGCTCACTAACCTGAGCTTATATCACAGAACAAGTGGCAGTTGTGATGGAGAATTTTAGATTTTCAGATACTAAAGCAGCGTCTCTGGGTATAGTAAACATGAAACTCATATTAATTAATTCTAAGACCAGTTATCTTATTTATCAGTTTATGGGTGAATATTCTATAATAGAATGGATCAATGAGTCTATTATTGTAAGAAGATGAAATTAGCAAATGATCGAAAAGGTAGAGGTTAATGATGGAATAAACGGGACAAGGCAAATTTGGAAAAAGGAACAATATTGGATTTAATTTAAAGGAACAGGAATTTAGAGCAGATATCAGGATCCTGGTTTTATGATGAATCCAATAAAGAGAACACAAAACTATAGATATGAGACTTTGAATGGTTCTATATAAAGGCATGTGAACATCAGGGGTTCAAGGTAATTGTGACAATTTTTTCCTTTTGTTTGCTTAGTACTGGGAGTTGATAAAATTCCCTTTGAAAATTGTTAATATCACCCAAGACACTGGAGAATGTCTCTATAGAAACTAGGGATGTTCGTTAGATGCTGAGAAAGCATTTGACAAAATCCAACACCCTTTCATGATAAAAGTATTGGAAAGATCAGGAATTCAAGGCCCATACCTAAACATAATAAAAGCAATATACAGCAAACCAGTAGCCAACATCAAATGGAATGGAGAGAAGCTGGAAGCAATCCCATTAAAATCAGGGACTAGACAAGGCTGCCCACTTTCTTCCTACCAATTCAATATAGTACTTGAAGTCCTAGCCAGAGCAATTTGACAACAAAAGGAGATCAAGGGGATACAAATTGGAAAGGAAGAAGTTAAAATATCACTGTTTGCAGATGATATGATAGTATATATTCGGGATCCAAAAATTCCACCAGAGAACTCCTAAACCTGATAAACAGCTTTAGTGCAGTTGCTGGATATAAAATTAACTCAAACAAATCAATGGCCTTTCTCTACACAAAGGATAAGAGGGCTGAGAAAGAAATTAGGGAAACAACACCCTTCACAATAGTTACAAATACTATAAAATACCTTGGTGTAACTCTAAGAAAGTGAAAGATCTTTATGACAAGAACTTCAAGTCTCTGAAGAAAGAAATTGAAGATCTCAGAAGATGGAAAGATCTCCCATGCTCATGGATTGGCAGGATTAATATAGTCAAAATGGCTATTCTGCCGAAAGCAATCTACAGATTCAACGCAATCCCCATCAAAATTCCAACTCAATTCTTCACTGAGATAGAAAGGGCAATTTGCAAATTCATCTGGAATAATAAAAAACCTAGGATAGCAAAAACTATTCTCAACAATAAAAGAACCTCTGGGGGAATAACCATGCCTGACATTAAGCTGTACTACAGAGCAATTGTGTTAAAAACTGCATGGTACTGGTACAGCAACAGACAGATAGATCAATGGAATAGAATTGAACACCCAGAAATGAATCCACACACCTATGGTCACTTGATCCTTGACTAGAGAGCTAAAACCATCCAGTGGAAAAAGGACAGCATTTTCAACAAATGGTGCTGGCACAACTGGCTGTTATCATGTAGAAAAATGCGAATTGATCCATTCTTATCTCCTTGTACAAAGCTTAAGTCTAAGTGGATCAAAGACCTCTACATAAAACCAGAGACACTGAAATTTATAGAGGAGAAAGTGGGAAAAACCCTCAAAGATATGGACACTGGGGAAAAATTCCTAAACAGAACATCAATGGCCTGTGCGGTAAGATCAAGAATTGACAAATGGGACCTTATAAAATTGCAAAGCTTCTCTAAGGCAAAAGACACAGTCAGCAAGACAAAAAGGCCACCAACAGATTGGGAAAGGATCTTTACCAATCCTAAATCTTATAGGGGACTAATATCCAACATCTACAAAGAGTTAAAGAAGCTGGACTCCAGAAAAACAAATAACCCCATTAAAATATGGGGCACAGAGTTAAACAAAGAATTCTCAACTGAGGAATACTGAATGGCTGAGAAGCACCTGAAAAAATGTTCAACATCCTTAATCATTAGGGAAATGCAAATCAAAACAACCCTGAGATTCCACCTCACACCAGTAAGAATGGCTAAGATCAAAAAATCAGGTGACAGCAGATGCTGGCGTGGATGTGGAGAAAGGGGAACACTCCTCCACTGTTGGTGGGACTGCAAGCTTGTTCAACCACTCTGGAAATCGGTCTGGCGGTACCTCAGAAAATTGGACATAGTACTATCAGAGGATCCTGCAACACCTCTACTGGGCATATATCTAGAAGAGGTTCCATCTGGTAATAAGGACACATGCTCCACTATGTTCATAGCAGCCTTATTCATAATAGCCAGAAGCTGGAAAGAACCCAGATGTCCCTCCACAGAGGAATGGATACAAAAAATTTGGTACATTTACACAATGGAGAACTTGCTTGGTTCTTGCAGTTACTCCAGGCTATATATTCACATGTAAAGACTCCATGATAGGAATAAAAACAAAATTTGCGTTGGTCTTTCTAGGTTTGGCTCACCTCACTCAACATGCTGTTTTTAGTTCCATCTATTTTCCTGACTTCTTTTTTCTTTACAGCTAGATAGAATTCTTTTTCTTTTTTCCAGTTTTTTATTAGATATTTTCTTTCTTTTTTTTTTAATGGTATTTTTTTTCTCTTTATTAGATATTTTCTTCATTTACATTTCACATGTTATCCAGAAATTTTTCCTTACCCTTAATGGTATTTTTTATTAGATATTTTCTTAATTTACATTTCAAATGCTATTCCGAAATTTCCCTCCCCCCTCCCCCTCCCTGCTCCCCTGTCCACCCACTCCCACTTCTTGGCCCTGGCGAACTCCCCTGTATTGGGGCATATAAAAGATTGCAGTACCAAGGGGCCTCTCTTCCCAATGATGACCGACTAGGCCATCTTCTGCTACATATGGAGCTAGAGACACGCGTTCTGGGGGTTCTGGTTAGTTCAGATTGTTGATCCTCTTCTAGGGTTGCAGACCCCTTCAGTTCCTGGGGTTCTATCTCTAGCTTCTCCATTGTGGGCCCTGTGTTCCCTCTTATAGATGATTATGAGCATCCACTTCTGTACGAGACAGCTATATCAGGGTCCCTTAAGTAGGCACTAGCTGTCCTATGCCATAGTGTCTGAGTTTAATGACTGATTATGGGATGGATCCCCTGTGGTGGGGTAGTCTCTGTATGGTCCATCCTTTCATCTTAGCTATAATATATATGTATCATGTATTTATTATTGATTATTAGTTGAACAATATTTAAGTAGTTTCCATTTCCTAGCTTCTGTTAATGGAGTGGCAGTGAACATGAGTAAGCAAACATATGCAGAGTAGGGGCGAGTGCTTCGGGCACGTGTGAGGGGTGGAATGACTGCATCATATGGTGAGTCTGTGCTTAGCTTCTTGCTGATTCACTGCACCAGTTGGCACAATAACTGTACCAGTTTGAAATCCCACAGAGAACAAATCCTGCGGCGCGCCTCCCTGCCTCCGTCGACCAGCAAGAAAGACACGCCACCACCAGGATCTTCTCAGTCAGCTTTATTCTGGAGCACCTTGCTTGTTGATTCCCGGGACCCTGGACAGCAGCAGAGCTGCTGCTTTTATACACTCCCAGGGAAGGGGGAGGGGTGTCATAGTGGTTGCTGATTGGTGCACCAAGCCATACCTCATTTGCATGTGGCCCATTCATTGGTGCCACAAGCGACATCCATTAGCATATTTTCCCTTCATTGGTACTACAAGCAGTGCCTCATTAGCATATTTTTCCTTCGGGAGGGGCTACTGCCTGAGGAGGCCTGAGGAGAGAGCTGCGCATGCGCACTAGGCTCTCCTCCTTGGCAGCCTGCCGGCCCCGCGCCATCTTGTAATGGGGCGGAGCCGCAGGCTCCGGGAACCGGACGGCCTTCCCGGAGCCGGACGGCCTTCCCGGAGCCGGACAGCCTTCCTGGAGCTCGGGCGGCTTCACCGCGGTCGGGGCTCGGGCGGCTTCACTGCGGTCGGGGCTCGGGCGGCTTCACCGCGGTCAGGGCTCGGGCGGCGGCTTTCGCCGCCTGCCTCGGTCGGGGCTCGCGCGGCGGCTTTCGCCGCCTGCCCGCCGCCTGCCTCGGTCGGGGCTCGCGCGGCGGCTTTCGCCGCCTGCCTCGGTCGGGGCTCGGGTGGCGGCTTTCGCTGCCTGCCTGGGTCAGGGCTCAGGGATCCCTGGAGGTGGAGCCTCTCGGAGCCCGGGGCATCTCGGAGGCGGGGCCTCTCAGAGCCAGGGGCTTCTTGCAGGCGGGGCCTCTCAGAGCCCGGGGATCCCCGGAGGCAGGGCCTCTCGGAGCCCGGGGCTTCTCGGAGGCGTTTGCTGGGGAGGCCCAGGTGCGGCTTCCTACAAAATCCTTTTCAGCATTTGCTGTCACTTGTTTTCTTAAAAAAAAAAAAAGTTTATTTGGGAATTGTTACATTTGCCCAGAAACAGTCTCCTGAGACGGAGACGATGTTTGTAAGTCTCAATCAGACCATAACACAGTTACAACAGTCGCTTCATAAGAGAAATCCAGGGTTTTGGGTGAAGCAGCTGGGAAACTTTTCAACAGAAGATGGTGAAGTCATTATACTACACTTTATCAAAATTCAAGCTTTCTTTATGTTTTTTTTTCTTTCTAATTTGTCAGGCCCTGCACAGTTTTGTCTTTTCTATTCCTTATTATATACCTATTTAAAGAAAAAAAATTAAATAGCTGATTATGTAGACCTCTTCTGAGTTCAGTTTTATAATAAAACTTTGAATAATTAGACTTTTATATTATTTTTAGTGGATATTTTACTTATTTACATTTCAAATGTTATCCCCTTTCCTGGCTTCCCCTCTGGAATTCCCTTATCCCATGACCCTGCTTCTATGAGGATGTTTTCCCACTCCCCCACTGCCACCTCCCTGCCCTGGAATTCTTTTACACTGGGGCATCAAGCCTTCACAGGACCAAGGGACTCTCCTCCCATTGATGCCTGACAAGGCCATCCTCTGCTACATATGTGGCTGGAGCCATGGGTGGCTCCATGTGTACTTTCTGTTTGGTGGTTTAGTCCCTGGGAGCTCCGGGTGGGGAGGCTGGTTGGTTGATACTGTTGTTCTTCTTATGGGGTTGCAAACCCCTTCATGTGGTCTGTGAATTGCATCTTGAGAATTCCAAGCTCTTGGGCTAATATTCACTTATCATTGAGTGCATACCATGTGTGTTCTTTTGTGATTGGGTTACCTCACTCAGGATGGTATTTTCTAGTTCGATCCATTTGCCTAAGAATTTCATGAATTCATTTTTTTGAATAGCTGAGTAGTACTCCATTGTGTAAATGTACCACATTTTCTGTATCCATTCCTCTGTTGAGGGACATCTGGGTTCTTTCCAGCTTCTGGTTATTATAAGGTTGCTTTCAACATAGAGCTGGAGACAGATGATGGGACTACTGACCTGCCACCCTGGTAATTAGTGAACTTGAAGTACAGAAAAAATTTGCTGTGTCAAAAACATGGTGGATCAGGGGTGGAAGACTTCAACCTCTTGATGCCACATGTGCATGCACCGCTGTTCACATCATTCAGGCTGGACTTATTTTCCATTATATTTTATTTTACAATATGGTTTAAAATATATTTCCAGATAGTTCATGTGTTTTGGTGGATAAATAGATCTTTTGGTTATTTACATATCTCAAACATAGCAGCATTCAGGGTATGTCTGGGAGGCATACTGATATTTTATATAATTAGATGTTTGTCTTAAAAAAGCAAATATTCTTTTCAAATGACTTTTAACTTAATTGGGTAAAATTATCTCTGATTTTGAAATGAATTCTATTGGTGGTAATAGAGATGATTGCTTTTAGGCAATTGGTATTCATAATTTATTGTAATTAGCAGAATCTGAACTAGAGGTTATCTCATTGGAAGAGGAAATCAGTTACAAAGAGACTATAAATAATCCACAGCAGGTATGTAAATATTTAAAGTTGAATTGTCAACAATGCTGTTTTGCTTTAAGACTTTAGCATAGGTTAAAAGAAACTAACCAAGATTCTGCCAGCTAGATAGTTAAAAATGCACTACTCACTTTTATCTGGTTGGTTAGGACAATAGTTTTTGACTAATGTGGCAATATCATTATTAGGGTTCTTCTAGATCCAAAAGAACCCTAATAATGATATTGCCATATTATATCTATAGAGTCTCAAAATTTTACTGATTTTTCAAATTAAGAATAAGCCTATTGGTCTGATTAACAAATTGTTGTATCCTTTGAACACAATTGGATTTTCTAATTAGGTACGTGTAATTGCACATAGACTACAATATATCTGTTATTACTAGAATATCAATTTCTATTTTGTATAATTTAAATTATCTAAAGCTCAACTTTTCAGCTGGGTCACTTTAAACTAGACCAGACCATTTTGGTGAACATTAGATCTGGCAGCATAAATGTGGCAAACACTAAGATGTATCATATGCTGACAGGTCCACCCAGAAGGGCTAGGGTTTGTCGTGAGAAAGTTCTCCATCTCAGAGGGTAGTTCTGGCAAACATGTATCCCTATTTTCACAGCTCTCCATTGATAATGCTGTTCTGGTATAATTATTTGCAAGTTTTGGAGGTCTTTTCTTATTTTAGATAGGTCATAGGTTGACCAACACATTATTAATTTTCCCAATCTTAGCAATGTTGAAAGTTCTAGTTCCAGAGAATTCATAATTTACCAAGTCTACTTTGGGGTACAGAAGACAGAAGAAAGTTCTGCAACTGCCTAAATCATTGGAGGAAACTCATAAAGTTGGATTGTGAACCCACATATTTGCGTTCCTTCTTAAATCTTTCAATTTATTTTCAGTAGGTAATCTGTTCATTTAAAATGATTGAGTAGCTACTAGGCACAATTTGGTAAGGTTAGTAATACTCATGAGGGAGTCCATGATTTAGTAATGAAGCTATTATCGAGACAGATAACATCATAGACAGGTATGTGGCAGAAGGTCTTAATCAATCACCTTTTTAAAAAAAAGATTTATGTATTTATTATATTCATCATATGTAAGTACACTGTAGTTGTCTTCAGACACACCAGAAGAGGGCATCGGATTTTGTTACAGATGATTGTGAACCACCATGTGGTTGCTGGGATTTGAACTCAGGGCCTTTGGAAGAGCAGTCAGGCTCTTAACCACTGAACCATCGCTCCAGTCTCAATCAGGCACCTCTTATAAGGCCTAAGTAAGTGCAGCCTGATTTGAGCCTAATCCAACCCAGCTGTGTGAAGGAGGAGACTCTTCTGAAATGTAAGATTAGTAGGAGGTGATACTAACAGGGAACCTCACTCTGTGTAAAGGTGTTGGAATTTAATATATTTTAACTTTGGTTAAACTAACTTACTTTGCCTTAAATTTGTCATTTGTGATGTCAAGACAACATTGGGTTATTAAATGAAATAAGTTATACAAATGTTTTATCTATGTATATAATATTAAAAACTCTGTTTATCATCTTACATTATATCCAGGATTCTATTATGCACTCTTTTTGACTATCCAAGCTATTTCACTCCAGGATCTTCTAGTTCAAACACTGGATAAATCTTAATTAGCATTTCATAACACTAATATTTTAAGAAAAGTGGATGATAATATTGCAAACATTTCAAAACAAGACCGTGCATGCAAAGAGCACTCAGCTATCTATTTCTGGTGTCCTAAGTCAGCAATCATTCAAAATGAATTAAACAGATTACAAACACTTCTAGAGGTCTGACAAGATTAAATGTTAAATACTGCACATATTTTGCCATGATGGTGGCATAGAATATATATATATATATTTTTTTTCTTCTTCCAACTTTTATTAGATAATCTCTTCATTTACAGTTCAAGTGTTATCCAGAAAGTTCCCTATACCCTCCCACCTCCCTGCCCTGCTCCCCAACCCACCGCTCCCACATCTTGGCCCTGGCGTTCCCCTGTAATGGGGCATATAAAGTCCGCATGACCAAGGGGCCTCTCTTCCCAATGATGGCCAACTAGGCCATCCTCTTCTATATATGCAGCTAGAGACATGAGCTCAGGGGGAACTAGTTAGTTCATGGTTATTCTTCCACCTATAGGGTTGAAGACCCCTTCAGCTCCTTGGGTACTTTCTCTAGCTCCTTCCTTGGGAACCCTGTGTTCCATCTAATAGTTGACTGTGAGCTTCCACCTCCATGTTTGCCAGGCATTGGTATAGTTACCCACGAGACAGCTATATCCGTGCCTTTTCAGCACTATCTTGCTGGCATATGCTATAGTGTCTAAGTTTGGTGGCTGATTGTGGGATGGATCCCTGGCAGCTGCAGTCATTGGGTCCATCCTTTGGATTCAGCTTCACACATAATCTCTTTAACTATTTCAATGTGTGCTTTGTTCTTAATTCTAGGAAGGGGTGATGTGTCTACATTTTGATCTTCCTTCTTCTTGAGTATCATGTGTTTAGTAAATTGTATCTTGGGTAGTCTAGGTTTCTGGGCTAATATCCACATATCAGTGAGTACATGTTATGTGAGTTCTTTTGTGAATGGGTTACTTCACTCAGGATGATGGCCTCCAGATCCATCCATTTGCCTAGGAATTTCANCTGAGTAGTACTCCATTGTGTAAATATACCAAATTTTTTGTATCCATTCCTCTGTTGAGGGACATCTGGGTTCTTTCCAGTTTCTGGCTATTATGAATAAGGCTGCTATGAACATAGTGGAACATGTGTCCTTATTACCAGATGGAATATCTTCTGGATGTATGCCCAGTAGAGGTATTGCAGGATCTTCCGGTAGTACTATGTCCAATTTTCTGAGGAACCGCCAGACTGATTTCCAGAGTGGTTGAACCAGCTTGCATTCCCACCAACAATGGAGGAGCGTTCCCCTTTCTCAACATCCACGCCAGCATCTGTTGTCACCTGAATTTTTGATCTTAGCCATTCTTACTGGTGTGAGGTGGAATCTCAGGGTAGTTTTGATCTGCATTTCCCTGATGATTAAGGATGTTGAACATTTTTTCAAGTGCTTCTCAGCCATTCGGTATTCCTCAGTTGAGAATTCTTTGTTTAACTCTGTGCCCCACTTTTTAATGGGGATATTTGATTTTCTGGTGTCCACCTTCTTGAGTTCTTTATATATATTGGTTATCAGTCCCCTATGTGATTTAGGATTGGTAAAGATCCTTTCCCAATCCGTTGGTGGCCCTTTTGTCCTGTTGACTATCTTTTTTCTTACAGAAGCTTTGCAACTTTGAGGTCCCATTTGTTAATTCTTGATCTTACAGCACGAGCCTTTGTTGTTTTGTTCAGGAACTTTTCCCCAGTGCCCATATCATTGAGGCTTTTTCCCACTTTCTCCTCTATAAGTTTCAGTGTCTCTGGTTTTATGTGGAGGTCCATCAACCACTTAGACTTGACCTTAGTACAAGGAGATAAGAATGGATCCATTCCCAGTCTTCTACATGATAGCTGCCAGTTGTGCCAGCACTATTTGTTGAAAAGGCTGTCTTTTTTCCACTGGATAGTTTCAGCTCCCTTGTCAAAGATCAGGTGAGCATAGGTGTGTGGATTCATTTTTGGGTCTTCGATCCTATTCCATTGATCTACCTGTCTGTTGCTGTACCAGTACCATGCAGTTTTTGTTACGATTTCTCTGTAGTACAGCTTGAGGTCAGGCATGGTGATTCCACCAGAGGTTCTTTTATTGTTGAGAAGAGTTTTCGCTAGTCTGGGTTTTTTGTTATTCCAGATGAACTTGCTAATTGTCTTTTCTAGATCCTTGAAGCATTGAGTTGGAATTTTGATGGGGATCGCATTGAATCTGTAGATAGCTTTTGGCAAGATAGCCATTTTTACTATATTGATTCTACCAATCCATGAGCATGGGGAGATCCTTCCATCTTCTGAGATCTTCCTCAATTTCTTTCTTCACAGACTTGGAGTTTTTGCATACAAATCTTTCACTTCCTTCGGAAGAGTCATGCCAAGATATTTTATATTGTTAGTGACTATTGTGAAGGGTGATGTTTCCCTGATCTCTTTCTCCGCCAGTTCATCCTTAGTATAGAGAAAGGCCATCGATTTGTTTGAGTTATTTCTATATCCAGCTACTGCACTAAAGCTGTTTATCAGGTTTAAGAGTTCTCTGGTGGAGTTTTTGGGGTCACTTATATATACTATCATATCATCTGCAAATAGTGATAATTTGAGTTCTTCCTTCCCAATTTGTATTCCCTTGACCTCCTTTTGTTGTCGAATCGATCTGGCTAGGACTTCAAGTACTATGTTGAATAGGTAGGGAGAAAGTGGGCAGCCTTGTCTGGTCCCTGATTTTAGTGGGATTGCTTCCAGTTTCTCTCCATTTAGTTTGATGTTGGCCACTGGTTTGCTGTAGATTGCTTTTATCATGTTTAGGTAAGGGCCTTGAATTCCTGATATTTCCAAGACCTTTATCATGAATGGGTGTTGGATTTTGTCAAATGCTTTCTCAGCATATAAGGAGATGATCATGTGGTTTTTATCTTTGAGTTTGTTTATATAGTGTATTACGTTGATGGATTTCCGTATATTAAACCATCCCTGCATTCCTAGGATGAAGCCTACTTGGTCATGATGGATGATCGTTTTGATGTGTTCTTGGATTCGGTTGGTGAGAATTTTGTTGAGTATTTTTGCGTCGATATTCATAAGGGAAATTGGTCTGAAGTTCTCTATCTTTGTTGTGTCTTTATGTGGTTTAGGTATCAGAGTAATTGTGGCTTCATAGAATGAATTGGGTAGTGTACCTTCAGATTCTATTTTGTTGAATACTTTGAGAAGAACTGGAACTAGGTCTTCTTTGAAGGTCTGATAGAACTCTGCACTAAACCCATCTGGTCCTGGGCTTTTTTTGGTTGGGAGACTATTAATGACTACTTCTATTTCTTTAGGAGATATAGGGCTGTTTAGGTCATTGATCTGATCCTTGTTTAACTTTGGACCTTGGTATCTGTCTAGAAAGTTATCCATTTCATCCAGATTTTCCAGTTTTTTTGAATATAACCTTTTGTAGAAGGATCTGATGGTGTTTTGGATTTCCTCTGGATCTGTTGTTATGTCTCCCTTTTCATTTCTGATTTTGTTGATTCGGATGCTGTCCCTGTGTCCTCTAGTGAGTCTGGCCAAGGGTTTCTCTATCTTGTTGACTTTTTCAAAGAACCAGCTCCTGATTTGATTGATTCTTTGGATAGTTCTTTTTGTTTCCACATGGTTGATTTCACCCCTGAGTTTGATTATTTCCTGCTGTCTACTCCTCTTAGGTGACTTTGCTTCCATTTGTTCTAGAGCTTGCAGATGTGCTGCCAAGCTACTGGTGTAAGCTCTCTCCATTTTTTTTTTTTTTGTAGGAACTCAGAGCTATGAATTTACGTCTCAGGAATGCTTTCATTGTGTCCCATAAATTTGGGTATGTTGTGGCTTCATTTTCATTAAACTCTAGGAAGTCTTTAATTTCTTTCTTTATTCCTTCCTGGACCAAAGTATCATTGAGTAGAGTGTTGTTTAGTTTCCAAGTGAATGATGGTGTTCTGCTACTTATGTTGTTATTGAAGAGCAGCCTTAGTCCATCGTGATCTGAAAGGATGCATGGGACAATTTCAATATTTTTGAATCTGTTGAGGGCTGTTTTGTGGCCAAGTATGTGATCAATTTTGGAGAAGGTGCCATGAGGTGCTGAGAAAAAGGTATATCCTTTTGTTTTAGGATGAAATATTCTGTAGATATCTGCTAAGTCCATTTGTTTCATAGCTTCCCTTAGTTCGACTGAGTCTCTGTTTAATTTCTGTTTCTAGGATCTGTCCATTGATGAGAGTGGGGTGTTGAAGTCTCCCACTATTATTGTGTGAGGTGCAATGTGTGTTTTAAGCTTTACTAAAGTTTCTTTAATGAAAGTGGCTGCCCTTGCATTTGGAGCATAGATATTCAGAATTGAAAGTTCCTCTTGGAAGATTTTGCCTTTGATGAGTATGAAGTGCCCCTCTTTGTCTCTTTTGATAATTTTGGGTTGAAAGTCTATTTTATTTGATATTAGAATGGCTAACCCAGCTTTTTTTTTTGGGCCGTATGCTTAGAATACTGTTTTCCAGCCTTTCACTCTGAGGTGGTGTCTGTCGTTTTTCCTGAGGTGTGTTTCTTGTAGACAACAAAATGTTGGGTCCTGTTTG
Organism: Mus minutoides; assembly: GCA_902729485.2. Classification (NCBI taxonomy): domain Eukaryota; kingdom Metazoa; phylum Chordata; class Mammalia; order Rodentia; family Muridae; genus Mus; species Mus minutoides. The sequence continues at coordinate 2,556,436 of LR749501.1, forward strand.
TGTAGCCAGTCTGATAGTCTTTGCCTTTTTATGGGAGAATTGAGTCCATTGATATTAAGCGATATTAAGGTACAGTAATTGTTGCTTCCTGTCATTTTTGTTTTTAGAGTTGGGATTCTGTTCTTGTGGCTGTCTTCTTTTAGGTTTGTTGAAGGATTACTTTCTTGCTTTCTCTAGGGCAAAGTTTCTGTCCTTGTATTGGTGTTTTTCTGTTATTATCCTTTGAAGGGCTGGATTTGTGGAAAGATATTGTGTGAATTTGAGTTTGTCGTGGAATACTTTGGTTTCTCCATCTATGGTAAATGAGAGTTTTGCTGGGTATAGTAGCCTGGACTGGCATTTGTGTTCTCTTAGTGTCTGTATAATCTCTGTCCATGATCTTCTGGCTTTCATAGTCTCTGGTGAGTAGTCTGGAGTAATTCTGATAGACTTGCCCTTATACGTTACTTGACCTTTTTCCCTTGCTGCCTTTAATATTCTGTCTTTATTTAGTGTGTTTGTTGTTCTGATTATTATGTGTCGGGAGGAATTTCTCTTCTGGTCAAGCCTATTTGGAGTTCTATAGGCTTCTTGTATGTTTATGGGCATGTCATTCTTTAGGTATGGAAAGTTTTCTTCTATTATTTTGTTGAAGATATTTACTGGCCCTTTAGTTTGATAGTCTTCCTTCTCATCTACTCCTATTATCCTTAAGTTTGGTCTTCTCATTGTGTCTTGGATTTCCTGGATATTTTGTGTTAGAATCTTTTTGCATTTAGCATTTTCTTTGATTGTCTTGTCTATGCTCCCAATAGAATCTTCTGTGCCTGAGATTCTCTCTTCTATCTCTTGTATTCTGTTGCTGATGCTCATATCTATGGTTCCTGATTTTTTTCCTATGGTTTCTATCACCAGGGTTATCTCCTTTTGGTTTTTCTTAATTGTTTCTACTTCTACTTTTAGGTCCTGGATGGTTTTGTTCCATTCCATCACCTGTTTGATATTGTTTTCCTGTAGCTCTCTAAGTATATCCTTTTTAAATGCTTCTAGTTGTTTATCTGTGTTTTCCTGTAACTCTCTAAGTTTTTCCTCTTTAGATGCTTCTAGTTGTTTATCTGTGTTTTCCTGTATTTCCTTCTTATAGTCCTCCATCATCATCATGACCAGTGACTTTATATCCATGTCCTGCTTTTCTGGTGTGCTGTTGTATCTAGGACTTGATGTGGTTGGTGAGTTTGGATCTGGTGATGCCAAGTACCCTCGGATTCCGTTGCTTCTGTTCTTACGCTTGCCTCCTGCCATCTCTGCCTGAGGAGACCTGACGTTGGTGCAGACCAGAAAGGACCTGCTGTTCTGCCCTGGGCCTTTATCAATCTCCTGGCTGATGTCTCAAGTTCCACGAGATTGGGCCGGAACAGAGGCTGTGTTCCCCTGCTCACCTCAGGTCCCAAGATAGCTTGGGGAGTCCCGAAGGAGCCTTTGATAGTGCACAGCACCTGTGGGGAGACCCGAGCTGGTGCTGGGTGGGCCGGACCAGACCGGAAGGGAGGGGCTGTTCTGCCCTGGGTCACTATCAATCTCCCGGCTGGTGTCTTAGGTTCCATGAGCTTGGGCTAGAACAGAGGCTTTGTCCCCCTGCACTATTGAGGTCCCCGGGTAGCTTGGAGGGTCCCGAAGGAGCCTAAGAGAGTGCACAGTGCCTGATGCCTGAGCCCTGAGCTCCTGATGTGATCTTAAAGTCCTGGGAGTTGCTGGGCTCAGAGGAAAGATGGCGGGGTGGGTGGTGCTCTGGCTGGGAGAGGCCCAGCCTCTGGTGGGGCAGAGTTCTTGGATCCTGCCCCTGCTGGTAACTGCTGACCCACTGCTCCCAACACCACCTCTGCACTGCACTCACGCGTAACCCCGATGAGATCTTAAAGTCCTGGGGTGTGTGAATTGCAGGACAGGCCCTAGCTGCGTCTGCTGGGCTCAGAGGAAAGATCAGAATATATTTTTAAAAAGTATTTCCATCTGTAATTTAGTTAATATGGCCTTGGGCAAAATGAGACAACTTTGAAAGTATGCTATTTACCTTATTGAAAACCATTTAATTAATTTTCTCCTTTCAATTTTATGGCACTATCAAAAATGCAAAAGGAGAGGTTGTGTTATACCATTTCTGAAAAGTGCGGCTTAGGTCTCTCTTGTTGTGTCAAAACCCATTACAAATTCTCCATAAAGAGAGGATTTATTTTAGCTTAGAGCTGTGTTATAGCTGATCACCAAAGGAAGTCAAGGCAGGATCCCAAAGCAGGGACCAGGAGGCAAGAACTGAAGCAGAGGCCATGGAGGAATGCTGCTTATTGGCTCTCTGCCCCTGGCTTGCTCAACCTGGTATCATTATACTACCCAGGACCACCTGCCCAGGGGAGGCATCACTCAATAGTAGGCTGTGCCCACCCACATCAATCACCAATCAAGAAAACAAACACCTCCACAGACTTGCCCATGAACCCCAATAGAAGCAATTCCTTGGTATGAACTTTCTTTTCAGATTATTCTAGCCTGCTTCAAGTTGATAAAAATACTAACCAGAACATAGAGTTTCTTCTCACTGTTGTTATTCTGTGTAGGGTTTATTGTTAATAAAATTGTTAAAATGTATCTGTACAGACTTTTCTCGTATTCTTAGTATAGAAGTTACTACTTTTTATATTTCAAACTCTGTATGTGCATTTTAAAAATTGTAAAGATGCAGTCTTTTCTATCCATCTGAAATTCAACTTCTTTCACACAGTGTTCATCCATAAAATAGTAATTTATATAAGGATTCATCTTTCATGTCTTTAGATTTTGAATAGCTCTTTAAGTGGCCTCCAATTAACAATTCAGTCCTTGTTTCCACTGTCATTATGGTGAGGTCACCAGTTTCAAAAGATTATCAGAAACAAGTAATGGGAATTTCATCAAGTGCAGCTACACTGTGGTATAGTGAAGGCGGAAATGACTATGAACACAGGGATGCTTGATGGTGAATGCAACACACAACAATTACAGCAGTATCAGTCATAATTAGTTCATTCTGTTAAAACCATACATCTTTTTTTGTGTGACTAACAGAACTCAGGACAACGAAGTGCAAAGACAGATGCTGCCACTGAAAATCGAAGCCCATAGTTACCATGACTCCTGAAATCATGAAGTTGGCTACCATGAACAGCTGAAAGAGAAAAGAGATAATTATATGATTAGAAAATAAATATCTACTTTAGCCAGACCTCAAAGAACATGATCAGGGTCTTAGGGAGCGATCTGTGATGAAGGAAATATTTTAAAGAACTCTTTCAATGTTGGTGCTGCCCTCATGCAGAGAGGAATTCTGGACCTTGTAAGAATACTGGCTGTGGGCCTACTGTGTGATCCTTGTACTCCCTTAGTCCTCAGTCTTAGTTTCATAAAGTGAAAAACAAACCCACATATATCAAGGAATACTTTTAAACATGAAAATAAAAACTCAAATGACTGTGTTCAGCTTTTATTGATAGTCAATGGCATTATGTATTAATTAAAATTATCTCTACAGACTTTTGATTGAATGCCCAGTTCAGAAGGACTTCCTATGCAAGATTTATTCCTTCAGTACATAGCAGGTTGATTTAATCAGTCTAGAACAGAGTATTGATAGTTCTGTGCTAGAATAGTTCTGTGCTAGAAAGCAAGAACTGAGTTGATAAAAAAATTTATAAACATTTGTGGATTCAAAATGTTTTTATGATTTAAAACCTTTAGAACTAGCAAATGAGTTTAAGAACTACAGGGCTTTTCACTGTGGAAAGGATTGTTCTGAATTATTTCACTAAATACAGCACATGTGCTTTTTTTATGAAAACGACTGTTTTCTTTAGATGTTAGATGTCAGCAGTACGATATACATCTATTTAGTATATTCCGAGTATGTCTTTTATTTCATAGAGTGCATTATTGGAGAGAAAGGAGAACATTCTAGCTTTCTTTTGTTTTTGAGGCAGGGTCTCACTAGGTTGCCCTGCAGGGCCTGGAACTGGCTGTGTAGATCAGAATGGCTTTGAAGTCAAATGACTCTGTCTGCTTCTGGAGTGTTGAGATTTAAGGGACACACTAGAAGGACTGAACTAAGATCCCTAGCTTTGTTTTTTTAATGTAGTGCTGAGAATAGATGGCGAATATGAAGCATGCAGGTTTAATCTGATATGTATAGAATTCCTTGGCAAGTGTGGGGGTAGTCATATGCTTGCCTATCAGGCACCAAGCCTCAGATTTGATACTCCCTCCTGACATATGCCTGGTGCTCCACATTCATAGTCCCAGCACTGTGGGCTCGATGCAGGAGAATCAAGTTGGAGGACAAGAAAAGGAAAGACCTGGTACAATAGAGAATGCAATAGAAAGAGCTTCTGCCAGATTTTGAGGGTGCTGATGATGTTCAGAATCCAAAAAATCCTTAGGAAGTGTCATTCCTGCATTGCCTAGAGATCAAATGTGAAGCACCAGACAGACTTGTCTTGAAAAACAAAAACAAAAAAACCCAAACAAACAAAAAAAAAGTCTTTGCAGTCTTGAGTCCAGGCAAACTCTGCTTCCCTAAATAGTGGTCAGGACTAGTCTGTATTGGCTGACAAAGGCTAGCCAGCCTTTGCGCATGCACAGTATCCAGCAGACACTCTACCCTCCTGTGTTCACAAGCATTGCCTGGCAACAGGGGTATGTCACCTCCCCACCCCAGCCCTGGCAATTGACAGAAGTCTTAGTACTGTTGCCCTTGGGCAGCTTGCTGTGGCAGTTGCTAGACTTGCTTGCTCCTGCTCCATCTGGCTTAGGGGAAAAAGGTAGCCATGGGAGGAGCAAGGCCCAACCTTAACACCATGAAGGAAATCCTGGGCTTCTGGAATCAAAGTCAGTTGTCCTTACCATCCTCTTACAACCGGAGCTGGACCTTTCTGGGTCCTGGACATCAATGTGACAATGTTGGTACCCTCCCCTTTCCTAGACACCCCAATACATACAAAGTCTTGTGAAAGTGTCACAAGGCTTTGAGCCTGGGTGACACAGTACAGCATAAACTTATCCTTAGCAGCCATGGAAGGAATGGCTGAGACAGGAAGAGCAAGTGACTGAAACTGGGAGGAAGTCAAGGGGTAGGCTGCAGAAGTGAAGTGCTGGCTATCTGGACAAGGGACCGGGGAGAAGAGTGAGGCAATTGTTATCTACAGCCAGAAAGGACTTCCTACTAACCCGTGGGCCCTGATGTAGGGAAAAGGGGTGAAAAAAGCCACCAATCCCTGAGCTTCCCACAATACCCACCAATCTCTGAGGACTTCTCATCGTCCTAAGCTCAGGACTTGAAATTCCACCAATTCTCACTCTGGAAATCTCTGCCCTGAGAAGCTCCATTCCTTCAGAAATCATACATAACCACTGCCCCTTTGTCGAGTTCCTATTGTCCACTAGTGGAGCAGAGGGCAGCCTTCCCTGGATTCCTTCCTCCTCTTCCTGGATTCTTCCCTTCAATAAATCTTCTTTATGAGATTTACTGCCTGGAGTGACTCATCAGAAGAAGCAAAGATTAGAAGAAACAGAGAAGAAGGAGCTGGGCTGAGGCTCCTGAGTGCCTCAGCTCAGCTGGACATACCCTTCCTGGGGAGCTACAGTGCCTCTGCTGAGGCGGCTTCCTCTTAGAGCTGTAAGGTTCCTAAAATTCCACGTCTCAGGCTACTCTTCCCTTGGGGTACTGTCCCACCTCAGAGCTGTGTGGATCCTGGGTGTCAGGGTCCCAGGATGCCCTTCCATTTGAGCAGAAACACACCACCAACTCAGGTGATAGAGAAAACACTACCTTTATAAACTTTGTATACTTTGTAAACCATTAGGCAAGATAGTGTCCAAACTGCAGGCCTAAGGAGCTCCAGAGATCAGGCCCTGCCCCCAGACTTTCTAAGGGCCCTAACTATTGGTTTTCTAATAGCTGTAAAGGTCTTTTTTAGCTCCAAGGTGACACTCACTGGTCAGTTTGCAGACCTGCCCACCCACTTCAGGAAAGGTCTCCCACTCTGATTGACTTCTGGGGTGCAGCTTCACTTCCATAGAAGGTGTTTATTTTTTATTTATAACAGGAACCTGACTAACCCCTTGCATTCAGTAGCTAGACTTCTATAATGCCTAGAGGCAGCACAAGATGGAGCCGCTGGATATGGGTAGCTCTGTTTCTCTCAGCACACTAGACATTGTGATCAGTCATCAGCTTAGAAAGACACTTTTCTCTGCTTCCATCTTCAGTTGCTAGGTCTTTTCTGAATGGCATTACACTCATATTAACCTACTTGTCTAGCTCATGGGAATATCCTGTCATGTTCTACCATCCGTACATTCTCTGCTGTCACCTTCTTCTGAGAATTTGATCCACATGCCTTTCTTCCTGGGGAGCTCATGCTCTGGTCTATTCACCATCTTCTATGCAGAGTCTAGTACAATGTCAGAATGTCAGGAAGCTATGGGCTGGGTAATAACCCAGGTACTAGGGACTCTGTCCTTCTCATCCCATGATATTACATCCTCTCACTTCTCCCTTGAAGATCTTGGTACTTTCCCACAAGACGCTGCTGAATGTGGCTACCTGGAAGGACAACAAAAGGCCTCTGGCTGCCAGAGAGGAGGGCACTACCAATAAGTCAAGCAACCTCATCTGCATCATCACAAGCATCTGTAGTATGTAGGTCTGGTAAACACGGTATGGGCGTCTCCCTTCCCTGGATGCCACCATCACGTGTGATATGGGTCAGTCACTTCATCGTGTGGACCTAGAATTCCTCTGCAGGTAAGGGCTTGGGAATTGGGCCATGTGCAGCCATGCTGGTGGTTGATGTCACTTGTTATTCCTTAAATATGATAAATCCGAGTATCCAGCTGTTACAGAGCACCTTCCTCCTTTGCTCTTCACCCATGATTCAGCAAGGGTGCTGCTCACTAATCTATCAGTGGGATGGTGGCAGAAGGGAAGCAAGCAGAGTATCATAGGCTTGCCTCTCAATGTGATTGTTAATTCCTGGAAGGTCATTAGTGGAGGGATGTTGAGGGTCTGAGAAAACACCTCTTTGCTCTCAACTGACACATGGCATGAACTGACAGAGGTCCCTCTAACCCTTATAAGAACACCCTGAAGGCAATATTTAGATTTTGACTAGAGATGAGACATTCAGAAGGAGTGAGGCAGTGTGCCTCACTGAGCATGACTTGGGGAGCCACAGTTTGATAACTTTGACTGATGAAGAGAACTACCAGATATCTTCCACTGTTGTCCCTGGGTTGTTTTAGAGTCATTGTGATTATCTGAAGCAAAACCTTTTCAGCTTCATTTCCATCACAGTGACTGGACACTTCCAGGTTATACTGCATTACCAAGTGAACCCAAGGCATATCTGCAAAGGGAACACCCATGTCATATCCACAGTCAAGAGCAGAGAGAAATAAACACATACATGTAAGCTTGCTTGCATGTGCTCATCTAAAGCTCTGTGCTATTGTGCAGTCTGGTACCCAATCCTAAAGAATGGCACTGCCCAAATTGTTGTGTCTTCCCAGGTTAATTAAGATAATGAAATTGATCCTGTATAGATATGCTCAAAGGGGAACTTTATCTAGAGGATTCCTCTGTGAAGACTCTCCCTCCAGGTCACTTCTCCTGTACTACTTGAGATTTCTAATTAAAGAGCATGAATTGCTCCCAGTGGCCACCATATCTCCCAACATTGAAAATTATCAGATTCATGACTAGAGGTTTCAGCTTCTCATTTTACCTAGGCTCAAACCTGACATCTTGTAGTGTGTCCTACCTGTCCCTCTCAGCTTCTCCCTACATTATACCTGACACTGTTTTCACTCAGCCATCAGCTCATCACTGGGATGTCTCTACTGTGTCCTTGACTAATGCTTTCTACACAGGGATTAAGATTTCACAGCAGACATCTTTGACTTCAGGTTGATCTTTTTTTCTATTTCCTCTGCTAGGTCCTTTTCCAGGAGTGGAGTCCCTCCCTCCAAGAGAGGTTAGCAGCTGGTCAGACTTTCAGGCCATTTTCCTTCTGCTAGCCTGTACTTCTTTGAGTAGGTCCAATTCAGTGCTAGTAGGTATGTATAATGCTTACAGACCTTACCCTAATTTTTACAGATGGTATGGGCATTGAGATTATGTAACCTTGGAACGCATTTTAAATTAGTTACATATGTACTCACTAATGACATATTTTATGTCTTCTTTGTCTGTCTTTTCTGCTTCTGTTTCTATATCTCTGTTACTTCAACATTGTCTCTGTCTTTGCATTTGTTCCTGACTCTCTCATGTTCTCTATCTCTCTTCCTCTCTGCCTCTTGCCTTCTCTCTCTCTCTCTCTGTCTGTCTCTGTCTGTTTCTCTCTCTCTCTCTTTCACTCTCTCTCTCTCTCTCTCTCTCTCTCTCTGAGTGTGAGTGTGTGAGTGTGTATGTGTGTGTGTGGTAGCATGTATATTTTCTGGGTAGCTTGTGGATGTCAGAGAATAACTCTAATGAGGCATTTCTCAAACCATTAAAGGACATAGGCATTTAACTCTATTTACTATTCTTGGAAAAGTTTTATAGGTGGAAGAACCTGAAGGATCTGAGGCTGTGCCAGTCCATGCTGGAGAAGTACCTGACTGGACTGGGGAGTAGAAACCTCGGCCATGGACCATAAATGTGCTGTTCTCCTTCCTTGGGTGACAGTCATAACATTGGAATCTTCTCTGTCATTCAGAATTTTCTTGGTTGTTGATTTGGAGATCTTCAATCTCTCAACATAGTTCTTTATTATCAAGTAGTATTGAATCTTAGCATCCTATTTTATTTGCCCCTGTTATTTCTGTCCACCTTTATTTTGCCAGAACTTTCTATGGCTATGACAGTACGTTGGTAACACTTTAGGATTGGCAAGGCCACATCAGGATACCAAGAGCCCTTACACAAGATAGTCTTCTTGTAATACTAATCTTGACTCAGTGGTGAGAGAGAACTTAAAACTCAGAGCATGACCTGCCCCAGTGTGGTTCCTGAGCCTGAGAGCTCCCAGCTCCACTGTCCAACCTTCTTGGTTTATTCTGGGTTTGGACCTTTTGCAGTGTTTTCTTGTCAGTGTCAACAACTACTTTGGTAGTAGCTGGAAGCCCAGAAATCAAGGGGTGGGAGTTTCTTGCATGATCTTGACCCATGTTGGGTCTTCTAACTTCCATCTCCATATTCAACATTAAATATACCATATCTCTCCAAAGGTCATGCCTGTTCCAGTTTCCTGAACTCAGTGAGGAGGTTGGACCAAGTGTCAAAGGAATGACTCTTTTGCTTTTATCAGAGAGTCTGAGCAAAAACACTGATGTTCTGGGAAAAACTTGACTTCTCAGTGGGATCTTCATCTGCTGTAAATAACCAACAACCCATTCAAGGAGCAATATTCCTCTGCCATGATGAAAACCAGGTAGACAGTGAGTCCACAGCAGGAAATGGGTCTGAGGTCTACCACCTTAATGCTTCCAATTCTGTCTTCTAGGGAATGCTAACAAATCTGCATGCTCCTATGTCCCAGAGGATGATAAAAGGTGCTGCAGTTGGCATGATTGCTGACATGAGATGCTCAGAGGTGCACCACAAACCCAAAACACAATATTCACATAGTCTTCATGGTCTTTCCTTAGTCTCCCCTTAGAGACAGAACTGAAATACATGGACCACATCTTTTACATGCAGGAAAGATGATCATTTTAGATAACTTAGCTTTTGATGCTAAGACCCTGTGATTCCAAAAAGCTATGAGAGGAGAGAGCACAAAGCAGAGCTCAGTCCTGCAGCTCATACCATGCATAGCTGACGTCCTCAGTCCTGCAGCTCATTCCATGCATAGCTGATGTCCTCAGTCCTGCAGCTCATTCCATGCATAGCTGATGTCCTCAGTCCTGCAGCTCATACCATGCATAGCTGATGTCCTCAGTCCTGCAGCTCATACCATGCATAGCTGATGTCCTCAGTCCTGCAGCTCATACCATGCATAGCTGATGTCCTCAGTCCTGCAGCTCATACCATGCATAGCTGACGTCCTCAGTCCTGCAGCTCATTCCATGCATAGCTGATGTCCTCGGTTCTGTTCTCAGGGGGCATCATGGGGAAATGTCTATTTCATGTCATAGGAAACTCCCAATCAGTCTCATGACTCTGCACCTAGAGCAGAGACTTTGATTGTATCAATCCTAAAACAAGTGAGGTTGGAAACATGGCTGCATAGGACTAGTCCTACCACACTTGCTGAGGCTATTGTGAGTGATGTACCCGTACATCTTTATCCAATGCCATCTAGGTATATATTAGGTACTCTTGATAGACTAACAATCCAATGCATCTACATTGTCGATATATGGAAGGACAGGGTATTTAGTGTTTTGGTAAATGTACCCATATCTGTCAATGACTGAGATAAATATACACTGTGTCCTTGTGAGAAAGGGAAAACCACTCTGAAGAAGGTCTCTCCTGAGGACGATGGCCCTGAGAACACAGAAACCCAGCAAGGCTCACAGGGAAGGGCCACATTTGAAGCCCTGCTTGACAGACCCAGCATCTCTCCTTCCTCCTGGCTTTCTTTGTAAAACAGTCTTCCCCTCAGACACACCCATTTCAGTCATTCTCACAACCATCACCTTAGCACACATTCTGTATGTCAGCCAACTCTTACACCCCTCCTTTTGTGTAACATGGGAAGATGGTAGTCATGCCCAGGGTCCTAAGAGTTCTATACTAAACCTGCCCTACTGCTCATTTAGACCTGTCAGCAGGCTTTGCTCTTGTGGAATAAGGGCAGATGTTGGCCATATCCAGTGTCCTGACAGCTTTAGAATGAGCCCACTTCATTACACAGCTAGGCCGGTCACAGCAGGCTTTTCTGTGAGCCATGTGGGCACCTTTTTCCTTTTGTATGCTTTTCTTGTAAAGTAGACCTAAGGGATGCTATCAGGAAATCCCTTCACCTTGAAAGTGTTCACAGCTCCTCCCTCATGTCCTTGGCATTTTGATATGAGCCAAGCTCTAATTACACCCATAGCAAATGGAAGCCAAATCACACCCCATTCATTCCTGACCTGGTCCTGATCTCACTTCCAAAATACTCAGAGGACATAATCCATCTGTCAATTTTCTAAGGTGTAGATGATGAACTGGCAGTTGGAGGGAATTTAGAGTGAAAGAATCTCTCTTGAGCATCCTCAGAGAGGTGTAGCTGTTCAGACCCACATAGAGGGAAACCACGACTTCAAGCTGGCCTTTGGGAGCACCATATCTTCTCAGGACATTAAACAATAATATTGGGATTCTTCTAAAGTGGCAGTGGCCCATACTCTCAGAACAGAGTGCTGTGTCTTTTTAAATCATAGAGAAAGATGGTCTCCTTATTCTACAGATATGAGCTAGGTTTAGAACTGCTCATGCTGAGAGATGGGCATGTTCAATCAGAAGGTAGCCTTTTCTTCTGGTACCACACGGAGCCATTGATCACCTGTTTCATTCTTTCTGCTGCCGGGAAATCCCAAGTGCTTTTGAGTTTAACACAGGGAGCCACTGGGTTACCTTTTCCTACACATTCTGCCCACAAACCAGCCAGGCTCTCTTGATTCACAGAATACTAAGGTGTCCTGTAAGCTTTCCCAGTCTCTCTGATGAACTCAACCTTCCTGGTTATTAGCACTTGCTCTGGACAATGCCCCTGAAAAGCCATGTGCTTTTATTATCATCATTGCATGCTTTTACCATTCTGTTCGGTATAAGTGAACATTCATGAAGATCAACTTAAAAATATGCATGTAAAATGTATTCACAAATGTGTCAATGCTCTTGTCCCAAGCTGTTATGCCACCAAGCCCCTGCTCCAAGCAGGGGTAAGTTCTTTCATTCTCAAGATTTGCTCTGTCTTTCCAGGATTTGCTCAGTTGCATCTGGCCCGTGTTTCCTGGGGATGTTTGCTTCTGGTTTGTAGCAATGACCCTGCTGCTTTTGGCTGGCAGACTATCTCTTTTTTCTCAGGTGGATGTTAAGCAGACCGTCTCCCTTGTCTTGTCTTGTCTCATGTGCAGTTATCATTATAAATCAGCTTGCAAGAAGGAGCTGAAAAGACCACTTGCAATGTTTTTTATGGGCTTGATTGTCAAGGTTACATAGACATGAGAACAAGGTGGGTCAAGAGAAACATAGTAAGCTGCTAAATCCTATCCAATTCACAGTAATGTGTTCAAATGTGGGATGCTTAAACTTGGGAGGATAAATAGTACTTTTCAAATCTATAGGCTTGAACCTAGCCATGCAGAGTCCAAAGAATTCCACTTCAGGTTTTAGGTTTACCCAGGGCCTAAAGACAAATCTACAATAGCCATTGGCTTTCCTACAAACATGTAAAAGCAGATGCTACTACTAGATGTTCTGAATGGTCCTTTTCTTGTAGTTTACTTGTCATCCTTCAGGCTCTTAGCTTCCTTCTCTGCCATGTGTTCTTGAGGCCTCTTGGACAATACTGTGCTCCCTTCTTTGCAGTGTCAGCCTCGCCCCAAAAATCTGGGATCTTACAAAGACTGGATAATGTTGCAATGAGGGGTCTGCTGTCATTTGCCCTAAATAGAAGCTGAGTGAGATGTCAGGGTTTCCTGAGTTCAAAGTACCTGAGCAGAGTGAGGCAGGACAGATACACAGAGTCTCAAATCAGTGGTCATGATTTACTCACACACTTCTCTACTGTGGACAAAAGCACAAGATACGAACCTGACTCTTAGTTGGCTTGCTCCTCAATACACTCTTATAGCTTTTCAACTTGGACCACATTTGTTATGGTCAAAGATGCAGTCTAGTGTGTTTTAAATTCCAATCTATTGGTTGATGGATGAGTTAGGATGCTCAAAGTATACTGTTTGTACACCATTCTGTGCTCCATTTTGATCCCTGACTTTGGTACCACCATTTCATGTGATCTCTCCAGAATTCATCCCAACATTTATCATCATGCATAAACTTTCCAACCAGCTCTAAGAATTTATTTCCCAGAAAAATAGAATATCCTTGGATGGCAATAACTTCTGTGGGCTCTTATAAGTCCATCCTGGTGGATGGTATTGTTCTGCCAGTAACTGGAACAATGAGTCTCTGCTGGTCCATGATGAGCAGATTCCAGACACCTTTGATCAAAATGTAATGAGATGATGTTGGTCCTTTGACTGTTAAGTAAGTATTCAAAATGGTTTTTGGACACCCCATTTGCACAAAGAAGACAAGAAGTTTACAGAGGGCTTTTGGGGCTTTGGGACCCTGCTTGTGTGTTTACCAAAGTACTAGTCTGGGAGGACATCTTTGGACAGTGGCATATCTGTAGTGTCTCATCGTTATTTCATGATGCTCCCAAGAGACTGGAAAATAGACAGAACACAGTCACATTAAAATCCAAACACTGGTGTATGAATGTTGGTCTGTGCACAATAGAGTGGACTCTCCTCAGAAGTAACATTTGGACATTTTTTTTCAGCTATGGAAGAAGAATTATTTGGCCATCATCTTCAAGCCTGCATGCATTTATATTTCTGTTCCAGCCCTTGAGCTTTTGAGTCTCTAGGGGAAAACTTTTGTTGGGGTTGCTACAGGATCTACATGCAGGTCTCTTTGCTTGCCTTCTGTACATGGATAACACAGGTGATGTATCCTGTAATTGGGCATATGATTCCTGAAGGGGTAGTTGTGTCTCTCTCTTCCCTCTGAGTACATGGGGTCTTCCCATTCTCTACGCCAACTCACTCCATTCTTGAAGCTCTTGCACACCTGCTCCCCAGTCCCAGTCACGGTCTGACCACAAGTGATTAGACTTTTGAGGTGCCCAGGAGAATACCCCTAACTGGATGTTTCCATTCTTAGCCCCATTGTAGGAAGGAGAACAAAGACCTGGAGATGTCATGCTGTTCACCTGTTCAAAGAGTGCAGAAGAGCAGGCAACCAACACCAGAGCTTCTGAGTGCTAGGACCCTGTCACTTTCCACAGGGTATCTAGGATGCCTCTGTACAGGTGGTATGGCAGAAGTTAATTCTTTCCAAAAGAGCCTGACTGACATAATGAAGAGAGAGACCACTACCTCCCTGTCACAGTCTTCTTCAGCTCTTGCATGTCTCCTTGGCTACCACTTCAGAGAGCTTCTGGTTCTCCTGACAGGAGAGCTCCAGCAAAAACTCGGACTTCAGGTTAGAGGGACAAGTATAGCAATATGGGTTTCTAATGCATTGGCCCAGTGCTAGCACATCTGAAAGGTGCAAAGACTGGTGGGAAAGGCCTGGTAACATATCTTTTGCAAGAAATCAGTTCTTCTCTCAACTCATACAAGTTCCTTCATTTTGTTCTCTATATCCAGTCTCTTGATCCTGAACAGACTATTCTAGCTGATGAGGCCAGGCTTAGAAGATGGGCGACAGCCAAGGGGCCTGGCCAATATAAGGACAAGTCACACCTTGAAACACTTATGCACAGGAGAAAAGTACAAGTCTCATAAGACACTCCAGCATAGAGAGAGTCTGACAGACTCAGGTCAGAGGTTACCTCCAAATAATAGAAGAGGAAGAAGGCCCCACTCCACTGAAGAAGCCTGTTGCTGAGGCCCTTGCAACCAGGACTATGATTGTGAAACTTGTTTCTCCATGGATACCGGTTTCAGAAATCTTGTCCCCAGGTATCCACAGTCCTCCTCACATACCTCATTTTATAGAACTTTGCAAGACCTGACATTGTGTCATGTGCTGATGATATCCCACTTGACACATGGGGTAACAAAGATTTTTACCCATTCAAGGCTATGGAAATAGGCTGGACTCACTGTTGACATTAAAGTTGCATTTCTCTAATTTGTGGATATTGACCTTTTTCAAACTTGTTTGACATCCTCCATATCTATGATAACAGGAAACAAGGATCAGGATCTGATATTTCAGAATCCCATACCTCAAAACAGTACAGATACCACTCCAGAATGAATTCAAAGACAAAGTGTCTGATATAGAAATTTTACAGATTAATTTATAGGTCCAGGACTTAGCCACATAAAACCTACAGAGAATCAGTCGGTGCATTCCAACTTTAGAAACTGAGAGATGCCAGTAAAGAAAATGACCCGTGGGAGGCTCACAACGTCACATCATTGCCTCTGTGACCCTAGTGCTGTGGTTGCCTTGCTCTCTGTCCCCATTGACAGAGCAATGTGCAGGGCAGCAGAGCAGTTCAGTGGCCCTAGGGTGGTGTGGTGGGTGGTTCCAGGGCACACTGCCACTCCTCCATCCTCTACATCTAGGATGAATTGAAAGCCAGAGGAAAATGGGAAGGATTGTATGAGGACAAGATCCGTGGCCCAGTTCAGCCTAGTTGTCATCTACCAGGCTGGAAGAGCGCAGCTGCTTCTGTATCAAGGATTCAGGTCAGAAATGTCACCAGAGACAGAGGAGTCAATGCTCACCCTATGAATGTACTGTACCTGACATCTTGCACTATGACAGAACAAAGACAGGAAAGCTTGCAATACAGGAACTGGCACACAGCTGGCATAGGGGGATTCTCTGGCACAGGATTTGTTGAGTATACTGGAAGTTGACAAGCCAGCAGAAGTACAGGGCACACACTGAGGTCATGTGCCTGGTAGCATGAGCTATGTAACCACACAGCTGGGTAGATGGGCTTTCGTGCTCTTACTGAAGCAGAACCATAGCAGGGCCTGCCTGAGCCTCCATCAGTACCTTTGGTTCCAGCTGCTTCTCTCTCTTGCAAGTCACAAGCCATATGAAGCACTACTCTTGGCTGCCAGCATCACATGGGCTTTGTTCATGTTACAGACATGGCATACAAGAATCTACTCCCCTCCTTCCTATGAGCTGGACTAGGGATATGGGGACATCAGATCCCGAGGCCCAGACTTCTGACCATTCCCATAGATTATCAGGGAAATATTTTAACCTTGGATTTCCTGATCTGAGTAGCCAAATTAAACCAGTCAGTCCAGCAGCCTTATCAAGGATGATACTCTGGGAGTCATCTAAGCCAGGCCTCTCGCTCAGCTTTTCCTGCTGCCTATGTCCTGGTCAGTCACTTCCTCTGTGGCATTGAAAAGCAGCAAGTGATGAAGACCAGCTTCGAGCAAATGCCTTAAAAGAGACAGCCGGACAACCGCTCTGGTGGCAAGTAGCAAAGCTTTACTGATTTCTTCAGCTTAAGTACATGGGGTATGACTTTGCAGTTTTTGCTCATAGAATAACATCTTTGCTTAGTTAAACTTAACACACAGTATTATCTTGAATTCATTTTCCCATAATAAGAACTTCTTCAGAAGTAGGAACTGTTTTTAGCAGACCCATGGACACTCTCACTGGATAAATAATGACTCTTGGCAGAAACAAGGAGATAACTTTGGCTCACAGAAAGTTGTTAGGACATCCCTCCCTTCCAGGAGGAATGGTCCCCGAACTTTCCCCTAGTTTAACTGCTCTGACCCTTTCAGGCCAGAACCAAAGGGAAGCCATTGTTCTCCTCAGTGGTGGTAGGGGAAGCCAAGGCCTGACACTATTACTGATGCTATGATGTGCTTCCTGACTTGGCTGTCCTCTGAGAGGCTCTACCAGCAGCTGACTGAGACAGATGCAGATACTTAGACCCAACTGTAGTGGGGAACCCACATGGTTAAATTAGAGGAATGATTGAAGAAGCTGAAGGGGAGGGCAACTTTATAGAAAGACCAACAATTTCAACAACCTAGACCCCTGGGAGCTCCCAGAGACAGAGCCATCAACCAGGCAGCATAGAAGAGGTAGCCCAAGGTTCCCCAGCACATATATAGCACATATAGCAGAGACCTAGCAGAGGACTGCCTGGTCTGGCCTCAGTGTGAGAAGATGTGCTTAATCCAGGGAAGGGGGATGCTTGGGGCAGGGCACCCTCTTGGAGGCAAGTGGAGGAGGAATGAGATGAAAAACTGTGGGAGGGTTAAAATGGCTAGAATGTAAAAAAAATAAAATAATTAAAAAATAAAGTGAAATAGGAAAAAAGAAGATTGATTTATTTTGTTTATATGAGTACACTGTAGCTGTCTTCAGTCGCCAGAGGAGGGCATCAGATTCCATTACAGATGGTTGTGAACCACCATGTCTTTGCTGGGCATTGAACTCAGGACCCCTGGAAGAGCAGACAATGCTCTTAACTGCTGAGCCATCTCCCCAGCCCCATCCATATCTTATAGAGGAAAGGATTACAATGATCCTCTTAGACATGTAGTTCAGTTTTAGACCAGTCCAGAATGTTGATAAAATTGAGGCCCTTTAAGGGGCCCCTTGTGGGTCATCCATGTACCCTGGAACCAACAGCTACAGTCAGGGAATCAGACTTAGAACTTCTGGTAGTCACAGGAAAGGCAGTTCTCACATAAAGAAATAAATTTAGATTGAGATGACATCATAATGCCACCCAGGGACACCTGATCTTACATGTCACTGACAGACAGATATCAACAAGAGCACTTGACAGGCACATTGTACTTTCCCCAAGACCACTGCTTAAACTTCAGGAAGTGAACTGGCTGGTTTTGTATGTAATATTGACACAAGCTAAAGTTATAACAGAGAAAGGAGCCTCTCTTGAGGAAATGCCTGCATGACATCCAGCTGTAAGGCATTTACTCAGTGATCAAGGGGGGAGGCCCCTTGTGGGTGGTACCATCCCTGGGCTGGTAGTCTTGGGTTCTATAAGAAAGCAAGCTGAGCAATCCAGGGGAAGCAAGCCAGTAAGGAACATCCCTCCATGGCCTCTGCATCAGCTCCTGCTTCTTGACCTGCTTGAGTTCTAGTCCTGACTTCCTTTGGTGATGAACAGCAATGTGGAAGTATGTGTAAGCTGAATAAACCCTTTCTTCTCTAACTTGCTTCTTGGTCATGATGTTTGTGCAGGAATAGAAACCCTGACTAAGACAGGAAGCAAATTTATTTTGATGAGATAAGACTGTTGTTCCAGAATTCTCTTACATTGTTTTTGTTGTTGAGGAGCAGCCTAAAAGCAGAGTTGTAAGTAATAAGCAATTTCTTCCAGTCCTCCAACCCCTTTCTTTGTCTATGCAAATTTTCCTGGTGGCAAATTTATATGAAAACCTCACAGAAGACAAATAGTAGACAATTCATTAAAACATTTAACTAACTAGATTGGACACATCAAGACAAGAAGAGGTGCCAAAGAAAAGAAGTTTATGTATAACTGTGTTTGTCTGCCTTTGTACAACAAGCTTAAGTGCTAAGCATGACCACTCAGTGGAATTTGTATTTCATTTGTTACCAGAATGAGTATCTATGTCTTTCCTTTCCAAGGATGAATCATGTCTGTAGTGGATAACTATGGCAAACAGCACTTTAATTGAGTCATCAAAGTTATATCACCAGTAATGGGCAACTCTGAAAGTGTGTACTTCCAATTGTTAAATGCAGAGAGACTCCGTATCACCCATACAACATCCTTGTCAAAATGTTCAACTTGGCTTTATTCATGAGAATAAAACCATAGAGATTCCTGTTCCATTGTGGGATGTTTTTATTAATAAAATGTACGCTCCTGGGGAGGGGGGACTTCTTAAGAAGCAGACTGTCTTAAGGTGATAAAGTGACAAATGACAGTATGTGTTGTGTTGGTTACTTTTCTGGTACTGTGATAAGATGCCATGACATAGGCAACTTGCTGAAGAAAGGGTCTATTTAGGGTTAAGGTTCCAGAGGATTGGAGTCCACCACCATTGTGGGAGCATCCAGGCATGGTGGCTGGAGCAGCAGCAGTCTGAGAGCTCACATCTCAAAACCCAAGGAGTAAACAAAGAGCAAACTGAGAATTCTGTGAAGATTTTCATCTTCTGAGCACACCCCCAGATATGTGCCTCCTTCAGCAAAGCTAGGCCTTTCAAGCCTCCCCAATAGCACCACTAACAAGGGGACCAAACAGTCAAAACCCAGAGATTATTTGGGACATTTTTCATTCAAACAACCACAGCAGCCATCACTTGTCCTGGCATTAAAGTTACCCAGCTGTAAGATCATTTGAGGGCCAGTTAGGAACTTATTAAAAAGACTGTATATTTGATATTATTGTTTAGTAAATTTTGAATCACTGGGAAATGGTGGTGATGTTTTTGAAAATTATAAAAAGAATATCTTTAGGGAATAAATGCTTAAGTATATAGATGTGTATTTAGATGTATAGCTGATTTAAAAGTAATTCAACAGAGATTAATGTATGGTATATATGCATTTTACACATAGAAAAAGAAACATGGAAAACAAGAGAAAGCATATATATTAGTCGGCTTTCCATTATTGTAAAAAAACAAAAAAACAAAAAAACAGAGACAATCAGGTTATAAAGAGAAAAGATTTACTTTGGGTCAACATTACAGAAGTTTTAGCCATTGATTGAACCAATTACTCTCACACTTGTAATAAATTAGCACATCACAGCAGGAGTGTTTCCCACAGGGAAACTGCTTCCCTCATGGTCAGGAAGTGAAGAGGAAGCCTATTGTCTTGCCATCCCCTATGGACAGAGAAGACACTCCTGCAAGTCTTCCACCTCTCTTGTGGGCTTGGCAGCTTAAAAATAAAAGTTTTGGATAAAAAGGAAAGGGACATACTTTAAGAGCAATCTTAATTTAAAATCTGTGAGTTAGAAGCATGAAGGGGCCTCGGGGAGTGTAAGCACCCAATGTTGTCCGTCCTGTGTTAGAAATGAAAGGCACAGAGGGAAGGCATGAATGCAATTTGAAACCTCTTTTTATTAGATGTGTGAGAAACGCAATGGAGGTGACACATAACCCAACTTCCTGGGAAAGTAGCATTTCTTCATGGAAAAAGTTCATTTTCAGATAATAGGAGGTTAGCCCATCTGATGTTACATTCTCACTAATCACCAATAAGATAAAAAGTAGATAAGACGGAGAGTCTAAGTTTGCTGTGGATTAGTATTTTAGTAATGCCAAATAACTTTCTGGAAAATGTGTTAAATGGCATATTGATGAATAATGTCAGATAAAAAAAATAGTAAAATTCAGGCTAGCTGTTGGCACTGTGGGTAAAGGCAGTTATACATATAACTAATGGCCTCCATTCAATTGGAAGGAGAACCAACCCATGAGAGATGTTCTGTGATCTCCCTATATGCACTGTGGGGTATATCTATTTGCAATCACATACATATATGCCTACACATATACACCCAGAAATGACTATCTTGGGTTGTAAAAGAATGGTGAAGACAACTGACTTTGGTTCCAGAAGCCCAGGATATTCTTAAGAGAGGGCCTTGCCCAGCCTTAGCTAACTCTTTCCCCTAAGCCAGATGGAGCAGGAGCAAGCAAGACCAGTAACTGCCACAGCAAGCTGCCCAAGGGCAGCAATACTAAGGCTTCTGTCAATTGCCAGGATAGGGGGTGGAGGGGGTCACATACCACTGTTGCCAGGCAATGCATGTAAACACAGGAGGATGAGTGTCTGCTGGATACTCTGCATGCCCAAAGGCTGGCCAGCCTATGTCAGCCAGCACACACTAGTACTGGCTACTAGTGGCAAAGCAGTGTTTGCCTGGACTCAAGACTGCAAAGACTTGTCCAGGACCCAGAAATGACTATCTTGGGTTGTAAAAGAATGGTGAAGACAACTGACTTTGGTTCCTGAAGCCCAGGATTTTTTTCCAGGCTAGGGGAATGCTTTGCTAAAGGCTTTCTAGTTCAAATACCTGGGGTTTCAGCAACTTCCCTTCCTAAAAACTGCATCTATCCCAGGTGATCTCCAAGGGAAGTTAGCAGATACTACAGAGAGCAGCCTCCTGACTGACTCCAGTGTTGGTGGCAGGATGTGACCTTTGGAGCAGAAACAGGCTCACCTGCCAAGTGAAATGGAAAGCTACAGTGTCTGCCTTGCCTATTTGCCTTCAGCACAGCCTCTACTTCTCACATGTGCTCCAGGTTCCCCTTATGAATTTGGAAAGAACCTTACACTTAGGAACATAGTGTCCTATTCTGGAAATTTCAAGCCTTTTTCCTTTATCCATCACAGACCCCTGGAACTCTGTTTTCTCCCTAAACACTTATGGTGTCATGAGTGAATGTACCTGTTCATCCAGGATTGCCCTGCAGCCTGATATCTGACTTCCCTCTTCCTCCTCATCCCCCACCCTTTCCTCATTGAGATCCTCAAGAATTCTTCCTTTTTTTTTTTTTTTTTGGTTTTTCGAGACAGGGTTTCTCTGTATAGCCTTGGCTGTCCTGGAACTCACACTGTAGACCAGGCTGGCCTCAAACTCTTCCCTCTGAAAATGTGAGATCCTCCAGGTCTGGTGCTTCATATTTCATCTCTAGGCAATGTCAGTAATGAATGACACTTGCTTAGGATTTCTCAGATTCTCAACATCATCAGCACCCTCAAAATCTGGCAGATGCCCTTTCTATTGCATTCTCTATTGTACCAGGTCTTTCCTTTCCTTGTCTTCCAACTTGAATCCCCTGCATCTAGCCCACAGTGCTGGGACTATGAATGTGGAGCACCAGGCATATGTCAGGAGGGAGTATCAAATCTGAGGCTTGGTGCCTGCTAGAGAAGGACAAGACTGCCGCAAACTGGCCAAGAAATTCTATACATATCAGATTAAACATCCACGCTCCACTTTGCCATCCATACTCAGCACTACAATTTTCTTCTAAAACAAAGCTAGGGATCTTAGTCCAGTCCTACTAGTGTTTCCCTTACATTTCAGCACTCCAGCAGCGGACAGATACATTCATCTGGGTTCAAAGCCATTCTGATCTACACAGCAAGTTCCAGGCCATGCACAGCAACCTAGTGACACCCTGCCCCCAAAACAAAACAAAAGAAAGCTAGAATGTTCTTCTTTCTCTTCAATAATGCACTCTATGAAATAAAAGACATACTCAGAATATGCTAAATGGATGTATATGGTACTGCTGACATCTACCATCTGAACAGTCATTTTCACAAAAGAAAAGCACATGTGTTATAATTAGTGAAATAATTCAAAACAACCTTTCCACAGTGAAAATTCCTGTAGTTCTTCCTTAAACTCGTGTTAGATCTAAATGTTTTAACTTATAAAAACATTTTGAATGCATAAATGTTTGTAAAATTTTTGATTAACTCATTTTCTTGTTCTGTAGCAGAGTACTATTCTAGCAAACTATCAATACTATGTTCTAGACTGATTAAGTCAACCTGCTAGGTGCTGAAGGAATAAATCTTTCATAGGAAGTTGTTCTGAAGTAGGCATTCAGTCAACATAGTTTTTAGAAATAATTTTAATTAGTACATAATACCACTGGCTAGCCATAAAACTTTACAAAGTCATTTGAGTTTTTATTTTTATGTTTACAAGTATTCCATGATATATGTGGGTTTATTTTTCACTTTATGAAACTAAGACTGGAGGATAAGGGAATATGCCACAAGAGCAGTACCAACGTTGAAAGATTTCTTTAAAATATGTCCTTCATCACAGAACGTCCCAAAGACCCTGACCATGATCTTTGAGGCCTGCCAAAAGTAGATATGTTCTAATCACATATTTATGTCTCTAGTCTTCAGGTGTTTGTGGTAGCCAACTTCATGCTCTCAGGTGTCATGGTAACTCTGGTCTTCGATTTGCAGTGGTAGCCTCTGTCTGTGCACTTCGTTGTCCTGGACTCTGTTAGTCATAAAAGAAATATGTATGATTTTAACAAAATGAACAAATCATGACACTGCTCTCATTTTCTGGGCTTCATTCACCATCAAGCATCCCTATGTTCATAGTCATTACTGCCTTAACTGCACTCACTGGAGTTGCACTTGATGAGATCCCTGTTATCTCTTTTTGGTAATATTTTCAAACTGGTGACCTTAGCACAATAACAGTGGAAACAGGGACTAAATTGCTGGGGTCTACTTAAGCTTTCAAGTGGAGGCCATTTGAAGAGCTATCCACAGTCTAAAGACATGGGATGGAAATCCTTATAGAGTTACTATTTTATAGATAAACACTATAGGAAAGAAGTTGAATTTGAGATGTCTAGAAAAGTCTGCTTCTTTACAATTTTTCAAAATGTAGATAGAGGGTTTAAAACATAAAAACTAGTAGCCTGTATATTAAGAATATAAGAAGAATCTGTGCAGATACATTGTAACAACTTTGTTTAACAATAAACTCTACACAGAACAACTACAATAAGAAGAGACTCTGTTCTGATTAGTATTTTCATCAACTTGAAGCAGGCTAGGGTCCTCTAGAAAGAGAGAGCTCCTACCAAGGAATTGCTTCTATTGGGGTTCATGGGCAAGTCTGTGGAGGTGTTTGTTTTCTTGATTGGTGATTGATGTTGGTGGGCACAGCCTACTATTGAGTGGTGCCTCCCCTGGGCAGGTGGTCCTGGGTAGTATAATGATACCAGGTTGAGCAAGCCAGGGGCAGAGAGCCAATAAGCAGCATTCCTCCATGGCCTCTGCTTCAGTTCTTGCCTCCTGGTCCCTGCTTTAGGATCCTGCCTTGACTTCCTTTGGTGATCAGCTACAACACAGCTCTAAGCTAAAATAAATCATCTCTTCATGGAGACGCTTTGGTAATGGGTTTTGACACAACAAGAGAGACCTAAGCCGCATTTTTCAGAAATGATATAACACAACCTCTCCTTTTACAATTTTTCATAGTGCCATAAAAGTGAAGGGAAAAAATTAGTTTATTAAATGGTTTTCAATAAGGTAAATAGCATACTTTCAAAGTTGTCTCATTTTGTCCAAGGCCATGTTAACCAAATTACAGATGGTAATGCTTTAAAAAAATTTTTATGCCAACATCATAGTAAAACATTTGCAGTATTTAACATTGTCATGCCTCTAGTAGTGTTTGTAATCTGTTTAATTTTCATTTTTAATCATTGCTCACTCAGGACACCAGAAATAGATAGTTGATTGTTCTTTACACGGTCTTGTTTTGAAATGTTTGTCATATTACCATCCATGGTCCTTAAAATGTAACTCTTGTGAAATGCTTATTAAGATTTATACAGTGTTTGATCTAGAAGACCCTGGAGTAAGATAGTTTGGATAGTCACACAGAGTGCATAGCGGAATCCTGGATACAATGTAAGATGATAAAGAGTTTTAATACTATATACATAGGTAAAAAATTTGCATGACTTATTCCATTTAATAACCCAATGTTGTCTTGGCATCACAGATGACAAATTTAAGGCAAAGTAAGTTAGTTTAACCACAGTTAAAATATATTAAATGCCAACACCTTTACACAGGGTGAGGTTTCCTGTTAGTGTCACCTCCTACTCATCTTCTTACATTTCAGAAGAGTCTCCTCTTCCACACAGCTGGGATCTATTAGGCTCAAATCAGGCTGAACTTACATAGGCCGCTGCATTCCCTGCAGGCTTATAAGAGGTGCCTGATTAAGACCTTCTTCCACATACCTGTCTATGAAGTTATCTTTGTTACATCTCAGAATAAAAATCTGTCACCATAACAGCATTATTACTAAACCATGGCCTCCCTCATGAGTAGTAATTACTATTCTTACCAAATTGTGCCTAGTAGCTATGCAATCATTTTCAATGAACAGATTACCTGAGAAAATGAAAAGAGATTAATTGAAACATTATAAGAAAGAAGGCTAACTTGTGGGTTCAACAATCCAATTTTATGAGTTTTCCCCAGTGTAGAGAGGGTCTCTTTTGAGCATCACCTGTCAATAAAAATGGTCAGTGAGCTGAGGCAGAACATAGGAGAGGAGACACTGGCAGGAAGAGAGAGGAATCTGTGAAATGGGAGAGATATAAAGGAGAGAGTTGAGCTGGATCCTGAGAAGCTAGATGTTCAGGAAGAAGTGTCCAGGACTGGAGGAGAGGTAAAGTAACCATGTAGAAGACAGAGAATTGTTTAAATGAATTAAGTACATTAAGAGCTAATTAGGGAACGAGGCGAAGCATATGGCCTAGGCGTTTACGAATAAATAATTAGCCTCACAGTCATTATTGTTGGCCAGGAGGAAAAATGGAATTCATTAACTTATTTTACTGCCCAGTATGCTCAGTAGAATTCTACCAGGCTCTTCAAAGGTCTATAAGCATTAATTCCTAAATTAATTTTTAAAAATAAAAACTGAAGGAACATTTCCAACTCTTTCTATGGAGCCAGTATTATGTTAAACCTACAACCAAGTAACAACACAAAAGAAAAAAGAAAAAAGAAAAAACGAAAGGAAAAAAAGTTAATTTACAGGCCAACATCTCCTATAAGCGTATACAAAAAAAAAAAAAAAATCCTTATTAAAACCCTTGCAAACTGAAGACAGTTTTTTTTTTTTTTTTTTTTTTTTTGGTTTTTCGAGACAGGGTTTCTCTGTATAGCTCTGGCTGTCCTGGAAAGTCATTCACCAAAATGAAGTTTCATTATCTCAGAGATTCAGAAATAGTTCAACAAACAGAAGCCAATAAATGTAATAAATCATATAAAAAGACTTAAAGAAAGAACACAAGTTCATCTCAATAGACAAAGTCGAATGTCTACACAATAAAAGCCCTAGAAAGGATAGGACTGGGGAACTTGCCTCATCATAATAAAGGCAATAAGCAAAACCACATCCAGCACCATTTGAAATGGAGAAAAAAATGAAAGCAATCTCTTTGAATCTGGATGAGATAGGGCTGTCCACTATCCCCACCTCTTTTCTTTCTTTTCTTTCCATCTTTCTCTCTTTCTTTTTCTTTTTAAATGCTATCTCTTTTTGTCAGTGTTTATTCTCACTTTTTAAAAATTTATTTATTTTCTACATATGAGTACAATGTAGCTGTCTTCAGACACACCAGAAGAGGGCATCAAATTCCATTACAAATGGGTGAGCCACAATGTGGTTGCTGACAGTTGAACTCAAGACCTCTGGAAGAACAATCAGTGCTCTTAACAATGAAGCCATCTCTCCAGCCCACTCCCACCCTCACCCCTTTCTAATGCAGAGTTTGAAGCACTGGCTAGGACAGTAAAAGAGGAAGAAATTAAAGAAATACAAATAGGAAAAGAAAATGTCATGATGTATCTGTTTGCAGACAATGTGATATTATACATAAAATATTCCAAATAATCCACCATGAACAAGCCTAACCAAAGAGGTAAGAACACTATGATAAAGCTCTAAATCTCTCTGAAGAAAGAGCTTGATGAAGACACTAGAAAAATAAAGACTTCCCACAAGAATGGTTTAGAAAAAATATTGTAAAAGTGACCATATACAAAACAATTTACAGATGGAATGCAATCCAAATCAAAAGCCCCACAACAGTATTCAAATAAATACTTTGAAACATCCTAAAATCCATATGGATCCATGAAAGATTGCAGATCATCAAACCAGTAATGAGCAAAAAGAATAATGCTGAAGGAATGAGCACCCCAGATTTCAGAATAGTACAGAGCTATAGTAGTTAAAACAGCATGGTACTGACCCAAAAGCAGACGTGCTGACTAAGTGAACAAGATGAATAACCTAGGCATAAGAATCTCAGACTAAATATATCTAGAGTTTCACAACAATGCCAAAGTACACGTGGGGAAAATTGTGCTGAGAAAACTGGATGTTCACATGTATTAGAAAGGGCTATATATATGCCCTCTCACAAAAACTAACTCCAAATGGATCAAAGCCTGGGTGTGTAACCTTTGGGGGGGGGACATAAGTAGTTCCCTACGTTGAAGATATAGCTATAGGAAATGATGCTCTGAACAAGATTCTACTTGCCTAGGTATTAAGGCCAACAACTGACAAGTGAGACCTTATGAAACTAAAAAGTGCTTTACAGGGAAGGACAAGATCTATAGAGTAGACAGCCACGGAGTAGGGGTGTTTAAAATCCTTAGCAATTAGGGGAGTGCAAACTGCAACTACTTTAAGATTTTATCTTAGGTGAGAATAGCTAAGATGAATAAAACAATAGATGGAACAGGAGAGATGGTGCAGAATTCAAGAGCAACCACATGCTGGCCATGTAATTTCAGCTGCAGAGATTGGATGTTTTCCTCCCCCTGGTCTGTCTCTGTGTCTGGGACCCCTTGATTTGGATCAGAAGTCCAAGTAAGGTGGCAGAAGAGAATAGCTTGGGACTTCTGATCCAAATCATAGGGTCCCAGACACAGAGACAGACTGGAGGGAGAAGAACCATGAAGAGAGTACCTGGTGAAAAGACCATGAGGATTCAGTATAAGCAGGACGACAAGCAAGTTTTTGTGAGGGAACACATCAATCATAGCATGTCAGGAAAACTCAGATTGAAGGTAAAGGGCCACATGCTGAGAAACAGGAAACCTTATGAGGTTAGAATCACTCAGAACCTGCACAGATAGGCTTGCAGGCTGGTGATTAGCTTAGTAGGTCTTTGTGTGAATTATTTGGGAGCTAGAAGAGGAATAGTCTTGTCTTAGGCTCCCAGGAACTGCAAAAACACTTGCCACTGTACATTTTACATACCTGAGTGTATGCACTGCCACACAGATGACACCTCAACCACAGCCACAGCTGTAGAACAAGTGCCGACAGGAGGCCCATCTGATAGTACCTCCCCAGTGCAGTTTCTCAGGCATTCATAGCACATGGAAGTTCTCCACATGGCAGGCAATTGTTTGGCTTCCCTGCAGATCTGTTTCAGTGCTTATTGTGCTACATCCTAGTGTCATGATTAGGCTGTCAACAAGATTAGGATCACTCTCACGTCAATGCTGGGTAGTGCTGAGGTATTGAATCTCCATGTGCCTTACTGCAAGCCATGGCCACTCACAATGATGAAATCGTGGTTTTATGATAAGCATGGTTTTCTGAATAGGCAGAGGCTGGGGTAGAGCAAGCAGAGAGAAAGGGTGGGCTTCCAGTCCCAATCATTCTGGACCTTTCCAGGGTCTTTCTTCGTGGATGTTGGTAGGATGCAGGACCAAGTATGTGCAACAAAATGCAGAAATGCAATTATCCTATGCTAGAACCAAGATGGCTGTTAAGGTGTCTGGCTCACTGGAAGCTGAGGAAGTTTCATTCCATCCTGAGCTACATAGTGAGACCTCCATCACAAGAAACCAAATCTAAAAGAAAGGCCATTAAGCCACAAGCCCATATTCACACGTTTGTGTTTGAGCACCTGTATTAGAGCCTGAAAACCTTGAAGAAAATCCCTGTGAGAGAGCCATGGGGTGAAGCTGTCATGAACCTGTCTAGAGATGAACAACTGGAGGGTTACCATATGCTTCAGAGCTGCTTACCATAGTCTATGCAATGTGTCATAACTCTATCTACTTGCAGTCAACAAATACCCATAGAACAAGTAAGGAAAGTTCACTGTTCATTCCAGGAGCCAAAGTCCACCTAAAACAAACCTCAGTACTAGCTAAGATAAGCCCTCTCCTGAGGTGCTGGTCAGAGATGTCTTAAGAGACTCACAAAACATGCAGCCTATTATTATTACCTTTGGCTGCCTCCGTGAGGTGAAATGTTGACATTTCACTCATTGAAGAAGACAATAAGCCCTTTAGGAGCAGGACCCAAGGCCCCCAAGCTGAAGCTAAACTAAAAGATTTCTCTATGAGGACTAGCTTTCTGGGTATCCCAAGGCACCTTGGAAACATAAGAAAGGAGAAAGCAGCTGTCCTACACAGCTATCAAACCTAGGAACCACATCAACTACTGGCATGGCATAATGACTCTAAGGGTGCAACAGTGACACACATAGCTTGGTGGTAACCAACAGCTCTCGAAATGGACTTAAGGCCTTTCAACAGGACACAAAGCATCCCTAGTACTGGAGCAGTCCACACTAATTTGGTCCCATGTACCAACCTGTATGATGGAAGTTTGACCAACCACCTTTGAAGGAAAAATGTAAGTAGTTCCCTACATTGAAAATGTAGCTACAGGAAGTGATGCTCTGAACAAGATTCTACTTGCCTAGATATTAAGGCTAAAAAATGACAAGTGAGACCTTGTGAAACTAAAACGTGTTTTACAAGGAAGGACACAATCTATAGAAAAGACAGCCACAGAGTAGGGGTGTTTAAAATCCTTAGCAATTAGGGTAGTGCAAACTGCAACTACTTTAAGATTTTATCTTAGGTATGGGATAAGATAGAGTGGAAACTTCCCCAGAGTGGAAACTGGGAAAGGAGAAAACATTTGAAATGTAAATAAATAAAATATCCAAAAGAAAAAAATCTAGTTCCATCTATTTTCCTACAGATGTGATGGTTTCTCTTTCTTTTACAATTAATAAACTTCTGCCGGCTGGTCTTGGGTGCAGGAGCTGTGTACTCTCCCAAGGGCCCTACAGGACTCTCCAAGTGATCTTGGGACCACTGGTGAGCGAAACACAACATAGGTTCCAATCCAATCCCGTGGCACTTGAGATAGCAGCTGGAAGATAAAAAAGGGCCATACCAGGGCAGCGGGTCCCTTCAGGTCCGTACCACACCAGCAATGGTCTTGGGTGCAGGGGCTGTGCACTCTCCCAAGGGCCCTACTGGACTCTCCAAGCGATCTTGGGACCACTGGTGAGCAGAACACAATCTCTGTTCCAATCCAATCGCATGGGACTTTAGACAGCAGCTGGGAGATAAACAAAGGGCCAGACCAGGGCAGCGGGGCCCTTCCGGTCTGCACCGCACCAGCAATGGTCTTGGGCTGTGCAGCAGGGGCTGTGCACTCTCCCAAGGGACCTACAGGACTCTCCAAGTGATCTTGGGACCACTGGTGAGCAGAACACCACATCTGTTCCAATCCAATCATGTGGGACTTGAAACAGCAGCTGGGAGATAGACAAAGGGCAAGAACAGGGCAGCCGGTCCCTTCTGGTCTGCAACAGCAAAAGGTGTCCTCGGGCAGAGATGTCATGAGGCAAGCATAAGAACAGAAGCAACAGAAACCAAGGGTACTTGGCATCACGAGAACCAAACTCTCCCACCATGTAAAGTCCTAGATACTACAGCAAAAAAGCAAGACATGGTTCTAAAGTCACTCGTCATGATGATGATGGAGGATTACAAGAAGGAAATACAAGAAAACACAGATAAACAACTAGAAGGATTTAAAGAGGAAAAACTTAGAGACTTACAGGAAAACAATACCAAAAAGGTAATGGAATTGAACAAAACCACCCAGGACCTAAAAATGGAAGTAGAAACAATAAAGAAAACCCCCCAAAAAGATAACCCTGGAGATAGAAACCATAGGGAAAAAAATCAGGAACCATAGATATGAGCATCAGCAACAGAATACAAGAGATAGAAGAGAGAATCTCAGGCACAGAAGATTCCATATGGAGCATAGACAGGACAATCAAAGAAAATGCTAAATGCAAAAACATCCTAACTCAAAATATCCAGGAAATCCAGGACACATCGAAAAGACCAAACTTAAGGATAATAGGAGTAGATGATAATGAAGACTCTCAAATTAAAAGGCCAGCAAATATCTTCAAAAAAATCATAGAAGAAAACTTTCCATACCTAAAGAATGTGATGCCCATAAACATACAAGGAGCCTACAGAACTCCAAATAGGCTGGACCAGAAAAGAAATTCCTCCCGACACATAATAATCAGAACAACAAATGCACTAAATAAAGACAGAATATTAAAAACAGTAAGGGAAAAGGTCAAGTAACATATAAAGGCAGGCCTATTAGAATTACTCCAGACTTCTCACCAGAGACTATGAAAGCCAGAAGATCATGGATAGATATTATATAGACACTAAGAGAATACAATGCCAGCCCAGACTACTATACCCAGCAAAACTCTCATTTACCATAGACGGAGAAACCAAAGTATTCCATGACAAAATCAAATTCACACAATATCCTTCCAGGAATCCAGCCCTTCAAAGGATAATAACAGAAAAACACCAATACAAGGACAGAAACTATGCCCTAGAAAAAGCAAGAAAGTAATCCTTCAACAAACCTAAAAGAAGACAGTCACAAGAACAGAATCCCAACTCTAAAAACAAAAATAACAGGAAGCAACAATTACTGTTCCTTAATATCTCTTAATATCAATGGACTCAATTCCCCAATAAAAAGACATAGACTATCAGACTGGCTACATAAACAGGACTCAACCTTTTGCTGCTTACAGGAAACACACCTCAGGAAAAAAGACAGATACTACCTCAGAGTGAAAGGCTGGAAAACAAATTTCCAGGCAAACAGTCTGAAGAAAAAAGCTGGGGTAGCCATTCTAATATCAAATAAAATAGACTTTCAACCCAAAATTATCAAAAAAGACAAAGAGGGGCACTTCATACTCATCAAAGGTAAAATCATCCAAGAGGGACTCTCAATTCTGAATATCTATGCTCCAAATGCCAGGGCAGCCACATTCATTAAAGAAACTTTAGTAAAGCTCAAAACACACATTGCATCTCACACAATAATAGTGGGAGACTTCAACACCCCACTCTCAATAATGAACAGATCCTGGAAACAGAAACTAAACAGAGACACAGTCAAACTAACAGAGGCTATGAAACAAATGGATTTAACAGATATCTACACAATATTTCATCCTAAAACAAAAGAATATACCTTTTTCTCAGCACCTCATGGCACCTTCTCCAAAATTGATCACATAATTGGCCACAAAACAGGACTCAAGAGATTCAAAAATATTGAAATTGTCCCATGCATCCTATCAGATCACCATGGACTAAGGCTGTTCTTCAATAACAACATAATTAGCAGAACACCAACATTCACTTGGAAACTGAACAACATTCTACTCAATGATACCTTGGTCAAGGAAGAATTAAAGAAAGAAATTAAAGACTTTCTAGAGTTTAATGAAAATGAAGCCACAACATACATAAACTTATGGGACCCAATGAAAGCATTCATAAGAGGTAAACTCATAGCTTTGAGTTCCTACAAAAAAAAATATGGAGAGAGCACACACTATTAGCTTGGCAGCACATCTACAAGCTCTAGAACAAAGGGAAGCAAATTCACCTAAGAGGAGTAGATGGCAGGGAATAATCACAATCAAAGCTGAAATCAACCATGTGGAAACAAAAGGAACTATTCAAAGAATCAATCAAATCAGGAGCTGGTTCTTTGAGAAAGTCAACAAGATAGATAAACCTTTAGCCAGACTCACTAGAGAGCACAGGGATAGCATCCTAATTAACAAAATCAGAAATGAAAAGGGAGACATAACAACAGATCCTGAGGAAATTCAAAACACCATTAGATCCTTCTACAAAAGGTTATACTCAAAAAAATTGGAAAATGTAGATGAAATGGATAACTTTCTAGACAGATACCAAGTTCCAAAGTTAAACCAGGACCAGATTAATTACCTAAACAGTCCTATATCTCCTAAAGAAACAGAAGCAGCCATTAATAGTCTCCCAACCAAAATAAGGCCCAGGAGCAGATGGGTTTAGTGCACAGTTCTATCAGACCTTCAAAGAAGACCTAATTCCAGTTCTTGTCAAACTATTTCACAAAATAGAATCTGAAGGTACACTACCCAATTCATTCTATGAAGCCACATAAAGACATAACACATAAAGACACAACAAAGATAGAGAACTTCAGACCAATTTCCCTTATGAACATTGACGCAAAAATACTCAACAAAATTCTCACTAAACAAATCCTGAAACACATCAAAAGGATCATCCATCATGTCCAAGTTCGCTTCATCCCAGGAATGCAGGGATGGTTTAATATATGGAAATCCATCAACGTAATACACTATATAAACAAACTCAAAGATAAAAACCACATGATCATCTCCTTAGATGCTGAGAAAGTATTTGACAAAATCCAACACCCATTCATGATAAATGTCTTGGAAAGATCAGGAATTCAAGGCCCTTACCTAAACATAATAAAAGCAATCTACAGCAAACCAGTGGCCAACATCAAACTAAATGGAGAGAAACTGGAAGCAATCCCACTAAAATCAGGGACTAGACTAGGCTGCCCCCTTTCTCCCTACCTATTCAACATAGTACTTGAAGTCCTAGCCAGAGCAATTTGACAACAAAAGGAGGTCAAGGGGATACAAATTGGAAAGGAAGAAGTCAAATTATCCCTATTTGCAGATGATATGATAGTATATATAAGTAACCCCAAAAACTCCACCAGAAAACTGCTAAACCTGATAAACAGCTTCAGTGCAGTAGTTGGATATAGAAATAACTCAAACAAATTGATGGCCTTTTTCTATACAAAGGATAAATTGGCTGAGAAAGAGATTAGGGAAACAACACCCTTCACAATAGTCACTAACAATATAAAATATCTTGGTGTGACTCTAATGAAAGAAGTGAAAGATTTGTATGATAAAAACTTTAAGTCTCTGAAGAAAGAAATTGAGGAATATCTCAGAAGATGGATTTCCCATGCTAATGGATTGGCAGAATCAATATAGTAAAAATGGCTATATTGCCTAAAGCAATCTACTGATTCAATGCAATCACCATCAAAATTCCAACTCAATTCTTCAATGATCTAGAAAAGACAGTTTGCAAGTTCATCTGGAATAACAAATAACCTAGGCTAGCAAAAACTCTTCTCAACAATATAAGAACCTCTGTTGGAATCACCATGCCTGACCTCAAGCTGTACTACAGAGCAATTGTAATAAAAACTGCATGGTACTGGTACAGCAACAGACAGGTAGATCAATGGAATAGGATCGAAGACCCAGAAAAGAATCCACATACCTATCTCACTTGATCTTTGACAAGGGAGCTAAAACTATCCAGTGGAAAAAAGACAACATTTTCAACAAATGGTGCTGGCACAACTGGTGGTTATCATGTAGAAGACTGGGAATTGATCCATTCTTATCTCCTTGTACTAAGGTCAAATCTACGTGGTTGAAGGATCTCCACATAAAACCAGAGACACTGAAACTTATGGAGGAGAAAGTGGGGAAAAGCTTCGAAGATATGGGCACTGGGGAAAAATTCCTGAATAGAACAGCAAAGGCTTGTGCTGTAAGATCAAGAATTGACAAATGGGACCTCATAAAGTTGCAAAGCTTCTGCAAGGCAAAAGATACTGTCAACAAGACAAAAGGGCCACCAACACATTGGGAAAGGATCTTTACCAACCCTAAATCAGATAGGGAACTGATATCCAATATATATAAAGAACTCAAGAAGGTGGACACCAGAAAATCAAATATCCTCATTAAAAAGTGGGGCACAGAGTTAAACAAAGAATTCTCAACTCAGGAATACCGAATGGCAGAGAAGCACATGAAAAAATGTTCAACATCCTTAATCATCAGGGAAATGCAAATCAAAACAACCCTGAGATTCCACCTCACACCAGTAAGAATGGCTAAGATCAAAAATTCAGGTGACAGCAGATGCTGGCGAGGATGTGGAGAAAGAGGAACACTCCTCCACTGTTGGTGGAACTGCAAGCTTGTTCAACCACTCTGGAAATCAGTGTGGTGGCTCCTCAGAAAATTGGACATAGTACTACTGAAGGATCCTGCAATACCTCTCCTGGGCATATATCCAGAAGATGTTCCATCTAGTAAAAAGGACACATGTTCCACTATGTTCATAGCATCCTTATTCGTAATAGCCAGAAGTTGGAAAGAACCCAGATGTCCCTCAACAGAGGAATGGATACAAAAAAATTTGGTACATTTACACAAATGAGTACTACTCAACTATTAAAAACAATGAATATATGAAATTCCTAGGCAAGTGGATGGATCTGGAGGGTATCATCCTGAGTGATGTAACCCAATCTTAAAAGAACTCACATAACATGTACTCACTGATAAGTGGATATTAGCCCAGAAACCTAGACTACCCAAGATACAATTTACTAAACACATGAAACTCAAGAAGAATGAAGATCAAAATGTGGACACTTCGCCCTTTCATAGAATTAAGAACAAAGCACACAGCCAGGTGTGGTGGCACATGCCTTTATTCCCAGCATTCGGGAGGCAAGTGGCAGGCAGATTTCTGAGTTCGAGGCTAGCCTGGTCTACAGAGTGAATTCCAGGACAGCCAGGGCTTCACAGAGAAACCCTGTCTCGTAAAAAAAAAAAAAAAGTACAAAGCACACATTGAAGGAGTTACAGAGATCAAGTGTGGAGCTGAATCAAAAGGATTAGACACTATTGCATGTGCCAGCAAGATAGTGCTAAAAGTGCCCTGATATAGCTGTCTCGTGGGAGGCTATACCAGTGTCTGGCAAACACAGAAGTGGATTCTCACAGTCAGCTATTAGATGGAACACAGGGTTCCTAAGGAAGGAGCTAGAGAAAGTAGCAAAGGAGCTGAAGGGATCTTCAACCCTATAGGTGGAAGAACAACATGAACTAACTAGTACCCCCAGAGCTCATGTCTCTAGCTGCATAAATAGAAGAAGATGGCCTAGTTGGCCATCAGTGGGAAGAGAGGCCCCTTGGTCATGCAAACTTTATATGCCCCAGTACAGGGCAACTTTATATGCCCCAGCCAGGGCCAATATGTGGGAGTGGGTGGGTAGGGGAGCAGGGCAGGGGATGGGGGAGGGTTTAGGGGACTTTCGGTATAACATGTGAAATGTAAATGAAGAAAATACCTAATAAAAATTGGAAAAAAAAAAAAAAACGTCTGCCATGAATGTTATCAGACTTTCTTGATTCTCCCATGTGTAGACGGACATCTCTGCTGGCCCTCATTCATAACTCTAACAACTATTACAGTACATAATATGGATGTACAAGTGTGCCTGCTGTGTGTTGCCTGAGTGCCTTCCACCTATATATTCATAGTTTCAGGTCTTCCAAAGATAAAAGGGGGTGACAAAATGCCTCACAGAATACTGTTAATTATTGAATAAGTACTCCTCGAAACTGCTTAGTTCTTAAATATTCTACTTGAATAAACCACGCTAGACATCTCTGGTGTCAATTTTCAGAACAACAAACACTTTCATCGCAGAATCCTGCCTTCTTTCTCATTGCTGAAACCAAGTACACTGGAGCCATAAATCAAATGCTTCTCAAACTGTTGAGCTATTTGAAATGTGCCAACATGAATATAAATAGAGAGTCTTCACAGAAGCACAGAGTCACCAGAACATGTGGTATTTCTTTTTGTGTGTTTTCTGCAAGGATGATCTCAATAGATTACTTTTCACACTGCAGAACACAGTCTACTCCAACTTTCATTAAAGAGTACTGTATTTGTCTATAAGAAACCAATGTACTCCAAAGAAGTTGTCTATATGAGCGATAATGTTGGTGTGTATATTCATTTCCTAGTTGGGGGTTTTGAAAATCGCCAGGTGCTGATCGTTATTGAAAACTTAATTTTTCTATCAACTTTCTCCCTTTAGCCATAACTACTGCCATCTCCAGGAAACACTTTAAACCTACTACATGTAGGAATTTTGTATATTTCTTTGGAAATATTTCATATCTTTGATGATTGATACACCTTCCTTTAACACATAACAAAATGGAATCATATCAAGATGTTTGTAGATAATTGCAAAGTTAAAAACCAACATAGAACAGATGTTCATAAATCTTCATTCTTTCAAAGTATGTTTCCAAGAGAATTGAGCTTTCATATGCTCAAAGAACTTTTCCATTTTATAGCGTACATGGCATAAAGCACTGGTAAGATTGATATTTCATATTCTGTTTCCTTGATGCTGATCCTAATTATCCTCTTATAACTGAAATATTTTGCTTCACCTTTGGAAGCTAACAATCTACCCTGCCAGTCATGAACTCAGCGATGTTTTCAGTTTAAATTAGCCTTCCTTGAAACCTTGAACAAATCTGAGAAATGAACCAGAAACCAAATAATCCCTGCTGTTATGGTTCCATACGACATAGGGTCCTTTATTCTGGATTATAAAGGAAGTAAAATGTAAGAACAATCTGACCCTGTCAATAAGAACATGAGTGGGGCTGGCCAGTTTTATGTAACTAAACTCAATATTATATATTCATCTCATAAAATTATTTGGAAAACTAATAGGAGTTATTTTTAAACCTTCATAAAAGCATGGCGAATTAAGACTTTATTCAAATTCAAAGAGTATACCACATNGTCTGTATTTGCCTGTAAAGAATGGAAAAGTCTTTAACAAAAGTTTGCAACAGTTCTGACAGAAGTGCCCCTCAGACATTTTTCTTGAGAGGCATGATGTAGAGAAAGAGTAGATATTTTGGCAACACACATGACAGAATAAAAATAATTATTTTCCTAATCTCACACATGCCATGGGAAGGAAAGCTTATTTCAGGGGAGGAAGAACACAGAAGTCTAGACACTTACCTTGCAGAAGAGTTTTAAAAATCTGGCCCTATAGAACATGGGCATTAATTGTAAATTTAAGATAATGGCAAGAAGGACAGGGGAGCATCTCCAAAAAGAGAGCAAGTCATGGGAATCATTATGGAAGTCCCCAAACTAGAAATCACTAGGACACACATCACTTGTGTACTATCTTTTGTCCCTGCTTTCAGATAACATATAACTAGTGGTTATAATATGGTGAGGATTTATTTGATGCACACATGCTTATGGAAATTGTAAGATTAAACAATAGTGAGAGTGTCATGTATCCTTTTTGATTTCTTTAATCTGTCTAATCAATTTATCTTCCCTTGTAAGTATCCAGAGCTCATTATGATGATTCAAGAAATATCATTCTTCAAGTTTCACTTAACATCAAAATCACAATTCCTGATGACAAAGGACTTTGAACATTTTTAAGTGCTTCTTTGCCTTTCAATATTCCTCTGTTGTAAATTCTCTGTTTAGCTCTGTATCACATTTTTTAAATTGGGTTATTTGGGTTTTTGAAGAATAACTTGTTGAGTTCTTTACATATTTTAAATATTAGCCTCCTGTGGGATGTATACTGAAGAATTTTTCCCAGTCTGTAGGAAGCTGATTTGCATCAGTAGGCTTATGCAGTCTTTGCCTTACAGAAGCTTACAGTTTCATGAGGTCCCATTTATCAATTGTTGATCTAGATTCTGAGCCACTAGTGTTCTGTTCTGGAAATTTATCCCTGTGCCAATGAGTTCCAGGCTCCTCCCCACTTTCCTTTCTATTAGACTCAGTGTATCTGGTTTTACATTGAGGTACTTAATCTTCTTGGACTTGAGCTTTGTGCAAGGTGATAAATATGGCTCTATTTTTGTTCTCCTACATACAGACTGCCAGTTAGACCAGCACCATTTATTGTAGATGCTTTCTTTTTTCCACTGTATACTTTTCTTGTTTCATTACCATAAGTATATGGATTTATTTCTGGGTCTTCGATTTGATTCAATTGATTGACTTGTCTGTTTCTATAGCAATACCATGCAGCTACTATCACTATTGTTCTTAGTAAAGTTTAAATCTAAATGACCCTGAGATTCTACTTCATTCCAATCAGAGTGGCTAAGATCAACAACTCAAGTGACAGCACTTGTGGGCAAGGATATGGAGAAAAGGAACATTCTTCCATTGCTGGTGGGATTACAAATTGGTACAACCACTCTGGAAATCAAGCTGGCTGTTCCTCAGAAATTTGGAAATAGTTCTACCTGATGACCCAGGCATACCACTCTTGGGCATATACCCAGAGGACTCCCCACCATACCACAAGGACACACATTCCACCATGTTCATAGTAGCCTTATTTATAGTAGCCAGAGGCTGGAAACAACACAGATGTCCCTCTAAATCCATCCAAAGAATGGATTCAGAAAATGTGGTTCATTTATACATTGGAATACTATTCAGTTATTAACAATGAGGACATCATGAATTTTGCAGGCAAATGGATGGAACTAGAAAATGTCATCCTGGATGAGGTAACTCAGACCCTAAAGGACATGTATGGTACGTACTCAATGATGAGTGGTTATTAGCCAAAAAGTACAGAAGACCTAGATTACAACCTACAGATATTAGGTTGTAACAAGCAGAAATGCCCAAATAAGGAGGCTTCAATCCCACTTGGAAGAAGGAAGGAAATAACCACAACAGGCAGAGGGAGGGAGGGATTAGGTAGGAGGAAAACAAGATCAGATATGGAGGAAGAACAGGAGAGAAGCCCAGAGGAACAAGGGAATGAATGGAAACAAACAGCCTTGGGGAGTGGGAGATATGAGGACCCTGTAGAAAGTACCAGATATCTGGGAGGTTATACACTCTCAGGAAGTACTGGGGATCACCGTAGCTTTGGGGGAAAGGGAACTTGAAGAGTCCACCTCCAGGAGATAGAGACTCAAGTGAA
The DNA here is from genome assembly GCA_902729485.2 of Mus minutoides. Taxonomy (NCBI): domain Eukaryota; kingdom Metazoa; phylum Chordata; class Mammalia; order Rodentia; family Muridae; genus Mus; species Mus minutoides. Next base: position 2,595,795 of record LR749501.1, read on the forward strand.
GGGAAAGCGTTACTAAGGCACAGTCAAAATTTCTGACCCAGAAATTTTGCTGTGTAAAAGAACTTCAGTGACAAAAATGGAGATGAGACTGAAGGAAAGGCAATCTAATGACAAAATCAACTTAGGATCCATCTCATGGGGACCAAAACGGCCTATGCTATGATGTGCTTACAGACAAGAGCCAGGCATGGCTGTCCTCTGAGAGGCCCCACCAGCAGCTGACTGACACAGAAGCAGATACTTATACCCAACAATTGGACTAAAGTTGGGCACCCCTGTGTTTTAATTAGGTAAGGATTGAAGAAGCTGGAAGGAAGAGCTGCCAAATATGAAGATCAGCATTCTCAACTAACCCAGACCCCCGGATGTTACTAAAGCCTGAGCCACAAACCAGGCCACAGAAAAGTGGTCCGAAGCCACTGGCACATATGTAGCTGGGGCCTGCCTGGTCTAACCTCAGTGGGAGAGGATGTGCTGAACCCTTGAAGGACTTAAGGCCCCAGGAAAAGGGGAGGTCTGGTGGGGGAAAGTATCCTCTCAGAGGCAAGAGGAAGGAGGAATGGAATGAGGAAGTGTAGGTGGGGAGACTGCATGGGAGAAATTATTGGAATGTAAATAATTAAAATTATTTAAATCAAATAAATTGCAACCCCTCTAGTAGTGTCATTATGAGTTTCCTTGAATGCCTTTACTATCAGACCATTGTAAGTTTCAATTTTCCCACAAGTTGTTTTATTCAAAGAGAGGGTAGTGCCAAGCGATCTGTAAGTTAGGAAGTGCTTAGTGATGGTGATGGTGATGGTGATGCACTAATACTGTCATGTTGTTAGTCTCAGGAGGTGCAGGCTTTGCTCAGCTCAGAGCAATACATTTGTGTGTATGGGGAAAGTCAGTGGGTTTGGGGAATGAATAAGAACAAAGTATGGCAGACACATATGGAAATGCTATAATGAAATCCTCTTTGTACTAACCTATAAAACTTAGTAAAAATAGATTTCCCCTTCCATAGAGTTGTATGATCTTGCAGAATTTGCCCAGTACAGCTTCTTAGTATTTGACGAATGCCTTTTTCCTGTCTTTTTGGTAAATTCATGTGTAACCGTCCACAACCACAGTAGCATAGTGTCCATTTGGTTGTGCAAGATGAGCCATCATTAAAGGGGTGATTGTCAGGGAAAATACAAATGACCACAATCCTGCAGCTGAGATAAACTCGGTTTATTATTTGTTTTCAAACTTCTGTTTTTTGTGATTTGTTCTTAGAAATCAAACTTAAAGATATAACAGCATATACAGGAGACAAACCAAAGTGTCTAAGAACACCAGTTACCAAAAGGTACTTGTGATAGAGTAAATGGGGATGTAGGGTGGAGCAGAAGAACTTTGGACCTTTCCGCTCTACAAATACAAAACACTAACCTAGTCCCAGATTCAGTCACTTTGTCTCAGACTTCTCTTTAAGGATCCACTCTCAAGGATCTATCCCTCTGTCAGGAAACAGGAGGTCTTCCTTTTCCTCCCCTCTCAAGTTCTCTCTGTTGTGAGATAGGGATGGTGAGTGGCTGCCCTAATGAACCCATTTGTCTTCCCAATTTGCTTGTCTCCTGCATGTGTGCTGAATTGTGTGAGGTAAGCTGTAGGTAGTATACGTGGAGACAACATCTCACCTCCACCCAACATTCTCAATTAGTCAACAAAGTTCCTTGCTTAAAATGAAGACAAATGAATGTAAGCTGGCAAAGACAATAGGACTCACAGAGTAGCAATGGGAACTACAGAAGACCAGGTCTCCTGATGGTTTCCATGACTACACCACACAGTATGACAAGATCCCTATCTAAAGTGACAACACAAGCACAGCTTTGGGTCATGTGTATACATCATTATTGAGAGAAAAGATGACACACAACACAATGTATAAATCCCAAGGAGGTCTGCCTAAAACCTGTGCACATATGAACAACAGAAACTGGGCTCAGGGGTGTAGCATTCACCTTGAAGTTTCTGTGGACACAACAAAACCAGGAAGTTTTAAGGTTTTAGACCCACTCTCACTATACCAACTCAAAAAGAGAAATCCCAGGTGTCCAATCAGAATAAAAATTATCCTGATGTTTTTCCAATTAAAATTGAGGTAACATGATGACTGAGACACTCAAGTATTAGTTCCAGATGAGAAAACACATATGAAACACTTTGTTAGAGACATAAGAAAAATAATTAAAATATGTCCAATAACTTCATAAAGTTTTATCTCATAGGTTTCATTTTGAGGAGTGTGGTCTCCCCGGTCAGCACGGAATCTAGCTTGAACTGCTCAACTCTTAGCCTCAGCCTTAGATGGCAGGAGACAGGATTGTGTCACTAAGAGCTTATCTACATATGCTACAGGATAAAATGACTATGTGGTTTATATATGAGATGAAATAAAGCAAAATCAAGAGGGTATGAGGCATTGGCCTAAGGTAAGACTCAGTCCCATGCAAATGTGGGACTAGGGCCAAGAACTAGAATAGTAATGAGACTGAAAATTCAGAATTGACAGGTACTCCATTGGCAATGCACCCGGCCAGCTGTTGGTTCATAAGTAATTTAAATCAACATTTTGTTTAAAGACAATATTCCCTTATGAAACAACTTATAATTTTCTGGATATTGGGGTTTTGGCAGATTTGAATGTAATATTTAGAATAATAGTTGACAAACTGAATGGACATTTGAAAAGCACAGACTTAAATTAATTATTTTGATTTAAAAAATTATTTGTTGTGTAACAACATCCCAAATCCCAAAGCATGATTAGGAGGCTGATACTGAAAGGCAGTGGGTTTGAGAGTACACTAAACTCCTTGGTCAAAAGCAAACAAAAGTATCAATGTGTACATGAATGTTTTGCAAGGATGTGAATCACCACAGTTGTGGGGGACCCATGAGGCCCTGAGTCTAGTTAGAGCATCATGCACACAAGGGGACTCATTGATTGTCATGGCAATTTAAGATATAACAGTTTGAAGTACTATTTGATCAAAATATGAAGTGAGGTAACTTTACCTTAGATGAAGCTGTAGAACATTGTTAATATCATTGTTGATATCAGAGAAGTAAGTGTAACTCAGCAGAGAAGCTTGGATATATTTTGTAGGAATCCACATATTCCAGACCAAAGGAAAAAAATAACTCCAGTTATTAAAAGAACTCTATATGATAAATATAAATATAACTCATAATATTAGCTATAAAATTCACAAATTTGCTAAGGATAATTTTATTATGTATCTTAAAACTTAAAAAATAACAACTAAGGAATAAGCTTAGCTACACAGAACTGTGTAAACCAAATTTGAAATTTGTAAGTAAACTTCAGTGTCCTAGCCAATGATCACAGCACAGAAATTAACAGTCAAGGATCAATCACCCATGACACTAACAAAAGCAGTGAGGCTTGATGAAGGTGAAGAGAAAATCATGGGGTGGAGCTGTAAGCTTTTACAATAATTTCTCCTTAGATTTAGACAAAATCCAATAGGAGAGAACTTAACCATGAAAAGACTCATAGAGGCCCACCAAGGGCTCTAGCACGACCAGGTTCCTGGCATGTTATGTCTCCTCTGAGCATCACATCACTGACTATCAATTTAGACAGCCAGGTGCTGCACATTGCTATAAGATTTTGATGACCGACAGCACAGTATCTTATGCAGGGCATGCAGCAGAGATTGCATTATGGAGCTGCATCTTACACATGGACAGAAGGACATGTTCAATCTTCCTTATGAAGTCCAGGATAGTATAACTAATCCAAGAAAACTGCAAGTGCCACAGATCTCCTTCCTTGAAAATATTAAGAGAAATATCCCTTCAAAATATTTTGGATCCCATCTTTGCTGATACCAGAATTCATCATGCTTCTGTAAAGGGATACATTACCTGAATCATGCAGTAATGACTGATGAGAATTGCCTATATTACAACATATTTAACAATTTCATGTTCGTTCAAGGTTTGTTTGAAGTGGAGCAATGTTGTGCCTTTGAAAAGCTTAGGCCATTACCCTGCCTTCAAAAATAAAATATGAAAAAGTTACAATGAAAACTCAGCTCACTTTTTAAAAGTATACCATAATGTAATTAAGACCTTTAAAGATGTCATTTCAGTGCAATGATGTCCTAGTCACCTTTAGATTTTCCACTGTGTGGTTTACATTTTATACATAAAGCCAAGAAAGAAATATGAAGCAAAGGGCCTCTCTACACAAATATGACCTGCTATTGTGTGTATAAGGAATCTGTGAAAGGACTCTATGGCAAGAGCACTGGTTGAAGTGAACATTTTAATACTACAGCTACACAATAAAAATAAAACTTCAACAGATTTACAATCCATGGAATTGCACTTTTTTCTTTGCCTAATTGTACCATCGCAGCAATTACATTATCAGCATGAATAGAATCCCCACTAACTGTGTTTTTGCAAGAAAACTGTGGCAGAACATACTTACTGTGTGCTGTTAAATGCAGTGATAGCTTAGGGAAATGCTAGACTAAGAAATTTTTCAAACAAAATGGGATGGAGAGAAATTAACCTTATTAGTGGATAATATAAAAAGTTTCGCTCTTTCTAAGCCGGGTGCTTCGTCAGGACAATGCCATGTTAAGCTCGAGCGCCAAGATAGAGAAGCCCAATGGCTAGAAGTTTGAGTCTGGCATCTCTCAGGCGCTGCTTGAGCTGGAGATGAACTCAGATCTCAAGGTGCAGCTGCGGGAACTCAACATCACCGCAGCCAAGGAAATCAAAGTTGGTGGTGGTCGGAAAACTATCATAATTTTTGTACCAGTTCCTCAGCTTAAATCTTTCCAGAAAATCCAAGTTCGGCTAGTTCGTGAATTGTAAAAACAGTTCAGTGGGAAGCACGTAGTCTTCATTGCTCAGAGGAGGATTCTGCCCAAGCCAACCCGGAAAAGGACATACGAAAAATAAGCAAAAGCGCCCCAGATGCCTCACCCTGACAGCAGTGCAGGATGCCATCCTTGAGGACTTAGTCTTCCCAAGTGAAAATGTGGGTAAGAGGATCCCTGTGAAACGGGATGACAGCCGGCTCATAAAAGTTGGAAGACCAGCCCATGGATACTTCATTCCTCCTGTGAAGAGGAAACAAAAAAACGCATGAAAGGAGTTACAGAGACAAAGTTTAGAGCTAAGATGAAAGGATGGACCATACAGAGACTACACCACCAGGGGGGATCCATCCCATAATCAGTCATTAAACTCAGACACTATGGCATAGGACAGCTAGTGCCTACTTAAGGGACCCTGATATAGCTGTCGAAGTGGATGCTCATAATCATCTATAAGAGGGAACACAGGGCCCACAATGGAGAAGCTAGAGATAGAACCCCAGGAGCTGAAGGGGTCTGCAACCCTAGAAGAGGATCAACAATATGAACTAACCAGAACCCCCAGAACTCGTGTCTCTAGCTCCATATGTAGCAGAAGATGGCCTAGCAGGTCATCATTGGGAAGAGAGGCCCCTTGGTACTACAATCTTTATATGTTCCATACAGGGGAACGCCAGGGACAAGAAGTGGGAGTGGGTGGACAGGGGAGCAGGGAGGAGGGAGGAGGGGACTTTCAGAATAGCATTTGAAATGTAAATTATGAAAATATCTAATAAAAAAATTGGAAAAAAAAAGTTCACTAAGACAAAGCACAGCAGAACAAAGTGGAACACAAGGTTGAAACTTTTTCAGCTGTGTACAAGAAGCTCACAGACAAGGATGTTAATTTTGAATTACCAGAGTTTCAGTTGTAAAGAAAATGACTGAATAAAGTGTCATTCAGAGTAAACAAAACAAAAAAAAGTTTCTGCTGTCGTTCAGAAGGATTTCTCCACTTAAAATATTGTCTGTGTTATACTTTAGAACCCTTGTACTGAGAGATAATTGCATAAGATGAATGATTTGCTTTGTAATATATAACTTTATTTAAAACCCTTAACAAAATGAATGAGTTTTGTGTGCTTTTGTATACATGCAAGAATGTGTCTGTGTTTATAGTAATTTTTTTCATGGATGTTAGGGTCTTGGGGTGACATATTTTTAGTTTATCTGTTTGCTTTGTTTAATTTTGGTATTTTTATTTGTTGGACCATTTGTTTTCTAAAGAGAGAAAATGAGAATTTGCCTTGGTTAGAGGAGAGTAGGATTGGGAAGGAGATAGGGAATTAAAACCATGATAAAAATATACTGCATGAAAATTTATTTTTCAATTAAAAAGTAGAAATGTACTCTTCATCTTTTAAAGGGTCGCTAGAAATTACTCAGCTATTCTTCCAGTTACATACATAGCTCAGAATTATCCTTGGTTCCATAAACAGTAAAATCAGCAAAAAGATATGAAGTGGTATAAGGAAAATGGAATTTTAGGGCTACTTTCATTTAAGAATATGTCAAATTTGTTCTTTAAACACATTTTTATATTTTTAAATTTTTATAATTCATGTGTTCATAAAAATCTTAAATTCAACTATGTTAAGAGTTTAACTTTTAATAATTAACTGAAAATGACAGATATTAACCCAAAAGATTGTTTATAAAACCACTAGAACCTTAGGGTCCAGACAACATAGTGTCACCTAAAAGCTAAAAATGAATGTGATTAAAATATAATTTATCTAAAGGTACATGTCACACATCCTCTGTTAATATCCATAAGACAACACTGAAGAGATTCACTCCACACATGACGTGAGTCCAGGGAGCAACCATTGTGGTTAAATGGTGGCAAGAACATCTCCCCACTGTGTCTTCTCAACAAATTCTAAAAGTCTAATTCAGATGCCAGTTGGAAAGAAATTTAAAATATTCCAATTTTGTTCTATTTACTGACTCAGGTTAACAAAGGAGCATGTCTGCAAAAAGAGAATTTTGAGTCACCTATCCAATTCAGTGGTTCATCAAACTTAAAACAGAATCCTATGAGAAACCTGAAACACTGTAGAGAGACAAAACCAGAACTAACCTTGGTAAACTATCCCACCAAGATCTCCTCCTGGACAGTGGACTTAAATTGTAGTCCTCAACATGTGTTCCTGCTCTGCTGAATCTAAGATCATTTTGAAGACTACTGTCACTACTTCTCACTGAGGACCTAGAGAAAATACACAAGGAGCTGAAGGTGTCTGCAGTCTTTTTTTTTTTTTTTTTTGGTTTTTCGAGACAGGGTTTCTCTGTATAGCCTTGGCTGTCCTGGAACTCACTTTGTAGACCAGGCTGGCCTCGAACTCAGAAATCCACCTGTCTCTGCCTCCCAAGTGCTGGGATTAAAGGCGTGCGCCACCACGCCCGGCTGGTGTCTGCAGTCTTATAGGTGGAAGAACAGTATGATCTAATCAGTACCCTCAAAGCTCATGGCTCTAGGTGCATATTTAGAAGATGGCCTACTCGGCAAGCATTGGGAAAAGAAGCCCCTTGGTCTAGCAAACATTCTATGCCAGGGGAACGCCAGGGCCAAGAGGTGGGAGTGAGTAAGTAGGGGAGCAGGGCAGAGGGAGGGTATAGGGGACTTTTGAGATAGTATTTGAAATGTAAACGAAGAAAATATCTAATAAAAAAAGAACCAACTCTATGATCAACAAAACAAAAACAAACAAAAAATTTTAACTTTCAATAACTGAAAATGACAGATATTAACCCAAGAGATTGTTCATAAAACCACTAGAACCCTAGGTTAGAAACAACATAGTGTCACCTAAAAGGTAAAAATGAATGTGATTAAAATATACTTTCAATTTATCTAAAGGTGCATGTAACACCTCCTCTGTTGTATCCGGAGGACAACACTGAAGAGATTCACTCATCACATGACATGAGGCCATGGAGCCACCATTGTTGCTAAAGGGTGGCAAGAAACTCTCCCCACTGTGTCTTCTCAACAAACTCTAAAATTCTAATTCACATGCCAGTTGGAAAGAAATTTAGAATATTCCAATTTTTTTCTATTTACTGACTCCGGTTCACAAAGGAGCATGACTGCAAAAAGAGAATTTTGAGTCACCTATCCAATTCAGTGGTTCATCAAACTTAAAACAGTATCATATCAGAAACCTGAAATACTGTAGAGAGACAAAACCAGAACTAAAATTGGTAGGCTATTACACCAAGCTTTCTTCCTCGACAGTGGATTTAAACTGTAGTCCTCAACATGTGTTCCTGCTCTGTTGAATCTAAGATCATTTTGAAGACTACTGTAACTATTTCTCACTGAACACCTAGAGAAAATACACAAGGAGCTGAAGGTGTCTGCAATCTTATAGGTGGAACAACAGTATGATCTAATCAGTACCCTCAGAGCTCATGGCTCTAGGTGCATATTTAGCAGAAGATGGCCTACTCAGCCATCATTGGAAAAAGAAGGCCCTTAGTCTAGCAAACATTATATGCTCCAATATAGGGGAATGCCAGGGCCAAGTGAGTGAGCAGGGGAGCAGGGCAGAGGGTGGGTATAGGGGACTTTGGGGATAGCATTTGAAATATAAATGAAGAAAATATCTAATAAAAAAAGAATCAACTCTATTATCAAACAAAGAAAAACAACAATAAAAAAAGAGTTTAACATTCAATAACTGAAAATGACAGATATTAACCCAAAAGATTGTTCATAAAACCACTAGAACCTTAGGGTCCAGACAACATAGTGTCACCTAAAAGCTAAAAATGAATGTGACTAAAATATACTTCATCTAAAGGTACATGTCACAGCTCCTCTGTTAATACTGAGAGGACAACACTGATGAGATTCACTCCACACAGGACATGAGTCCAAGGAGCGACCATTGTGGTTAAATGGTGGCAAGAACATCTCCCCACTGTGTCTTCTCAACAAACTCTAACAGGCTAATTCAGATGCCAGTTGGAAAGAAATTTAAAATATTCCAATTTTGTTCTATTTACTGACTCTGGTTAACAAAGGAGCATGTATGAAAAAAGAGAATTTTGAGTCACCTATCCAATTCAGTGGTTCATCAAACTTAAAACAGTGTCCTATGAGAAACCTGAAACACTGTAGAGAGACAAAACCAGAACTAACCTTGGTAAGCTATCCCACCAAGCTTTCCTCCTGGACAGCGGACTTAAATTGTAGTCCGCAACATGTGTTCCTGCTCTGTTAAATCTAAGACCATTTTGAAGACTACTGTCACTAGTTCTCACTGAGGCAGATTTGTGGTGAGTGTGGACGTGTGACGGTCTGGTCTTCCTTTTCTCAGTGACAGCCCTGGAGTTGCTGTGCTGTGCCTTCACCTGAGTGGTGGAAATACTGCAGAGGAAAATATGCCATGTCACATACTTCTCCTATATGACTCCCAAAAGTATATTTTAACAACTGCTTTAAGAAGAAATGGGATTTCCAATTAAACAATCATTTACCAGTAAAAATATTTCAGAGAATACCCATCATAACAATTTCAATTAGTGTAATTAGTCAGACAATTCAAAGGTGATTTGTTTTTCCCATCAGTCATATACATTTTTATTATATTGGCATAACACTGAATAAATAATTTTAGTTATCACAGACGTACAGAAAGTTTTAGAAAACTGAACATGTTTATACTATTTATAATCTCATTGTCTAACAAGGATATATGGCACACATTTTTATTTTTTATTAAAAAGCATTTAGAATTTTCACCTCCCTCAAATTCTCAAAGCTCTTATCCCTTCTCTACAAACCCAACTCCATACCTTTTCTTTCTATTTCCTTGTAAAAGGCAAGAAACAAAGCAGACCAAGAAACACACACACACACACACACACACACACACACACACACACACACAATCAGAAACCACACATACAAGCAAAAATCAATAAACCAAATAATATGTCTAAAACTGTCTGAGCAGCCTCATATCCTAGCTGGACCTCCATTCTCCTGCCACCTGTCTGCCCACCTTCATCATATCTGCTGAGCCTGAACCATACAGGTAAGATTTCTTTCTCCCACCCATCTCTCCTGCTTTCTAAGTCCCCTGGAGCATGCTCAGCTGCTTTGAGCAGCCTGTTATCCCAGGGGAAGCTGCATTCTTCCCCATTCTCTCTGTACAACTTCAATAAATCTGCAGCTGTTTAATCACACAGACCTGCAGATCTGAAATGATACAATTCAAGGATATCAATCAGAGGCCTACAACACCAGGCCTACTGAGTTTAACTACCCCAATACCTACTATAAAATGGAACAAAGTCATACAAATTGATAGCAGGCATCAAAAGAATATAATTAACAAAACCAGGTCAATATGACACCTTCAGAGCACAGATACCCTCCTATAGCAAGCCATGGATAGCTTATCAAAACTAAAGGACAAGAAAATGACCTTTGATTCAATCTTATAAAAATGGTAGAGGCCTTTAAAGAAGAAATAAATAAATCCCATAAAGAAATATAGGAAAATACAACCCAGCAAGCTGAGGTCTTTAAAGAGGACACAAAAAATTCCTTTAAAAATATATAGGGAAATACATTTAAACACATGAAAGAAATAAGTAAAACTCTGCAAGACCTGAAAGAGGAAATAAAAGGAAAACAAAAAAAGGTGGAATCCTGGAGGTGGAAAACCTAGTGAAGAGAAGAGGGACAACGGATGCAAACATAACCAACAGAATATAGAAGATGGAAGAAAGAATCTCAGACATAGAAAATATAATAGAAGAAATAAATCCAATCCCACACTCACACCTCTGGTCCATCATTGTCTCTGTCTGAAAGAATTACAGGGATGGAAATGGAGAGGAGCCTTCTGAGGAAAAGAAGGTCCAGCAACAGGGCCAAAGTGGGACTCAGCTCAAGGGGAGGTCCCAAGACCTGACACTATTACTGAGGCTATGGAGAGCTCACAAAAAGGGATCTAACCTGACTGCCCTCCTAAAGACCCAACAAGCAGCAGACAGAGTCAGATGCAGATATTTGCAGTCAACAAATGGACAGAAGCAGCTGACCCTTGTTGTTGAATTAGGGAAGGCTGAAAGAAGCTGAGGAGAAGGGCAATTCTGTAGGAGGACCAGCAGTATTAATTAATCTGGACCCACGATACCTTTCAAACACTGGACTACCAAACAGACAGCATACCCCAGCTGATATGAGGCCCTCAACACACATAGAGTAGAGGATGAGCTGGGTAGTAGGGTTATCCACATGAAGACGGGTTGGGGTGGGGAGGAGGTGTGTGATGTGGAGCAGTCAGAGGGTAGATGGGGAGGGGCAGGGATTAGAATATGGAGTGTAAAAAATGAATTACAAGTAAATTTAAATTAAATAAAAAAGAATGAAATCAGTCAAAGGAAATGTTAAATGTAAAAATTTCCTGACACAAAACATCCTGGAATTATGGGTTATCATTAAAAGACTTAACTTAAGAAGAAAATCAAGAAGGAAGACCAGCATGTGGATACTTCATTCCTCCTTTGAACAGGAAACAAAATACCCATGAAAGGAGTTATAGGGACAAAGTTTAGAGCTAAGATGAAAGGATGGGCCATACAGAGACTAACCCACCAGGGGGGATCCACCCCATAATCAGTCACTAAATTCAGACACTGTTGCATAGGACAGCAAGTGTCTACTTCAGGGACCCTGATAGAGCTGTCTCTTAGAGAAGTGGATGCTCACAGTCATCTATATGATGGAACACAGGGCCCACAATGGAGAAGCTAGAGATAAAACCCCAGGAGCTGAAGGGGGTCTGCAATCCTAGAAGAGGAACAACAATATGAACTAACCAGAACCCCCAGAACTCGTGTCTCTAGCTCCACATGTAGCAGAAGATGGCCTAGTCGGCCATCATTGGGAGGAGAGGCCCCTTGGTATTGCAATCTTTATATACCCCAATACAGGGGAACGCCAGGGCCAAGAAGTGGGAGTGGGTGGGCAGGGGAACAGGGCGGGGGGAGAGGGGAGGGAACTTTCAGGATAGCATTTGAAATGTAAATTAAGAAAATATCTAATTAAAATATTGAAAAAATCGAATAATAGGAATAGAATAACAGGAAGAGTCTCACCTCCAAGACCGAGACTATGTACCAGTACCATGCAGTTTTTATCACAATTGCTCTGTAGTACAGCTTAATATCAGGCAGGGTGATTCCCCCAGAGGTTCTTTTATTGTTGAGGATAGTTTTTGCTATTCTAGGTTTTTTGTTATTTCAGATGAATTTGCAAATTTCCCTTTCTAACTCAGTGAAGAATTGAGTTGGAATTTTGATGGGGATTGCATTGAATCTATAGATAGATTTCCAGCCTTTTACTCTAAGGTAGTGTCTGTCATTTTCCTTAAGGTGGGTCTCCTGTATGCAGCAAAATGTTGGGTCCTGTTTGTGTAGCCAGTCTATTAGTCTATGTCTTTTTATTGGGGAATTGAATCCATTGATGTTAAGAGAAATTAAAGAGGCCTACCAGAGCTCGTAAGGGAGCCATCTTGGGTCCCAGGTCCCTCAGAGACCAGTCTGCTCAGGTGAGAGTGCTGACTGCAGAAGCGACACAGCTTCTGGGACAGGCAGAAGTAACACAGCACCTGGGACAGACCCAGTTTTGGGCTCTAGACATCTGGGCACCTTCCCAGGCAGAGGAGAAGTGTCTGCCCAGGAGGGATTTGCCTGCCAGAGCTTGGGAGAGAGCCATCTTGGGTCCCAGAACCCTCAGAGACCAGAATGCGCAGGTGAGAGTGCAGACTGCAGAAGCTACACAGCTTCTGGGACAAGCCCTGTATCTGGTCTTCACCTTTAGCCAAGAGGCAGGTCTGAACATCAGAACTCTGTGCACCTTCCCTGCAAGAGGAGAGCTTGCCTGCAGACACTACTCTGACCACTGAGACTCAGGAGAGAGCTGGACTCGCAGGACTTCTAACAGAGGCTAACAGAATCACAGGAGGAACAAGCTCCAACCAGAGATAACTATAACAACCAATTCCAGAGATTACCAGATGGTGAAAGGCAAATGTAAGAATCTTAATAACAGAAACCAAGACCACTCACTATCATCAGAACCTAGCATTCCCACCTCAGCCAGACCTGGATACCACAACACACCTGAAAAACAAGACTCAGATTTAAAATCATATCTGATGATGCTGATAGAGGACATGAAGAAGGACTTTAAAAACTCACTGAAAGAAATACAGGAGAACACTGCTAAAGAGGTAAAAGTCCTTAAAGAGGAAACACAAAAATCCATTAAGGAATTACAGGAAAACACAACCAAACAGGCGATGGGATTGAACAAAACCATCTAGGACCTAAAAACGACAGTAGAAGCAATAAAGAAAACCCAAGTGAGACAACTTTGGAGATAGAAACCCTGGGAAATCAACAGAGGAATGGATACCAAAAATTTGGTACATTTACACAATGGAGTACTACTCAGCTATTAGAAACAATGAATATATGAAATTCCTAGGCAAATGGATGGATCTGGAGGGTGTCATCCTGAGTGAGGTAACCCAATAGCAAAAGAACTCACATAACATGTACTCACTGATATGTGGATACTAGCCCAGAAGCCTAGACTACCCAAGATACAACTTACTAAACACATGAATCTCAAGAAGAATGAAGTTCAAAATGTGGTCTCTGTGCCCCTTACTAGAAGTAAGAACAAAGCACACACTGAAGGAGCTACAGAGATCATGTGTGAAGCTGAATCAAA
>LR749501.1:2628959-2674762 GCA_902729485.2 Mus minutoides
GGCCATCATCCTGAGTGAAGTAACCCAATCACAAAAGAACTCACATAACATGTACTCACTGATATGTGGATATTAGCCCAGAAACCTAGACTACCCAAGATACAATTTACTAAACACATGAAACTCAAGAAGAAGGAAGATCAAAATGTGGACACGTCACCCCTTCCTAGAATTAAGAACAAAGCACACATTGAAGGAGATACAGAGATCAAGTGTGAAGCTGAATCCAAAGGTTGGACCCAATGACTGGGGCTGCCAGGGATCCATCCCACAATCAGCCACCAATCATAGACACTATAGCATATGCCAGCAAGATAGTGCTGAAAGGGTCCGGATATAGCTGTCTCGGGGGAGACTATACCAATGCCTGGCAAACATGGAGGTGGAAGCTTACAGTCAGGTATTAGGTGGAACACAGAGTTCCCAAGGAAGGAGCTAGAGAAAGTACCCAAGGAGCTGAAGGGGTCTTCAACCCTATAGGTGGAAGAAGAACATGAACTAACTAGTACCCCTGAGCTCATGTCTCTAGATGCATATAAAGAAGAGGATGGCCTAGTTGGCCATCATTGGGAAGAGAGGCCTCTTGGTCATGCAGACTTTATATGCCCCATTACAGGGGAACGCCAGGGCCAAGATGTGGGAGCGGGTTGGTAGGGGAGCAGGGTCGGGAGGGGGGAGGGTATAGGGAACTTTCTGGATAACACTTGAAATGTAAATCAAGAAAATATCTAATAAAAGTTGGGAAAAAAAAGAAAAAAATACCTAGTATTCATGTTTGAAATTACCAAAATCAAACTAAATGACTTCAAATAAAAGAAAAATTCTGTTTGAATTACAAATATCACTGCATTTATTCTAAATAAAGGAAACACTTGTTTGAAACATAACTATGCAACAAATTATTGTGTAATTTTCTTTACATTTAAATCTACCAGGCAAATAATATTTTAAATGAAAGAGAAAGGGGTTGGAGTTCAAATACTTTATCAACAACATCACGTGCATTTAAACAAACATTTTAAAGAATTCTTCCTGTGGTGCTGTAGACTGAACCCAGGGACTTGTGGATGACAAAGAGCTATCCAACCATAGCACTACATCCTCATCCCTGAAGTATGCATATAATAATTCAAAAATTAATAATACAGTACAATTTTACAGTAAAGCACGAAACTTATAAACACTGAAGCTCATTATCATCTCCACATCACAATTATTTTCTTTCTCACAAATTTTCAAGTCATCTCAAAGTTCACATGATTCCCTATTGAAAACAGGAATTCTGAAAGATGAATTCTTTTTGCACTAATAGTAAAATTTAAGATGATTATCAATAAAAGTGGATGGCTTCTTTTTCCAAAGATCTACAACAAAAGTTGCCATGAAACACAGAAGAAATACATACAATCATACACACAATTCATTGAAAATGAAATTTGAGGTGAGTTAATTACAGCACATGACAGATGATTGTATTCACCTGTAATAATCGATTCGCTTTGTTTTTTTCTTTCATTATTTGACACCTGTGTTGCTCTTCAATGACTTTCCTGTACGTTTCTATCTCACTGTACTCTACCATGTTCAGGTTCATATGGGTTTTGAGGCTGAGTATTTTCTCTACATGCTGCTGTATTTCATGCTCTAACACTTCATACTTCTCCTGGGCTGCTTCCATCTCTCCTGACTTCTGCCACAGGGCATTATTCTCATCTTTCAGGCATTTCCAGTGGAATTCTTCTTGTTGTTGTTTTGTTTCTATACTTTCAAGCTGAGTGAAAACAATTAATATTATCTAGTCATGCAGCAGGCAGAAAAAAGTTACCACACCACCAATAGCAATTTCAGCATGAATTCAATTGAAATCATCATGAATTTCAGCAATTTCAGCATGAACCCAGACTTTACACATGGTTTTCAAATTCACACCTTCATTCATTACATTAATGAATTATTGGTGAGAGAAAGAGAAAGAGAGAGAGAGAGAGAGAGAGAGAGAGAGAGCGCCTATAAACTGTTTTCCCAATCAGATCAGGAAAACTTACTAAGCATTGATTATCAGGTACATAAGGGAGGTTCTCATGTGTCTTTTGGCTAATTTAATATTGGTATGGCTGTCAAATCATTTTGTCTCTTCGAACAGGCATTTCTTTTTTTTTTTTTTTTACATTTGGGTTTATTCTGGTTTATGCATGAAAACCCCTGGCAAACAAAGGTACATAAAACAACATGAAGTATTATAGACCTTTTTGTTAAATTATATAACAACATTTTGTTTCAGAACATAGTGGAGGGTACTGTCAGGTGATAGGTGGATTAGAAAAGGGCAGCAAGCCTATAGAAGTGAAACTAACACTGGGTGGTGGGTGAGTAAAGTTTAAAGTATATTTTCCTATACATGAACTTAAAAGTTGAATAAATCAATTTACTAATTACTGGTACTATTAAATTAAAAATTAAATTAAAATAATTACTAAAAATTAATTAAAAATTAATTTTTGCAACATAAAATATACATTCAAGTTTAAGAACAGGCATTTCTTCCTCACAGATAATAAAAGACAATTTAACTGGAAAACTCATGTGAAATGAACAAAAAAGTAGAAAAATGAGAAAAATAAAAATGAAATGAAGAAAATACAAGTTTATATTTTAATTTGAGAAAATTGGATTCATTTTCTCTTTTCCAAGATTCCTAATGTTTATTTCTTCTTGATTCTGTAGAAAAGTCCATCTCATCTCCTTCTAGGCTGAAATTTTTTTCCATAACATAAAAACTACTTTCGAAATTTAATGATTCCAACTATTATTTGAAAAATTATTTATCTTTGATGAATCAAATCTCTGAACTTTAGAGGTATACACAACGATGTCTTCTTCATATGAGTTTAAAATTTATTTCATGAATCATGATCAATAAAATCCAGACTGAGCCATACTTTTTTAATAGAAGCAGGAAAATACACAAAATTGTTGTTTCTGGACATATAGAGTCTGGAATTTGGTTCCTGTGACTCAAGTTTGGGCAAGGGCACACATACCAAATGGGTTTAGAACAGCAAAGAAATCTCAAGACACAAATAGGACATATTTTCAATCTAAAAGGACAGTTCTTTTAAAAAAATATGACTTCAAGTTTTCAAAAATTTCCAAACTTTTTATATTTACATTGTACTAAATTAGATGAACTTTTTATCCCAAAATTAATTTAAATGTACCTCCTCTCTTAGTTTAAATACCATATCCTTTTCACAGAGAGTTCTACTTGAAGCACTATAATGTGAAAATTCTCCATTTTTATGTGCATCTGAGTCTTCCTCCATCATTGTGCACAGATTCTTATACCTAGAAAAATATGTAAAACAAGTAAGTAAGTAAGTAAGTAAGGTATTATCATCATTGTATTTGTGTGTGTTCATGTGTATTTATGTTGTTTTTTGGGGCAATCTGGCTTTAAGCACTCAATCCTCCAGACTACTTTACAAGTGCTTGAATTATAGATGTAAGAATATGCCTGGCTAGTAACTGGAATTTTTTATTTATAAACATTTGCTACATTTTAAATAGGTAATATGTTTTATCATATGAAAGAAAAATTTATGTTTATGGACTATTCTCATAAATATGATTCTATGACTACTTTAAAATATTATGAGACTGAAACCTGAATTTTAAAATAAAAATGTTGAAATATAAATGGTAAATAAAGTATTAATATTGGAATCATAAGTAGAATTGTAATAAATATCATATATCAGCATATATATAATATTTTCATATATCAAAATAAATCATTTACTTATTATTTTCTTTTTTATTTGACTGTGTATGTGTGTGTCTCTGTGTGAATATGTATGCAGGAATGCAAGTGGCCACATTGGTCAGAAGTACTGAAATTTCAGAAGCTGAGTTACAGACAGTTAGATGCTACTTGAAGGTGAATGCTGGGAACTGAAATTAGATACCAGTATTCTGTTGGTTAATTTTGTTTGTGTCTTGTTTTCTTTTTGTTGTTGCTGTTCACTTTTATCAAGTTGACAGAAGCAAGTTTCATTTGACAAGAACGAAACTTTACTGAAAAAATGGTTCGATCATACAGTTATGTAGACATAACTGTGGGAACATTTTCTTATTTAATGCTGGATTGGGAGGAGGCTCTAATCACACATAAACACAAATGAATACATACATCTAAGACACAGAAACACATATAAATAAAAAACTACGCATTCCACATAGTGGTACCAAGTATGTAAGCACCTTAGTTAAGTTCCAATAAAAAAATTAAAATTTAGAATGATAACCAAAAAAAAATGTCTTTGAGGGATAACTGGGAAGAGAAGAGAGGCCAGGCAGTGCTTTAAGATATAAGTGGTGAAATCAAGAAATACGGGAAAGACTTGAACATGTCTATAGTAGTTTGAAGAAGTGTTTGAACACTTGGGTTCCAGTTATTGGTGCTGCTTGGGCAGGTGACAGAAACTTCAGGGAGCAGAGGCTTGCTGAAGGAAGTAGACCATCAAAGAGAGCACGGTTCATACACTTACCCCACACTTCTTATTCCCTTTCTCTGTCTACCTGCTATGTATCTATGGAAATGTGGTCACCAGCATCCCTTTTCTGAAGTCACGCTCTGCTTTCCTAGCCATTGTGGAATCTGTCCCTCTGTAAATACAACCTGTTTATTCCTGAAGTTGTCTTTGGTCACTGTATTTTATGTTAGCACCAGGTGAGTAACTAATAAAACTTTTAAAAAAGAAATCTAGAGACCCCCTTAGGGCAGTTTTCACAAAATGCAGAAGATGCAATATCATATGCGTAATGTTAAATCACAGGAAATTATTAGTTATACTTTAGAGAAATCAAAATTAAAATAAAAACAAAAGCAGCCTCCCATTTAGGAGACTCGAAAGTAATGAGAAATTGTGTATTTTTTTTTCAGGTAATAGAATAATGACATCTTTCATTCACTACATGTCCAAACGTTTTCATGTTATTTATCATTCTGTATATTCATTCGTAGAGAGGGAGGGAGGGAGCAATGGAGCAAGGGAGGTAGAGGTAGGGGGAGGGGGAGGGGTAGAGGTAGACAAAGGGGGAGAAGGACGGGGAGAGGGAGAGAGGGGGAGGGGCTGAGGGGGAGAGAGAGAGAGAGAGAGAGAGAGAGAGAGAGAGTTCTGTTCTATGGCTGTAGATTCTGTATTCAGTGTGGCGCGCCTCCCTGCCTCCGTGACCAGCAAGAAAGACATGCCACCACCGGGATCTTCTCATTCAGCTTTATTCTGGAGCGCCTTGATAGTTGATTCCCGGGACCCTGGACAGCAGCAGAGCTGCTGCTTTTATACACTCCCAGGGAAGGGGGATGGGTGTCATAGTGGTTGCTGATTGGTGCACCAAGCCACACCTCATTTGCATGTGGCCCGTTCATTGGTGCCACAAGCCACAGCCATTAGCATATTTTCCCTTCATTGGTACTACAAGCAGTGCCTCATTAGCATATTTTCCCTTCGGGAGGGGCTACTGCCTGAGGAGGGCCTGAGGAGAGAGCTGCGCATGCGCACTAGGCTCTCCTCCCTGGCAGCCTGCCTGTTCCGCCATCTTGTAATGGGGCGGAGCCACAGGCTCCCAGAGCCGCAGGCCTTCCCGGAGCCCCAGGGCGGCAGCTTTCCCGGGGCTCCGGCGGGCTGGCCCGGCCCTCGCTGAGGCTCCGGCTTCCTACAATTCAGGACCTCCAAAAGATTTAAATAAGACTGCTCCTGTGCTAAGAATGCACAGGCATTTGACAATGGTCCAAAAATAATGCAGCATAATAGCCATACAGCAATATATTAGTTATCTAGTTAGGGCTCTTATTGCTGTGATGAAGCACCATAACTGAAATATCTTGGAAGGAAAGGGTTAATCTACCTTACTCTTCCAAATCACTGTTCATCATTGAAGGAAGTCAGGACAGAAACTCAAGCTGAGCAGGAACCTGGAGGTAGGAACTTGTGCAGAGGCCATGGAAGGGTGCTTCATACTGGCTTGCTCAGCCTGCATTCTAATAGAACCCAGCACCACCTAACCAGAAGTAGCCCTATCCACAATGAGGAAGGCCCTCCCACTTCCATCACTAACTATAAAAATGTCCTACAAGCTTACCTACAACTAGATCTTGTGGAGTCATTCTCAGTTGAGGATCCCTTCTCTTAGATGACTGTAACTTGTGTCAAGTAGACATAAAACTAGGCAGCACAGAGGCCAGAGAAGAAGGCTGCTTATTGAATTGCTACTCATATTTGGTGTGATCTGATTTCTCTTATACCCCAGGATCACCTGCCAGTGGCAGAACCTATCCACAATGATCTGATTACCCCACACTCAACAGTAATTAAGAAAATATCTGCACAAGCTTCTCTATAGGAAAATCTTCAGAGAGGTATTTTCTCAATTGTGATTCTGCCTCTCAGATATGTCTGGTTTGTGTCAAATTTACAAAAACCAACCAGGAATATTAGTGATCATCTATAATTTATAGATGCCTTAAAATAAAAAAGATACAGGTGAGTTGTTTTACATGAAAAGTTAATACTTGTGGATTTTGAGCTCTGTTGGATACCATGGAACAATTCCTATATAGAAGATAAGGCATCTGTATGTTACTTAGTTTAAATAAACCTACATGTATATTTCTTAAAGTTTATATTTCAGGCTCATCACGTTTAACCATGTTGATATTTCATGCATATGTGGATTATGAACATGGAAAATTAGTATATCTTTTTATGAGTCTATCTGAATAACATATAATGGCTAAATATTTAAATGTGGAAGAAAACCCAATTCTAGCCATGCAAATTTTGATCTTTTACAATAGGCACATGAACAAGATATAGGTATTAACATGCTGAAATATAGAATGAAAGAACAAAAACATATTTCAAATTTCAAAATACAAATCCAAAATACATTAGGATGATTACAGTTGACATTAGAGAACACTTTCACTGTCACTTATTGTGGTCAAAATCATCACAGATATGAGTAAATAATATTGGCCTTCCAATATTTGAAATTTTGTTGTAAGTTTCTTATATGAATTTGAAAATAGAGCTGTTTGTTTTATTATAAACATGAA
Source organism: Mus minutoides (assembly GCA_902729485.2). Classification (NCBI taxonomy): domain Eukaryota; kingdom Metazoa; phylum Chordata; class Mammalia; order Rodentia; family Muridae; genus Mus; species Mus minutoides. Next base: position 2,636,077 of record LR749501.1, read on the forward strand.
GATATGGTAGGAATTTATATTTAGGTTTTGGTAAAATCACTCTTTAGTAATGGGTGAGTGCTTTGGCAAATGAATGTCTTACCTGGATACTTCTTTTGTTAGTTCACTAATTCTCCTTTTCATTTCATCCAAACTCTGTGTCAGTGAATGGTTCAACTTAACCTCTTCACACTTGGACAAAAATATATGAATAAAATTTTAAATGTAGAGATCCGCTTTTCTTTCTTAGAAATATTACTTACCATGCATAATATTCTTAAACAATTTTAGAAAATATTTTATTAAATTGATACCTGTGAGTATATATTTCAAAATAATTATTTTTACAGTTGTCTTATGTGTATGGGTGTTTTGCAAGAATGTATTTCTATAGGCTCAGGCCTAGCTAATGTCAGATCTGAGGACAAAAGGTTACCAGATCCCAAAAGAGCTGGAGTTCCAAAACACTGGGCGTTGCCATGTGGATGCTGGGACCTGAACCCAGGTCTTCTGCAACAGCAGCAAGTGCTCTTACACACTGAGTCATCTCTTTGGCCCCCAGTAATAACCTTTTACAGAAGAGCTCAGATATATGACATTTTCATTATGATATTTTCTGAAATGTAAATTTACAATTTTTATTTGTTAAACACAGCAAGTTTTTTGTTTTTTGTTTTTTTTTTTCTACCTCACTAATGTAGCCCTCTCTCTGAGACACTTCCTTTGGCTCTTCCTCAGCAAAGGGCTCCTTGTTTCTCTATTTTCTACTATACACCTCTATTCTAGGATTCTGACAGCACCTCCCAGGTTGAAGTCCCCCCTCTTCACACTCTAACCCTCTCTTCCTCAAGACTCACCGGGTTCTATTAGAATTGTCCATCTTCCATGCTTGCCACAGTAACTTTCCATCCTATCACCATATTCCAGTTGCACAAATAGAGTTCACACATGCACTCTGAACTCTAACCTGTGGTTCCAGGACTCCATAGTTCCCAAGCCTACTAAGTCTCCAAGACCATTACCGTCTATATTGAAGGACTCAATGCCTCTAACCATCATAAATAGAGATCTCACACTTCCAACCCTCACCCTTCCAGGACTTATGGACTCACTTGGCAGAACTCATTTCCTCATTTTGCTGTGTTCTTACCTTTCCCATCATCTGTAGACACACATGGATAGTCTCTCTCCCTCAGCAGAAAGCATATTCATACTCCCATCCTTATGCTACTTGGAGATAACGACCCTATGACCCTCTTAGAGTGACAACTGGCTCTTCTGGTCTGGTCAAGCCCTCATTTCTCATCATGAAAGCACTCTATCTCTGACATTACAGAACCTTTGTGGAGGATCTTCTTTACTCACAGAGTGAGGGTTGGGAGATGCTTGGTTCTTGGGCAGAGACACCCTTAAGAGGTAAGGCCCTTAAGGGAGTAGGTGTGGCCTTGTTGGAAGAAGTGCCTCACTGTGGCAGTGGGCTTTGAAGCTCCACCCATTTCTGAAGATAGCTTTCTCCTAGCTCCCTGAGGATGCCAGTCTTCTGACAGATTTCAGATCAAGATGGAGAACTATCAGCTCCTTCTTTACCACTATGTCTGCCTAAACACTACTTTGCTTCCTGCCTTGGTATTTGACTGAACCTCTGAACCTGTAACCTAGTCCCAAATAAATTTTGTTCTTTAAAAGTGTTGCCATTGTCATGGTGTCTGTTCCCAGCAATAGAAACTGTAAGACACGCAAAAAGTGGTTTTGCCAACTTTCTTTCTGGTGCCTTATCCATTTCACCAAGACATGTTCTAATCTAACCCAGCCCTAATAGCACCTGCTGGTGATTTCAGAAGACATCTCTTTCTCTGGCAGACTAAGCATCACTTGGGTATCCTGTTCACAATTGTCACTGAGTGCCTGCAAATGTGAGCTTCAAGTCAATCCACACTACTAGCCTTGATGTCTTATCTCAAGCCTCTCTATGCCTGCCTCCTTTATCTTTCATTTCTCATAGAAAATCCCAGGCACCAGGGATGTGAGAGGGTCCCAGGACCCAATGCAGAGGTCTTTAGTCAAAATGACAACAGCGTGGAAATGAAACCTGAAGAGATTGCCTCCAATAGATAGACATGTTCCTGAGCTGAGGGATTTGGCAATCCACCCATCTCAAAAGTTTTGTCCCAGAATTGTTCCTGTCTAAAGGAAATGCAGGGACAAAATTGGAGCAGATGCTGAAGGAAAGGCCATCCAGAGACAGCCCCAACTTTGCATCCATCCCATATACAGACACCAAACTCTAGCAGTATTGATAATGCCAAGATGTGCATGCAGCCTGGCATAGGTGTACTCTGAGAAGCTCTATCAGCATCTGACTGAGACAGATGCAGATACTTACACCCAACCATTGGACTGAGCCTGGGGACCCCTATGGGAAGAATTAGGGGAAGGAATAAAGAAGCTGAAGGGTATTGCAACCCCATAGGATGAACAACAGTATCAACTAACTGTACACCTCAGAGCTCCCAAGAACTAAGCCACCAACCAAAGAGCATACAAGGCCTAGTCCATGGCCCCTGCTATAGGATTGCCTTGTCTGGCCTCAGAGGGAGGCGATGTACTTGTTCCTGTGGCTGCGTGATGCCCTAGAGAAGTACGGTGCTAGAAGGGTGAGGTAGGAATGAGTGAGTGTGTGGGGAAGCACACTTTTAGAGGCAAAGGGGAGCGTGAAGAGATGGGGTGCTTGTGGAATGGGGTCCCAGGAAGGGGGTAACATTTGAAATGTGAATAAATAAACTACTAAAAAAGAGAAGGATAACAAATACTAAAAAAAAAAACCTTTCAATAATGTCATATGGAAGCCTGATACTACAGAAACTTCCTAAGGTATATACATATACCCATGTATAAAAAGAATGAAAAACAAAAAGTTACCCTAAAATGAGGTAATGATGGCTCTGTTCAACACCATTGGGATAAAAAAAAAATCTTGCCAGCAATAGGTTGCTGCTTTTGAAGTATTAACAATCTGGGTCATATAAAACCCCTTCATCCAGGTAATTGCTAACGTTCTTGGTCACACTCTAGAACCCGATGCCAGGAACTTTATTCTTGGAGACCTCACACCTTGAGTCCTTTAACATGTGGAAATCGATAATATAACCTGGAAACATTGTTTCCACTAGCTAGCCTTCATAGTGCTAAGAGCTGCAATGCATACTGCTAGAGGATAAAAATCAGCAATCTGACACAGATGTGAACCCAGCTGCCTGCAACTGACTAGCATTGCAGGACATAGCTGATGGTAAATAAGACTCTTGAATATCCTGAAAATAATTAACCGTTTTCTAATTGCATGTAAGGCCCATTCTATATGTCAAACCCAAACCTGGAACCATTTTCTGAGCCAAGAACCTGTGACTAAATAGATCAAATCCTTAGTGGAGAACCTACTACTAGTGCACTGCTACAAGGACAGAGAATTTAACACTTAATGACTACAAACAAATAGTAACAATATGAACATATCAAATGTTTGAACAGGGAGCATATTTGTATCTCCTAAAGTGTGGTTTTATGGTACTGCTGGACACAGGAAAATTTCTTTTGAGTCTTACAGAATTAATAAAAAATGGACTTCACAAGTGTGCACTTACTGGGGTTCTTGGAAGCTGTTCATTCTCTTTTGCTTGGAGTTTTACTTCAGCTTTTAAGTCTGAATTTTCAGCTGTGAGCCTAAAAATGTGTTTTAGAATGATTATGCATAACTGTCCACATTAGAAAATAACAAATTCGTTTCTGAAATAGAACATGTGAATGATTACACAAATTCTGAAATTTTTGAAAGATAGTGATTTGGAAACTGTATCACTTTTTTGTGTGCCCCTTTGTCTGTATAAACTTTAGCAGTAATTTGAAGAAATATGCATTTTCTGTTTTTGTCTTAGTGGGTATCAAACTTTCATGCATACAAAGCATACACACATTGAGTAAGTACCATCCACCAATGTGAACTTTGAACTTTAAGTAACTAAGACCAGAATTTTTCCTGATTTCAAAAGTGTGTAATTACTATGAATGCTGCAATTTCTCTTTCTTCATTGCTTTCTTATAAACAATAGAGCTATTCAGCACAGTGCTTTCATTATAGATCTCTGTGAGTGACCCTCATGTCCCAAGCTCTTGATGTAGTGTCTGTGTGTTCATAAAATAACTTATGCAATATAGACAGTGCCCCGTGGTCCTTCTGCTAAAGACAGAAGACTGCCATCAGATCTTTCCTGTCAGGGTAGATGAGAGATTCTCTGAAATGCTGAGCAAGTATCATTTTCTCTATCACGCTGACTCCTGAGCCATCACCTCAGTAGTGAGGAAAGGGATTAAAAGGGAAGTTGGTGCCACATCATCACGTCTGTGATGAAACTGCCCATGTGCTTCTCTTAGACTTTGGAGACTTGATTTGTGGGCATTTGGAAAACTTGAGAGCTGTGGTTTACAGTTGGCTTAAAATAAGGCTGGACTAAGATGTTCCAATTGGAAATAAGGACACATGCTCAACTATGTTCATAGCAGCCTGATTTATAATAGCCAGAAGCTGAAAAGAACCCAGGTGTCCCTCAACAGAGGAATGGATACAAAAAATATGGTACATTTACACAATGGAGTACTTCTCAGCTATTAAAAACAATGAATTTATGAAATTCCTAGGCAAATGGATGGATCTGGAGGGTATCACCATGAGTGAAGTAACCCAATCACAAAAGAACTCACATAACATGTACTCACTGATAAGTGGATATTAGCCCAGAAACTTAGAATATCCAAGATACAATTTGCAAAACACATGCAACTCAAGAACAAAGACCAAAGTGTGGACACTTCGCCCCTTCTTAGAATTAGGAACAAAACACACATGGAAGGAGTTACAGAGATCAAGTGTGGAGGTGAGACTAAAGGATGGACCAAACAATGACTGCTGCAGGAGGGGATCCATCCCATAATCAGTCACCAAATGCAGACACCACTATTGCATACGCCAGCAAAATTTTGCTGAATGGGCCATGAGATAGCTGTCTTGTGTGAAGCTATGCCAGTGCGTGGTAAACACAGAAGTGGATGCTCACAGTCAGCTATTGTATAGAACACAGGGTTCCCAAAGGAGAAGCTAGAGAAAGTACCCATGGAGCTGAAGGGGCCTGCAACCCTATAGGTGGAACAACAATATGAACTAATCAGTACTCCCAGAGCTTGTGTCTCTAGCTCCATATATAGCATAAGATGGCCTAGTCGGCCATCGTTGGGAAGACTTGCAAACTTTATATGCCCCAGTACAGGGGAATGCAAGGGCCAAGAAGTGGAAGTGGGTCGGTAGGGGAGCAGGGCGGGGGTGGGGGAGGGTATAGGGGACTTTTGGGATAGCATTTGAAATGTAAATGAAGAAAATATCTAATAAAAAAGAATGAGAAAACATCAAAAAATAAAAATTAAACAGTAAAGGTGAAAAAAAATAAGGATGGACTAATGAACCACTCTTGCATGAGTTCATAAGACAAGAACTCATTTACAAAAATATAGATCATGAGCTTTCAGGTGAATAACGTACTCTTCTACAGAGTTGGCCCGATGCCAGACACATTAGAATCTGTCCTGGAGTCTAGATCCATGCCTGAATTTCCCAGTGATATGGAGTTTAAAAGGAGTCAATAAGTTTATTTAGTAAAGAAAATATTCCAAAATCATTACAGTTCAGGCTATCACATTGTTAATGTTCATGTTTTTAGCTTTGATTACAGTGATATTCAAAAGTAAAGAGGATGAACATGTGGCTTGCAAATATGCAGTTTAGTAACAAATAGGGTGTCATCCTCGAGTTTAGACAAGATTGTGAACTAGGTAAAAGGCCCAGCAACACTGAGAACAGGTTAGAACAGTTCGCATTAAGAGAGCTGCCTTTGAGACAAGGCCAATCTTCAAAACTCCAAGCATAAAAGTATGACAAAGTGGCAATGTACTCTTTAGGACAGCAGTGACTCTCAAAGGCACTATTGTGGGGAGCAGGCATGGCCTCATGGGCCAAAGATGGCACCTGGCTCTGTGCTAAAGCCCCATTACCTTGCTTGTTTACCTCAGTCTCAATCATGCACATGTGTATGTCTTTGGAGAGGTTAGTGCAACATCTTGCTAGACCATTCTATCAGCCAATCCTGCACGCTGCCTTGGATGTGTGCATCTATGATTGGGTGGTGTGAGGTGACGTGTGTGAATGAAAGAGGTTAAGTGTGGATAGTTCCAGAGGATGACTGAAGACTGATTGAGGATTGATGACTGACTGAAGCTGGGGAAGCTGCGAGAAACCTCCTAATAAAGAGAAGCGGCTGCAGCTGCTCTGAACCTGCTTTTGGAGTCGGTGTCATTTATTCCCACTCTCTGCTGGTCAGAGATTGGGGCTGCAACACACTGTGAAGACAGCCTCTGTGACACTCTGCTGCAGAAGAGCCAGAAAGGGAAGTGAGTCTGGAGGTATGGCTGCCCTGTGTCCATAGGCCTGGGTATTACTGGAGCTGCAAAATCACTTCGTAGTAACCATTCGGGTGATGGTCTTGCAGTGTATGTCAAAATGCAAGAGTAACGTGGCAATGGTGGGATGAAGCAGTATTGCAGAGAGAAGCCAGTGAGGCAAAGCCATGTGTACCTGTTAGAGTTCAGATTCAGAACATCTGAGTGGTTTGTGTGTAAAGCAGTGTATGTGAATCCTAAGTTGTCAGACACTGAGAAGTAATAGGCATGTGCAGATGTCAGGAATAGGAGATTTTAAGTGAGGGAAATATCAGCAAATGGGTGGAACTGCCCCAAGACTCAGACCACATGCGCTACAAGGCACTGCAGAGGCAGGTCTCCTCAGTCCTGGTGGAGAATAGGTGGGACCCCAGACGGTGTATATGGAGCATGTGTTTCTGACGTTTGTCCTCCTGGGTTTCAAGCTGCATGTGGTATAATATTCATCAATATTTCTCTATTACTATCTTTTGGTATATGTTATGTAATAGACATGAAAACCTATGTAATTTTCAAATTTTTTGAAGTTTTAGAAACTAGGAATTGGACTTGAGTTTCAGGGAAAATATGGATGAAATATGAATAATGCGGAAACTATTAAGATTATCTGGCCTTTGAGCTTGGACTAAGTAAATTATGCATCCTGAGATGGCCTGTGGGGGTCAGAAGAAGAGTGTTATAGTTTGAATCTCAAAGAGTCACTGTGTTTTAATCTTTTGAAGTTTTAACCCGAGACCTATTCCATTGACTTGCCCAACATGATGGACTGAATGTCTCTTGCCCTATGAACCCCAATGTACTTTTGTAACGAACCAGGAAAAATAACTCTTGTTACATTCTGGATCAAGATGTCTTTCCTGCACATTGTGCTGATGTTAAATTAGAACTTGCTTCTTTTGCATGTTGTCGTGGCTATGTAAAGGTACACCTTTAATGTCATTCAGCAACTGTAGTAGGAATGTTATTGTCCACAATGCCTAATGTCGCATTATCTGGGTAATTTCAGTGATATTTAAGAACCCATAGTCAAGGACTACTGCACAGTCCTTGGATAATTTTGCAAAGTATGATAAGCAGGAAAATCCCCTGTAGTGACTTTTGTTTATATATCCACCTCAATATAATTTAAACATACATTATGTACTGTGGCTCAGACAAGGTAAAATTTGTGGTGTTGACTTTTTCATCTGAAAAATGGATATGAAGTTTCTAACTCAAATTAGCTACTTCAAATAAAATCCTTCGAAGAGTACTCATCCCAGTGTGAGCTACATACAATAACTGTGGTGTCCATTAATATGATTACAACTGTTCATCTTTTCGGTAGTGTGACGGTAAGTTTACATGCATTGAAATGAGTCGTTTACCATACAACTGAAAGTTCAGCATATGAGAAGCATGAAGCCCTGAATACACCACACTACAGCTTGGATGTTCACAGATTCCATTGAGCAAGTCATTTTGTACATTTGTAAAAATGTATTGGTTACTGTCTTTACTGCTAGGCTAGAGTGATCATGTAATGCAATACATTCAGGAGCTCTCAGCTTAAGCGGGAGGTAATGGATAAGACCATGGGAAGCATCACAAGCACTGATGTGAAAATAGGATGCTGATACAACATCTGTTCCAATTCAATCACGTGGGATTTGAGACTTCAGCCTGGAGATTGGTAAAGGCCCAAGGAAGGACAGTGGCTCACTTCCAGTCCTCCCTGCACCAGCTCCGGGCCCTGCACCAGCTCCAATAGGTCTCTGGAGCAGGCGCTCTGCACTCTCCCGAGGTCCCTGCAGGACTTCCCGGGCTATCTTGGGACCACAGGTGAACAGCAGGATACAACATCTGTTCCAATCCAATCGCATGGGACTTGAGACTTCATCAGGGAGATTGACAAAGGCCCAAGGCAGGACAGCAGCTCCCTTCCAGTCCGCCCTGCACCAGCTCAGGTCAGTCTCAGGCACAGGCGCTCTGCACTCTCCTGAGGTCCCTGTGGGACTCCACGGGCTATCTTGGGAACACAGGTGAGCAGCGGGACACAACATCTGTTCCAATCCAATCTCTTGGAACTCAAGACTGCAGCTGGAAGATAAATAAAGGGATAGACCAGGGCAGTGGGTTTCCTCTGGTCTGCACCAACACCAGGTCTCCTCGGGCAGAGACAGCAGGAGGCAAGCATAAGAAGAGAAGCAACAGAAACCAAGGGTACTTGGCATCACCAGATCCAAACTCACCCACCACATCAAGTCCTAGATACAACATCACACCGGAAAAGCAGGACATGGATCTAAAGTCACTCATCATGATGATGATGGAGGACTATAAGAAGGAAATACAGGAAAACACAGATAAACAACTTAGAGAGTTACAGGAAAACAATACCAAACAGGTGATGGAATTGAACAAAGCCATCCAGGACATAAAAATGGAAGTAGAAACAATTAAAAAAACCCAAAAGGAGATAACCCTGGAGGTAGAAACCATAGGAAAAAAATCAGGAACCATAGATATGAGCATCAGCAACAGAATACAAGAGATAGAAGAGAGAATCTCAGGCATAGAAGATTCTATAGGGAGCATAGACACGACAATCAAAAAAAATGCTAAATGCAAAAAGATCCTAACGCAAAATATCCAGGAAATCCAGGACACAATGAGAAGACCAAACTTAAGGATAATAGGAGTAGATGAGAATGAAGACTCTCAAACTAAAGGACCAGCAAATATCTTCAACAAAATTATAGAAGAAAACTTTCCATACCTAAAGAATGAGATGCCCATAAACATAAAAAAAGCCTACAGAACTCCAAATAGGCTGGACCAGAAAAAAAATTCCTCCCGACACATAATAACCAGAACAACAAATGCGCTAAATAAAGACAGAATATTAAAAGCAGTAAGGGAAAAAGGTCAAGTAACATATAAGGGCAGGCCTATTAGAATTACTCCAGACTTCTCACCAGAGACTATGAAAGCCAGAAGATCATGGACAGATATTATACAGACACTACGAGAACGCAAATGCCAGCCCAGGCTACTATACCCAGCAAAACTCTCATTTACTATAGAAGGAGAAACCAAAGTATTCCATGACAAATTCAAATTCACACAATATCTTTCCACGAATCCAGCCCTTCAAAGGATAATAACAGAAAAACACCAAAAAAATGATGGAAACTCTGCCCTAGAAAAAGCAAGAAAGTAATCCTTCAACAAATTTAAAGAAGACAGCCACAAGAACAGAATACCAACTCCAAAAACAAAAATGACAGGAAGCAACATTTACTGTTCCTTAATATCTCTCAATATCAATGGACTCAATTCCCTGATAAAAAGACATAGACTACACTGGGCATGGTGGCACACGCCTTTAATCCCAGCACTTGGGAGGCAGAGGCAGGCAGATTTCTGAGTTTGAGGCCAGCCTGGTCTACAGAGTGAGTTTCAGGACAGCCAGGGCTAAACAGAGAAACCCTGTCTCGAAAAAACCAAAAATAAATAAATAAATAAATAAATAAATAAATAAATAAATAACTTTTTAGCAAGGCGGTGGTGGAGCACGCCTTTAATCCCAGCATTTGGGAGGCAGAGACAGGCGGATTTCTGAGTTCGAGGCCAGCCTGGTCTACAGAGTGAGTTCCAGGACAGCCAGAGCTACACAGAGAAACCCTGCCTCGAAAACCAAAAAAAAAAAAAAAAAAAAAAAAAAAAAAAAAAAAAAAAAAAAAAAAAAAAAAAAAAAAAAAAAAAAAAAAAAAAAAAAAAAAAAAAAAAAAAAAAAAAGACATAGACTATCAGACTGGCTACACAAACAGGACCCAACGTTTTGCTGCTTACAGGAAACACACCTCAGGAAAAAAGACAGACACTACCTCAGAGTGAAAGGCTGGAAAACAATTTTCCAAGCAAACGGGCCAAATAAAAAAGCTGGGGTAGCCATTCTAATATCGAATAAAATAGACTCTCAACCCAAAATTATTAAAAAAGACAAAGAGGGGCACTTCATACTCATCAAAGGCAAAATCTTCCAAGAGGAACTCTCAATTCTGAATAACTATGTTCCAAATGCAAGGGCAGCCACTTTCATTAAAGAAACTTTAGTAAAGCTCTCACACAATAATAGTGGGAGACTTCAACACCCCACTCTCATCAATGGAGAGATCCTGGAAACAGAAACTAAACAGAGACTCAGTAAAACTAACAGAGGCTATGAAACAAATGGACTTAACAGATATCTACAGAATATTTCATCCTAAAACAAAAGGATATACCTTTTTCTCAGCACCTCATGGCACCTTCTCCAAAATTGACCACATAATTGGCCACAAAACAGGTCTCAACAGATTCAAAAATATTGAAATTGTCCCATGGATTCTTTCAGATCACCATGGTCTAAGGCTGTTCTTCAATAACAACATAAGTAGCAGAACACCATCATTCACTTGGAAACTGAACAACATTCTAATCAATGATACCTTGGTCAAGGAAGAAACGAATAAAGAAATTAAAGACTTTCTAGAGTTTAACAAAAATGAAGCCAAAACATACCCAAACTTATGGGACACATTGAAAGCATTCCTGAGAGGTAAGCTCATAGCTCTGAGTTCCTACCAAAAAAAAAAAAAAAAAAAATGGAGAGAGCATACACTAGTAGCTTGGCAGCACTTCTGCAAGCTCTAGAACAAATGGAAGCAAATTCACCTAAGAGGAGTAGACAGCAGGAAATAATCAAAGTCAGGGGTGAAATCAACCATGGGGAAACAAAAAGAACAATTCAAAGAATCAATCAAACCAGGAGCTGGTTCTTTGAGAAAGTCAACAAGATAGATAAACCCCTCGCCAGACTCACTAGAGGGCACAGGGATAGCATCCGAATTAACAAAATCAGAAATGAAAAGGGAGACATAACAACAGATCCTGTGGAAATTCAAAACACCATTAGATCCTTCTCCAAAAGGTTATATTCAATAAAATTGGAAAATCTAGATGAAATGGATAATTTTCTAGACAGATACCAAGTTCCAAAATTAAACCAGGATCAGATTAATGAAGTAAACAGTCCTATATCTCCTAAAGAAATAGAAGCAGTCATTAATAGTCTCCCAACCAAAAAAAGGCCCAGGAGCAGATGGGTTTAGTGCACAGTTCTATCAGACCTTCAAAGAAGACCTAATTCCAGTTCTTCTCAAACTATTCAACAAAATAGAATCTGAAGGTACACTCCCCAATTCATTCTATGAAGCCACAATTACTGTGATACCTAAACCACATAAAGACAAAACAAAGAGAGAGAATTCAGACCAATTACCCTTATGAACATCCACGCAAAATACTCAACAAAAGTCTCGCCAACCGAATCCAAGAACACATCAAAACGATCATCCATCATGACCAAGTAGGCTTCATCCCAGGAATGCAGGGATGGTTTAATATACGGAAATCCATCAACGTAATACACTATATAAACAAATTCAAAGATAAAAACCACATGATCATCTCCTTAGATCCTGAGAAAACATTTGACAAAATCCAACACTCATTCATGATAAAAGTCTTGTAAAGATCAGGAATTCAAGGCCCATACCTAAACATGATAAAAGCAGTCTACAGCAAACCAGTGGCCATCATCAAACTAAATAGAGAGAAACTGGAAGCAATCCCACTAAAATCTGGGACTACACAAGGCTGCCTACTTTCTCCCTACCTATTCAATATACTACTTGAAGTCCTAGCCAGAGTATTTCAACAACAAAAGGAGGTCAAGGGGATATGTATTAGAAAGGAAGAAGTCAAATTATCGCTCTTTGCAGATGATATGATAGTATATGTAAGTGACCCCAAAAACTCCACCAGAGAAATCCTAAACCTGATAAACAGCTTCAGTGCATTTGCTGGATACAGACTTAATTCAAACAAATCGACGGCCTTTCTCTATACAAAGGATAAATGGGCTGAGAAAGAGATCAGGGAAACAACACCCTTCACAATAGTCACTAACAACATAAAATATCTTGGTGTGACTCTTACGATGGAAGTGAAAGATTTGTATGACAAGAACTTCAAGTCTCTGAAGAAAGAAATTGAGGAAGATCTCAGAAGATGGAAGGATCTCCCATGCTCATGGATCGACAGAATCAATATAGTAAAAATGACTATCTTACCTAAAGCTATCTACAGATTCAATGCAATCCCCAACAAAATTCCAACTCAATTCTTCAAGGATCTAGAAAAGACAATTTGCAAATTCATCTGGAATAACAAAAAACCTAGACTAGCAAAAACTCTTCTCAACAATAAAAGAACCTCTAGTGGAATCACAAGGCCTGACCTCAAGCTGTACTATAGAGCAATTGTATTAAAAACTGCATGGTACTGGTACAGCAACAGACAGGTAGATCAGAAGACCCAGAAATGAATCCACATACCTATGGTCACCTGATCTTTGACAAGGGAGCTAAAACTATCCAGTGGAAAAAAGACAGCATTTTCAACAAATGATGCTGGCACAACTGGCGGCTATCATGTAGAAGACTGGGAATTGATCCATTCTTATCTCCTTGTACTAAAGTCAAGTCTAAGTGGTTGAAGGATCTCCACATAAAACCAGAGACACTGAAACTTATAGAGGAGAAAGTGGGGAAAAGACTCGAAGATATGGGCACTAGGGAAAAATTCCTGAATAGGACAGCAATGGCTTGTGCTGTAACATCAAGAATTGACAAATGGGACCTCATAATGTTGCAAAGCTTCTGTAAGGCAAAAGATACTGTCAACAAGACAAAAGGGCCACCAACAGATTGGGAAAGGATCTTTACCAATCCTAAATCAGACAGGGGACTGATATCCAATATATATAAAGAACTCAAGAAGGTGGAATCCAGAAAATCAAATATCACCATTAAAAAGTAGGGCACAGAGTTAAACAAAGAATTCTCAACTGAGGAATACCGAATGGCTGAGAAGCACATGAAAAAATATTCAACATCCTTAATCATCAGGGAAATGCAAATCAAAACAACCCTGAGATTCCACCTCACACCAGTAAGAATGGCTAAGATCAAAAATTTAGGTGACAACAGATGCTGGCATGGAAGTGGAGAAAGGGGAACACTCCTCCATTGTTGGTGGGACTGCAAGCTTGTTCAACCACTTTGGAAATCAGTCTGGCGGTTCCTAAGAAAATTGGACATAGTATTACTGGACGATCCAGCAATACATCTCCTGGGCATATATCCAGAAGATGTATCATCTGGTAAGAAGGACACATGTTCCACTATGTTCATAGCTGCCTTATTCATAATAGCCAGAAGCTGGAAAGAACCCAGATGTCCCTCAACGGAGGAATGGATACAAAAAATTTGGTACATTTACACAATGGAGTACTACTCAGCTATTAAAAACAATGAATATATGAAATACCTAGGCAAATGGATGGATCTGGAGGGTATTATCCTGAGTGAGGTAACCCAATCAGAAAAGAACTCACATAACATGTACTCACTTATAAATGGATATTAGCCCAGAAACCTAGACTACCCAAGATACAATTTACTAAATACTTGAAACTCAAGAAGAATGAAGATCAAAATGTGGACACTTCACCCCTTCCTAGAATTAAGAAAAAGCACATATTAAAGGAGTTACAGAGATCAAGTGTGGAACTGAACCAAAAGGATGGACCAACCAGTGACTGCAGCAGCCGGGATCCATCCCACAATCAGCCACCAAACATAGACAAGATTGCAAGGTAGTGCCGAAAGGATCCTGATATATCTGTCTTTTGGGAGGCTATACCAATGCCTGGAAAACAAGGAAGTGGATGCTCACAATCAGCTATTAGATAGAACACAGGACTCCCAAGGAAGGAGCTAGAGTAAGTACTCAAGGAGCTAAAGGTGTCTTCAATCCTATAGCTGGAAGAATAACATGAACTAACTAGTACCCCCAGAGCTCATGTCTCTAGCTGCATATATAGAAGATGGCCAAGTTGGCCATCATTGGGAAGAGAGGCCCCTTGGTCATGCAAACTTTATATGCCCCAGTACAGGGGAACACCAGGGCCAATATGTGGGAGTGGGTGGGTAGGGGAGCAGGTCGGGGGATGGGGGAGGGTATAGGGGACTTTTGGGATAACATTTTAAATGTAAATGAAGAAAATATCTAATAAAAATTGGAAAAAAATGTATTATGTGCTGCATGATATGTGATATGCGAGTTAATATTTAGTAATTAAAATTGAGATTAAAGAACTTGCATTTGCCACTATCGAATTCACAAAATAGATGAGATTATAGGGTAAACTACAGCCATTAAAATTGGGGAACCTTGTGAATTTCTGTTGTTCAATAAATTCTGACCCTGTGAAAAGAAAAAAAAAAAAGAAAATAGGATGCTATGAAATCAATATTCCCTAGTCATTTAAAGTTACTTCTCATGCAGTAGTATTTTAACTTCTATGGTGGGAACTACCTATAACTGCAGTACCTCAAAGGCAGTTTTGTTCACTTCCTTCACCTATTTGATTATATTTTTCTGTATTTGTTTAAGGGATTGATGTGTTTCCTTTTTAAGGACTTCTACTTGTTTACCTGTGTTCTCTTGTATTTCTTTAAGGGAGTAATTTATGTACTTAAAGTCCTCTATCATCTACATGAGATGAGAATTTATATCTGAATATTGATTATCAGGTGTGTTGGGGTATCTATGGCTTGCTGTGGTGGGAGAACTGGGTTCTGATTTTGCCAAGTAGTATTGGTTTCTGTTGCTTATGTTCTTCTGCTTGCCTCTGGCCATCTGGTTATCTTTGGTGTTAACTAGCCTCGATGTCTCTGACTGGAACCTGTCCCTCTTGGAAGCCTGTGATCCTGTGATTCTGTGATCCTGGAAGTGTCAGAACTCCTGGGGTTAAGCTGCATCTGGGTGGGGGCTGAGTGGGTGGAGATCCAGTGCACAGGCTCTGCTCTGGGAACAGGTGCAAACTGGAAGGAGCATGGGTCTCTGACTCGGGCAGTTCCTAAATTCTAAACTTCCTAATGTTGTAAACCTTTAATATAGTTCCTCATATTGTGGGGACCCCTGGCTATAAAATTACTTTTATTTCTACTTCATGATTGTAATTTTGCTATGCTGTGTATTGTAATGTATGTATTTCTATGTTTTGTATGTTTTGTAATGTAAATATTTTCTAATGGTCTTAGATGACCCCTCTAAAAGGGTCATTTAACCCCTAAAGGGGTCACAACCCACAAGTTGAGAAAAACCTGTGGTGTAGAGAATGAATGGTTAAAATATGTTATCTAAAATTGCCAAAGAATTAATAAAAATATTAGTTTTAACGTTATTCTGTTCACGCAAGTTTATACATTTTATAAAAGTAAACTTTAACTTCATATAATTATCCATCAAAATGATTCACAAAGTAATGAAGCATATTCAAATATTTTTCAAGCATTTTGCACATTGTTAAAAACCAAAATCATATAGACCATTTCCAATGTGTTCTCACAATTATTTCTATTTTATTTTTTCTCAATACACTCTGTTAATTATCATAACATTTTTAAATAGCCTTAAAATTCCTTGATAGATCTAGTAATTAATTACAAAGTATCTAATGTCTTTCAACATACAAATTTAAAATTTTTGTATGACTTAATATTGAATAACCTATTTAGAAAATATTTTTTTACTTTGTGCATACCAGAATGAAATAAATCTAAGTTCATCTCTGTGGAATAGTGATATCTTACTACTTTATATAAAATTCTAGGTTCAATACAAAGCAACATAATACTAAATGAATTTTTCTGGATTAAGAAAATTATCATTTCATATTCCATTGGTGGAATTTTAAATTAATACAAATTTTGTTTGGAGCAATTATATCAACCAAGTCCTTTAATATGATGTATGTCCTTTAGCTAAGTGAATCAATTTTAAAGAACTTATTCAAATATGTATTCAATAATTCAATCTTTGGAGAAGCTTTTAAGAAAGTTTATTCTTTGTAACAATTCTAAAATATATTTTAACACTTTAATTATTATCTCATAAAAATGAAGTTTCTCTATAGATATCAAAACTGTGATTTCAAAGGACATATACATATATAGTTATTTAAAATAGTCATAATTATGATATTTGTTAATTACATTATTTTCACATTCCACAAGGCTAACAATTCTCTCATTTATCCACAGAGGCACCCAGCCAGTCACACCAAAAATAAAACAGCTGAGGCCCGGAGATCACAAATTTAGGGCTTCCCTAGAGTATAAAGATATCTATCAAAATAATAATAATAAAGCCCAAATCTGAAAAGTTTTTCCTCTCCAGAGTATTTAAAAAGTTACTGACAAACTACAAATGTTCTATTTATCCTTTAATATAAACAGTTAAAATATTTCTCTAAAATTGGGACATCATACCTCATATTGCGTATCTTTGCTCGCAATTTAGGAATTTCAATCTCTATTTGAGAACTTTCCTTTTGTCGTGCAATAACATCATTTCCTAAGCTTTCATTTTCTCCTGTGATTATTTCACAATTATGTTTTTTAAGCTCCATTGATCTTTTATATGAACAAACTGCACACCAAAGTAGCACTAGGTTGTCAGAATCTGTATTGGAGAAAAAGCACAATTAAGTACAGCAGCTCTTTTGATAAATAAAAGAGACTAGAGTTTCACATAAACTTATGGTGCACTGCAGAAAGGTATACTGAGGATACAGTGGAATACATGGTACTATCTACAGATAAAAAGAGAAGACAGTTAAGGTATTTTGCCTAAAACCAAATGGAGAAGAGAAGAAAGACATAAAAACAAACATTACAGACTCAGATGATACTGAAATCAAACAAAGTTTTAATGTCAAATAGGCATGCAGAATATGTCCTAATGGAGATTAGAATCACCCCCAAGAACTACTTTTAAACAGGTACATATCCACATGTCCTATTTCCAAACTTTTTCCTTTTCCTTTGGATGGTGGGCTAGAAAGGTGATTGAAGCATTTGAGAACCCTTATTAAAGTATGTATTAAAAAATCGAATCTTACAAAATGTTGTGACATCATTTGAAAGGGTGAGTTCCGGCAAGATTTCTCAGTCATTAAAGTGTTTGTTATGCAAGCTATTCTAACCTGAATTTGTAACCCATTAACCAAAACAGAGCAGGTTGGGAGATGTTTTAAAGTTTTTGTATGTGTGTGGTGGTGGTGGTGGTGGTGGTGCTCTCCATTCTTAAGATATGCTTGATGGTACCTCCTGCCATCTTAATGAAAGGGAGACATAGACAGGAGGATTCATGGAGCTCACTGGACTGCCAACCTAACTGAATTGGTTAGCTTTGGCATCAGTGAGAGTTGCTATTTCAAAAGAAAAAAGATTGAGAGCAGATGAGGAAGATGCATTACAGGAACACATACAGATACGCAGCATACACACATGGTGTGCACTCAAACACACACATACACAAACACATTAACACCCACACCCACAATATTGTAAATCACTGGAGCAGATAAAGATTACATACATCAACCTTAAGGGAGCTAGCTCAGTGTATTCTGGTGTTTGCTGTGCAAGCATGAGAACTCGAGTTCAAATCTCCATACAGAAATACATATGACTTACATGTTCCTGTAAGCCCAGCCTTTGAGAGCAGCAGACAAGATTATTAGTGATGGCGTGCCAACCTACCTTCAACCTCAGTGAGACACCATCTCAAAGGAATAAACAGGATAATGATAGAGCAGGACATCTGAACTTCTCCTCTAGTCTGTGCATGCAAACAGATGCTCACACCCAGGTATACACAAACACACATGTATGCACACACACACACACACACACACACACACACACACACTTAATTAAAATCAAATATTTTTTAAAGACTATAGAAGACAATGTTAACATAAGCCAAGTAAAAGAGAGGAGCCAATAAAGCAACAGCTGTAGTCTTAGAGTGACTCCTCAAAATATCATATGGTAGAGCCATCATAGAGGGATTCAGCATCCTTTACAAAAGTGACTCCAAAGAGCTGCTTCAATCCTCCAACCACATGAAGAAGTAACAAAAAGGCACAGCCCACCAATTTAATGTATTGGCTGGCCAGCCTGTTCCATTTTGTGATAACACATGGGTCTAATGTAACAACCCCAAGGCCACAGTGTCATGCTAGCTCACTGAAACTCAGAAGGCTTGGTGGCAGCTCCTGCTGATACTAGTTTCCTGTTCTTTGATATCAAGCCTGCCTGTGTCATGAGCAATACTCTAATTCACACTCGTCAACAGCACACACAGAGGATGCATGCAAAACCCCTACCTGTGCTCTGCCTCCTGAGCTGTTCAATAACATGCAAAATAGTGTCATAAGTGATCAACTCACAGTCCTCTACATTTCCCTCAGATGTTGATATTAGTTTGTTAAGGTCAAATATAAGATTTACTTGTTCTTTTTCAAACATAAGATTTTCTTGTTCTTTTTCAAACATAAGATTTTCTTGTACTTTGACCTACAAAATGAAAAATAGGAATTTCAGATATCTTCACCTTGTGTACCCATATACTAAATATAAAGAAGAGACAAATACTCATGTTTTACATAAGTAACAAGCAAGATGCTTCTGAAAGACCTAATTTTGACAGGAAAGACACCTTTACTATTGGTGATTTTTACAAGTGTTTTGGGAAGAAATATCTGAATATAAAAAAAAACAATCTTAATTTTTATTTTATTTTTACTATATTTCTTTTTTTAATTTTTTATTAGATATACTCCTCATTTACATTTCAAATGTTATCCCCTGCCTAGTCTCCCCTCCAAAAATCCCCTATCCCCTCCCTCTTCCCTCTGCTCCCCAACCCACCCACTCCCATTCCTGGTATTGGCATTTCCCCTATTCTGGGGCCTAGAGCCTTCACAGGACCAAGGGCCTTTCCTCCTATTGATGACCGACTAGGCCATCCTCTGCTACATATATAGCTATAGCCACAAGTTCCACCATGTGTTTTCTTTGATTGGTGGTATAGTTCCAAGGAGCTCTGGGGGTACTGGTTAGTTCACATTGATGCTCCTCCCTTTCAGTCCTCTTCATCTCCCTGGGTATTTCTCTAACTCCTTCACTGGGGATCTTGTGCTCTGTTTAATGGATGACTGTGAGCATTCACTTCTGTATTTTTCAGGCACTGGCAGAGCTTCGCAAGAGACAGCTATATCAGGATATTGTCAGCAGGCTCTTGTTGGCATCTGCTTGTTGGTGTCTGGGTTTGGTGGTTGATTATGGGGTGGATCCCATATTTCTAACTCACTTTATAATGTATTAGTTTGACTTCTATAATGTTACTTAATAAATATTATTTTAAATTAATTTTCTGATACCTCTTCCTTTTCTTCAGAAGTTTTCTTTGAAGACCTACAAAAAAAAATGATATCCTATCAGATGAATATTAAATTTGTAAAATAAAACACAAAACAGTTTATTTCCCCTATCCTTAAAACTTATCAGATATTACAAATAAAATAATTTTCTACAAAAGAAATAAGCTTTAGACAAGAAGAGGAACATTGATATACAATTTTTGCCACTACTATAACCATAAAAAGATGGGAATTACAATTGGAGACATAACTCCAGTTAACACCAGGTACAGCTTCTGCACAGGAGTTGAGTGCAGTAGCCAGGGCCCATGCTGTGTGGCTGAAAACCAACTCTGTCTCCAGCTCTAGAGACATATAATACCTGTGCCTTCTTCAGCCACTTGCACACATCTGCACACTCAATTACAAGCACAAACATGAGCATACAATTTAAAGTAATGATGATAACAATATTAATTTTTAAATAATAAATATAAATCCAGTATTATGCTAGTTAGGATAAGGGGAAAACATAATATCTAATGCTTTGTTTAATAGAAGTAAATACACCAACATTTACAATGTCCTTTTCAGAAACATAAGTCTCATATTTAGTAAAAGCTACTTTATTAATATTACTGTACTCCTTATATATGTCAAATACCTGTTAAGAATGGAAAGGGTTAGCTGTTCTTAGGCCTTACTATGTAATTACTGCCAATTGTTCTAAGCATTGGACTTGCTTTAAATTTATTTTAATTCCAAAGACAATGTATTTCAGTTTCTATAATTGTAAGAATTAAATACAGAAAGACCATGTGAATAGGTAACAGATTTTGAATTCATACTCAGAAATTTTGGAACCATAATTTATTCTATACTACTCTATGAAAAATTACTTTTCAACTTCAAGAAGATTTCAATGAAATAATAGATGACCATAAATTATCATACCACTTCAATAAAAACTCTACCTAATCGTGTAACATTTTCAACTGGTTTTTCTTTAGAAAGTATCTCACAGCCCAAATTTCCAATTTTCCTGCCTCAGCTTCTTCAATGTTAAGGAAGCTGGTAGAAAACACTCTAATTTTCAAAATCTAAAACGACATGGATTGACACAACAGTTCGGTTGTTAAGTCCCCAAGATGCAAGTGTAAGGGCCTGAGTTTGATTGCCAGAAATTATGAGGCACACACAAAAAAATAGCCAAGTGGGGTGGTGTGGTGTGCATGAGGAATCCAGCACTGGGGAGACAGAAACAGGACGGTGGCTAGAACCCTTGTCAACCCACTGGCAGAGGGTAAGAATAAAACTTTTCCAAAAAGCACTGTCCCGTAGGCTACACTGGTGTCCAGTTACTGACTCACATAATGTTGTTACATGAATTGAAAATGGTCTGAGAACCACCCCTGTCATTGGTGCAAAACTAAATTTTGGAACACAGAATTAGCCATCATCATTTTCAAATCTCCCATGCATATAAAAAGGACTCATTGCTTCCCTTTGTCCAAATATACAGTGAGTCCCATGAAACAGTTGAAAAAATTGCAAGATAAAATGTAGGAAATTTAAGAACAAATGGATATATTATTTTTCTGGGAGGAATTTTAGGGGCTATAAAAACATGAAATTTACAAACTGCCTTCAGCTTTTCTATATATGTCCTACCAATTCCAGTCCACATAAATTAGCAAACACTAAAACATCTCATGTCTTCAGTGAAGTGGAAATAGTCGGAGGAGAACCAGAGTCCTTCTGCTTTTTTTTTTAGCCTATGTTTCTCCAGTGGTTTTCACATATAAATGCTCAATCTACGCAACCTATTAAGGCACCCGTTATTGAAATAAAGGTAGGCTCAATGACCAATAGGATGTGTGTATGTGCATGTGTGTGTGTGTATGTGTGTGCTTGTGTGCATGAAGATAGACTTGGGTTTTGTCTGTGGCTGATCTACTACTCACTGTGGCTGAACAAAATCTTAAGGTAATCTCCACTTGCCAAAGTTATAAGTGTTGAGAATGTTAGGGATTCACTATCAAACAAAGAAAAAGAAAAAAAACTTTGAAGAAAACAGTCACTGAAGAGAAGAAATTCTTTTCAAAATGTACTTTCATTTACTGTAGCAGTTGTTAAAGAAATGAATAGAAAAGATTTTTTTAAAAGAAATGTTTAAGCTATTCATTTTTAATCAAATATCAAAATATAGACGTCAATATCTATACTTTAAAGAAAGGCTAAGCCAGTGATTGGGCAGTGGAGAGGAAAGAGAGAAAAGGAGATTCAAGAATGGGAAGTGGGATAGGTAGGAGGAGAGGAGGAAGGTGAGGAAAGAAGAGAGAATGGAGGGAGAGGAGGAGATGCCATCATGAACCAGAACCCCCTGGTCAGGAGAAACCTCAAGAAGCAAGAGGTGTCACAGATGGTGAATAAGTTAGTACAGTGCTAGAACTGTCCAATCCAGGCGTACAGCTTATAATTATAAAATCTGGATTATGTGGGATTTATACCTATTTAATAAGATTGGAAACTCCAGCAACAGGGCTTCAGGGATTGTGCACACCATAGCATTCCATAAAAACATAAAGATAAAAGAATTAATAACTTTACCTCTCTAATTCATCAACTTCCTCTATCTTTTCTTCCTTGCCTTCTAACAATTTTACCAGGTTGTCATGTTTTTTTAATTGAGCCAGTGTAAGTGGTGTGAAGCGATCCTATAAAAAATAATAACTTTATTATTTATAACTCTCAGAACTTGGTATTTCTCAATGGACAATCATGTGGAAGACACAGTGGAGCTCACATCCTCTGAGGTTCTGTGAGCCACATCCTTGCCCTTCTCACACATAGTGCTCTCACACAGGTCCATTCTTCATAAGCCATCAGAGTACATTTGATACCTGTGTCAGTTAATTCACAACCTATGCCTTAATGGACCACTTGAAACAGAATGTCTGCCAGGGTTCCTGATACCACGAGTAGTGTCTAAACACTTTCTTCCATAGCCTGGTGAGAATGCTAATGCTTCTGAAATGCTGTCAGCTCCAAGGCACTGAAGCAGAGAATGTTTGCCAAAAAGCACCATGTGGAGAGGATAACACATGTCATAGTATTTCTTCCATACTGAGCCTCTTATATGCATATTAATACCATTTCTCTAACAAATGAACATGGCATTTATGTTAGACTTCATCTTCTGGAAAAGAATATTCTTTGGAATATGAAGGATTAAACCCTGTGCTAGAGATGCAATTTAAGTAATCTTTCAAGAAAAATATTGAAAACTTTTCTGTGGTGTCCCTTCTCCACCAACATAGTTGGTGCAATGACCATAGCCGTGCCGCACCCAATGGCATCCATTGTTTTGTTAATTAGGCTAAGAGAGCCCGGTACCCCTACAGCCAGGTTCTGCAAGTCTCCTAGGTCACCCGGCTCCGCCCAGCTTAACAGAGGCCCACCTACGACCAGCCCACCTGTGCAACCTTAGAGATGTCATGAGACTTCAGGGTTCCCGCCAAACTCCAGAACGCCTGCGCAGAAGACTGGGGGTGGGGTTTCCATTCCTTTATCCCCAAATGCTTGTCGACCATTAAACAGTCGTTCTAAGCAGAAGCAACCATGTAGCCTCGGAGATCTTTCTTCCCCCACTCCCTTAGTTTCATTTCAGCTTCGGGCCAATCCTCCAGGAACCCAGTCCACTGCGGGCAGTGGACCCCAACACTTTTCAACTATGATTTAAATTTAAAATTCTCAAAATCCCTTGCTAGTTTTTTACAATAAGGCTGTAATGAAAATCAGCATAAAATGCAGTCAATTGACAATGCGCCCTGGACAACTTCTCCAATAGGTTTTACTTCACTTATATTGCATTGTCACTGAAATAAGTATTTAGTTGGAAATGAATATCAAAGTCAACTATGAGTTTTCATAGGCCAGGCATGGTGGTGAATGTCCAAAAGCCCATCAGTTCAGAGGTGAAGGAAGATACAAGTTCAATGTCATCCTTATTACATAACAAGTTCCAAGCCAACCTTGATTGTGTAAAATTCTGTCTCAGAAACTAAGGGACCAAACCAACTCTCTGGTTACCTAATTACAACTGAAAGTCCAGTGATGTCAGAGCTCTATGAAATGAACTGACATGCTGAGATGGATACCATGTGGATTAAACTGACAGGAAGATTCATAATTTAGGCACTTGTAATGTAGAAACCCAGTGTCTTATTGATGTTTGTTCATGCATTGGAAGTGTAAGACAACATGAAATCCTGAAAGGCTACAGTTAGGAGAGTACCCACAGGGAAATTGTAAAGACCTTCAGACTTGCCACAGATGGAGGTAGTAATTCTCTTTAGAATGTTCATAGGAGAGTAAAGGAAGGAGAAAGTGTTTTAGGGAAGGAAAGCTTGGGAAGAAGGAGTTCCCATCAAATCTGACTCATCAAGACAAGTCTTAAGTTTGTGAGATTTATAAAATTCACTTATTACATCTAGCATTTGAGAGATTCTTATGTCAAAGCTGCATCAGGATCCCAATGAAATATTTTAAAGTATGTAGCAAATAATCTGTAAATCCAAGCTGTGACTTCTGTACCTTATTCCTTATAGTGATGTCAGCATGATGGGCCAGCAGTTTGGCTGCCATTGACATGTTGTTATGCCAAACAGCATAGTGCAGTGCTGTGTTCCCACTGCTGTCCTTAGCATTTGGATCAGCACCGTGTTCTAATAACATGGCCATACATTCTTCATGCTCATACCGTGAAGCCTGTGGGTATAAAGAAATAGATGGGAAACATGAGAAAACTAAAAATTCCATAGATTTCACTAATTATTTGCATTTAGCTGAGATCATGTTTATTCCCAGAATTCCTATTGAATCTGTGTTACCCTGAAACTGTTGGGTGCTGTCTACCTTAATTAGTGCTGTGCTGTTGTCACTGTCGCGGAGATCAATGTCACAATTCCACTCTATTAGAAGGGCAACTATATCCAGATGGCCATGCACACAAGCAAAGTGTAAAATAGTTCTGTGAAAATGAAGACTTTTTAGAATTTTTACAAAACTAGGTCAAAACCACACAATTATTCAAGTAATTCTCATTAACTTGGAGCAGCCAAGTCAAAGAAATTTTTTTTGCTTCCAATGTTGGAAACATGGCACACACATTCCTATATGGGAGGCAAGGATACCATCACAGAGCTGAATGCCTGATGTGTTAGTTACCTTTCCATTGTAGCAATGAAACAACATAACCAAAGCAACATGGGGAGGAAAATAGAAATGGTCCTGATAGAGTCTTTCATCTAATGGCCCTCAGAAGCTTCCCAAGTCAGGCCTCCATCCACTGAATTACCCTCAACATTCTTAACTACCAGGCTCCTACAGAACAGCTCACCAAGTATTGAAAATTCAGTGGCTTTTCTTGCACAATATTCCAAAGTCCTTCTGCAATCCTCCACCCAAAAAAACATGGTCAGCTCTGTCATGACAATCCTCTCTAAGCTAGTACCAAGTTGTCATATTTAGGATTTCTACTGTGTGATGAAACACAATGGCCAAAACTACTTGGGGATGAATGGGCTTATTTCACGCACTGTTCTAGATAACAGTTCATCTCTAAAAGCTGTGAGGGTAGGAACTCAAACAGGGAGTAGCCTGTAGGCAGGAGCTGATTATGGCAGGCCACAGAGGAGTGCTGCTTACTAGCTTGCTCTCCATCTCTTCCTGAGCCTGATTTCTCATGGAAACCAGAGACACCAACCCAGGGATGGGCAGGGTCCTCCACCGTCAATTACTAATTAAGAAACTGCCTTACAGGATTGCCTACAACCAGATCTTAAGGAGAAATTGTTTCAGTTGAGGTTCCCTCCTCTCAGATGACTTTAGTTTGCTTCAGGTTGACCTAAAACTATCCAGCACAGTTGGACAAAGTAACCTTTCTAAATTAGAACCTACCTCAATTTGCATTCTAATCCTACTTTAAACTCTGCTGCTACCCACTGCTTTATTCTCTCCATCCCTAAGCCCCTCCTACATAAAAAGGGAATCAGAGTCAGCTCATCTCACAGGTCATAGTGGGATTATTGAACAAACACACGTGGAAAGGCTTTAGAGCTGTTTCTACCATGATGCTTGGATATTTCTCTTAAAGATGTGGTCTTGCAACATAGCTCAGGCTGATCTTGAATTCACCATGTGTCTCAGGAGCCTTAAACTTGCAACCTTCCCACTGTAGGCCACTGGTACCTGGCATCACAAGTGACCTCACTCTGCCTGGCTTATGATACTCTGACAACTTTACACTAGCATTTGGCTTATAACTCATGATGTATTGAGTTTTATCTGATAGTAAGTTTTAGATTTCATAATTCATACAGCATGTACAAATCATAACCAACTGTGCTTACCTTGAATCACAGATGAAATATTTTAAAGAATTCTGGGAGTTCTAGTGATAATATTTAAACACATTCAAGATGTGAAAAGAGGATATGATAATAGCAAATGATTTCTGAACATAACTATTTCTTTGATTTCTAAATCTTTCGCTAAAGAAAAACCAGACTCAAATGAGAAAGTATGTATAATTTTATTTGTTATTTAGATTTATACAATGTTAAGAAATGTTAAGTTTCAATTAGCTGCTAGTAGTTTCAGATACTGGTGTAAGTTTTCAAAGTAACTACTCTTTACAATTTCCTAATTCAGAAATGCTACTAATAGAAATGAAAGACGTAAAGTTTCTATTGGGCTTTAGACCCATTTCTCTAAACTTTCTACTCAGCACAGGAAAATCTGGGCAGAAGCTGTTGACCACAGTTGTTGAATTAGGGAAAGGCTGGAAGAAGCTGAGAAGTAGGCTGACCCTGTAGGAGGAACAGCAGTATCAATTAACCTGGACCCTCAAGATCTCTCAAACACTAGACCACCAACCAGGCAGCATACACCAGCTGATATGAGGTCCCCAACACATATACAGGAGAGGACTGCTGTGTCTGGGCTCAATCATGGAAGATGCACCTAACCCTCAAGAGACTGGAGGCCCCAGGGAGTTTAGAGGTCTGGTTGGGTGGGGGTGGGGGTTAGGAACATCCTCATGGACACAGAAGTTTGGGAAGGAGATATGAGATGGGGAACAGTACAAGGGTGTACCAGGAGGGGGAGAATAATATCTGGAATGCAATCAATTAAAGAAAGAAAGAAAGAAAGAAAGAAAGAAAGAAAGAAAGAAAGACAAAAAAATTAAAAAAAAAAAGGTGAGAGGCATTTACAAGCCATAGAATAAGTATGCTACATAATAGAAAATCAAAGTACATTTGGTGACTACTGAGTAAAAAGAATAGATAATGATTAGGAGTTCAAGGATTTATATTTAACTCTTTGAGCATTTTAATAAATTTAATTATCAATTCTATTATCACTCACAGCCCATAAATCAAGGAACAAATAAGACTGCACATACAGTTGTTTTATCATCAGGCTATATGAGGTATAAATTAACATATTCTCTGTGATCATTCTTTTCCCATAATGTGAGGAAATAACATTAACAAAATAATATATGAATTTAACTGCAAAACCTTTACGTTAGCATGTGGTTCTTCTCTAGTTTGATTCTATGGACTAAAGTCTTCATGATTTTGTGTGTGTGTGTGTGTGTGTGTGTGTGTGTGTGTGTGTGTGTGTGTGTGTCTGTGAGCTTTTGCGTGTGTATGAGAGTGTTTATATGTGTTGAAGTGTGTGTATGTGTGTGTATGCTTGTGTGTATGTGAGTGTATATGAATGTGTTTGTATCTTTGTGTCTGGATGTGTGTATGTGTGTGTTCATGAGTATGTTTTCATGTATGTAATGAGTGTATATTTGGGTGTTCATGGGGGAGTATAAATGAGGTATACGTGTTTGTGTGCATGGGTTTGTTAGTGTGTGTGCCTGTGTGCATTTTGGGCAGGTGTGTGTGTGAGTGTGTCTGTATATCTGTGTGTGTGCATGTAGTGTTAAGGTTGTATGTGTGCATGTGTGTGTGCATGTGTGCCTGTGTGTGTTGAAGGTGTGAGTGTGTATGTGTGTGCTTGCATGTATTCATGTGTATATTTTGGATAAATGACGTTGGCTAATTTGTAAATTTCTATTTTATTATTTCTACATTAAGACACATTTAAGAAAAGTTTTTCATTTAAATTGTTGCAATATAGGTTATTCTTGATGTCATTTATTGAAATAAATATTTCAATATCCAGGAAGTTATGTGGAATTGGTTTAAATGAAAACTTGCCCCAACTTAGAATCACCTGTAATCAACGCCTTAACTGTGGGATTTTTCACATCAGGTTTGCTGTTTGTTCTGTCATCTGAGTTTTTGACCATAGTCATTCTGATTGATGTAATGTGGAATCTCATGGTCATTTTGATTTGCATTTCCCTGATCACTAAGGACTTTGAATATTTCTTTGAGTGTTTCTTAACCATTTGAGGGTCTTCCGTTCTGAATTCTATTCAGTTCTATACCTCACTTTTTGACTACGTTGTTTGTTTTTTCAGTGGTTAGCTTCTTGAGTGTCCTTATATATTTTGAATATTAGCCTTCTCCAAATGATATAAATAATCAACAAAACCAAAAGCTGCTTCTTTTAGAAAATCAACAAGATAGAAAAATGTCTAGTCAAACTGACCAAAGGGCCCAGAGACAGTTTCCAAATTATCAAAATCAGAAATGAAAATGGAGTCATAACAACAGAAACTGAGGAAATTCAAATAATCACCAGATCATACTGAAAAGCCAACACTCAACAAAACTGGAAAATCTAAGTGATATGGATGATTTCTCTAAACAGATACCATATACCAAAGTTAAATCAAGAGCAGGTAAACTATCTAAACAGGACCATATCCCCCTAAGGAAATAGAAGAAGTCAAAAAACAAAACAAAACAAAAAACAAAACAAAACAAAACAAAAAACAACAACAACAACAAAAACCAAAAACCCCAAAAAAATGTCCCAATCAAAAATAGCCTAGGGCCAGATAGCTTCAGTGCAGAATTTTATCAGATCTTCAAAGAAGAGCTAATGCCAATATTCCTCAAACTATTTCATAAATATAAACAGAAGAAATACTACCCAATTCTTTCTATGAAGCCACAATTACTCTGATACCTAAACCACACAAGGTCCCAACAAAAAGAGAACTTCAGACTAATTTCTTATGATATAGATGCAAAAATACTCAATAAAATTCTTGCAAACCAAATTTAAGAACACATCAAAACCATCATTCATCATGATCAAGTAGGCTTCATCCCAAGGAGGCAAGTTCGATATACAAAAATCTACTAACTTAATCCACTATATAAACAAACTCAAAGGGAAAATCACATGGTCATCTCATTAGATTTTGAAAAAGCATTCGACAAAATACTTCCCTTCATGTTTAAAGTACTGGAGAGATCAGGAATTCAACACCCATTCCTAAACATAATAAAAGCAATATATAGCAACACAACCCCAAATAACAAATTAAATGGACAGCTTTTCACTTTTAAAGTTAGACTATCCTGCTCACTATTATGTCATTAAACCTCTTGAAAAACTTGTATAAATGGAAAGAAAGCCTGCATTTGAGATAAACATATTCTATATCTTATTTTCAGAAAACTGCAACTAAAATAATGATGTCTAATTATTTTTGTGTATATAATAAACTGATTAATTAATTAATAAACCTTCAGCTTTTCATCTACAGTTGTTTTACAAATCTAAAGGGATTAGGTGTTAGGAGAGTATACCAATATACAGAACAAATAGGTTGTGATAATTATTACATGTACTGTATCCATAATCTGGCTCTTTCCAAGAAACCTCATGTGTTCATGGCAGAAATCACAGATAAGGAAAAAAAAAAAAACTAAGGTGGCATCTAAGAATGATGGCATATTGGATGTGAATTCTTTGTGATGTACAGATTGAGAAAAATGAAGGAAGCAAACCACTCTATACAAAAGAGCTGAGAGAAAACCAAAGCTACAGTATAGTTTACAGATGATGAAAAACACAAAGAAATATCAAGGTCAGATAGGAGTGAAGGGGATGCAGCCTGGGTGTCTCTCCAATGGTCAAGGACAGATAAGCCTTCCAGAAGGTAACTGACTGGGTCCTGAAGGGTCTGCCTTGGGCTACAAGATAAGACCATAGATCCCAGAAGCCTGAAATTCAGCTAGAAAATGACTACAAAGAGTAAAATTAGCATTGCAGGAGTCCACATTGGTTCTCTGTATACTTCCCATGGGTGTTCTCAGACTCCAAATTGAAAGGGTGCCTATTACTTAAAGCAAGTTACTTTGGGGGATTGAAGGAATAAAATTTATTGAAATGTGCATGAAAATAAAGTCAACCTCCTATAGTGTCTGGGAGAGAAACAGGAAAAGAGGAGGGTTGGATATCAAAACATTAAGAAACTCAAGAACCAAGGGAGTTCTGTGGTAAACAGCTCTAGGTCAGCAGTGCCTCCCTCCTCTGACTTCATGCAGCAATAGAATAACTGCCAAGCCCTGAGATTACCAGGACACCTTAGTGACAAGGTCACCAGCACTGAAAACATTGGCAGATCCCTCCTAGTCTTAACCAGTGAGGCTACTTAGGGAAGCTGACACTTTCTTTCTCCACCTATCTCCCAGCCTGCCCCTTTCCCCTGACTCCCAGCCTCAGTCACCTGTTATTCTTGACTTGGTCATTGGTGCCATTTTCCCCAAGTACAAGTCTGCGCTGAACTGTGGCAACATGACCCAAGCTAGCAGCCTTGTGGATCTTGTTGAAGGCTTTGTAGCTGTTGGGCTCTGTGAGGGAAGTGAAGCTAGTAACACTGCATTGTGTCTCCCCAGGGCCTGGGAAGGACTCCCTCTGGCTGGTGGAGGACTGCCTTTGCTTCCAGCAGCCCAGGAAACTTATGAGCTCCCCACCCACCCACCCCAGTCACCCCGACCCTTCCCCTCCCTCTTGGCTCTTGGCCACTCTCAGAATCAACACACTGATGTAGATCTGAAAGTGAGTCTTGTCACCACTGCCAGCAACACCAGGACAAAGCACCCACAAAGCAAGCTCAGTAGGATAGAGTCCAGGTAGCAAGGGTTTAAGCCTGTCAACTGAAGGCCTTCCCACTGTTGCCAAGCAACGCATCTAAACACAGGCGTGCTCATGCACTCTGACCAATGGAAAAGCAGAGGTCCAAAAACTGTGATAGAGTTTCTCAGCATGCTTGCTCTGTGTGCACAAGACTTGATCTGGAAAATTGGCTTCCTAGCTCAACTTATCATGGCCTTTGTTGGAGACTCAAGCCTGCACTGGTTTAGTCTCAAGGACACTTTCCTAAAACCTCTCAGTCACCCTGCCCTTTGTTTCCCTCATTTCTAAGGAAAAAAAAGCCACTGAGCCCTCACTGTGGTCTATGGGGATTTAGCTGGAGTCACCAGGCAAGGAAGATGACTTTGGTGACTCCAGAAGCACTGACAAGAGCAATGTATTTCTTCCTTTCTACTTAATGGCCAGCAGGTCAAGGAAGAGGTAAAGAAAAACATCAAAGACTTTCTAGAATTAGATGAAAGTGAAAGCACAACATATCCAAATTCATGGGACTCAGTGAAATCAGTGCTAAGAGGCACTAAGTGCCTTCATTAAAAAAATGGAGATTATTCATAATAATAATCTAAATGTATACCTGAAAGTTCTAGAAAAAAAGTAGCAAACACACCCAAAAGGAATAGACATGAAAAATAGACACAAACTCAGGATGGAAATCGATCAATTAGAAAGACAGACAACAGGACAATGAGTCAACCAAGCAAGAGATGGTTCTTTGAGAAAATCAACATAGACAAACCACTATCCAAACTAAATAAAAGGCAGAGAGATAATATCCATATTATCAAAATCAAAAGGGAAATATAAGGACAGACCCTGAGGAAACTTAAAAATCATTAGGTCTTACCTGAAAAGCAGCTTCTCAAATATAACTGGTAAATCTGAAGGAAATGGGTGATTTTCTAGATAGATACTCACCAAAGTTAAATCAAGATCAGGGAAACTAACTAATCCTAGAACTCCTAAAGAAATAAAAGCAGCCATTAAAATCTAGAGGCTGATAGACTGAGGTTCCCAGATTTCAGGAAGGGCCAAGATCATCATCAGGTTCCACAAGAAAAGCAGCCCACATGACTGAGGACAATATTCTGGTGTTCTAGGTGTGGCTAGCACATCTCATAAGTCAGAGGTGGACACAGAAAGGGTCTCCTGGGAGCAAAGTTATGACAAACTGGAGGTAGACTAGGGGATAAAGGCATTGGCTCTGCAAACATGGTGGCCTCAAGACATCTGTTCTCAGAACTCTTGAAGGTGGCAGGAGAGATCTGACTCCAAACCATTGTCCTCTGACACCCAGATACACATCCCACCCCAACACACCATACACAGTTATAGAAAGTATTAAAAGTTCAAAAAGAAGGCCAGGAGGCCAAACCTGACAGCCTACCTGACAATCTACACACACACAAACACACACACACTGAATGAGAACAACAGGTGACATCCCTAGGTTACCTGGCCGTTAGGGACCTAACCAGACTAGGTGAGCTGGTTTCTAGTTCTGGACCTCTGCTGGGAGGAACCAGCCTTCCATCCTAGCATCCTAGGGCATGGATTTCTGGAGAAGCCCTGAGACCTTGAAATCTTCATCTGCCTACTGAGGCCTTTCAGTTTTTTGGAGTACCACCCCCAAACCTGTCTTCTCACACGCTCACATACACATACTCCTGACACCTTCTACATCTGTGACTGACTGATGTGATTCCATGCTGCCTAGGTAGCTGAGGCCCCAGTTTTACAAACAAAATGTAATTATTTCCAGCAAGTCTCAGTCTGGCTGTGTGAGCACATGCCTGGTGTGTGTGTGTGTGTGTGTGTGTGTGTGTGTGTGTGTGTGTGTGTGTGAAAATATGTGTATGTGACTTTCCATTACCAGCATCTATCTAGCTGTACCTCAGAATATTACTACTTTCCTCTATGTTCCATGTTTCTGGCTCTTTCTTCATCACGGTTTTGCTCACCTGTCCCAGTCTTTGTTTCTCACTGATTTAGTTGGATTTCTGTATCTTAACGTTCCAGAGAGCAAAAACATATCTCCTCTTTCTAACCTTGCCCCTGGACCCTCTGTCTTTCATGCAAGTCTTGGATTCATGAGAAATGGGTCGATTGCTACAATGTTTTCTCCTTAATCATGACATGAGTTTAGGTCCATAGCAGGCTTGTAAAAACCTGGGTGCAAGGAAGTAAGTCTGTAATTCCAGTGTTCAGGATGTAGAGACAGCAGAATCCCTGGAATTCTCAGGTCAGCCAGAATAGCTGAATGGGTGAGCTTTAGATTCAGTGAGAGACCATATCGAAAGAAAGAAAGAAAGAAAGAAAGAAAGAAAGAAAGAAAGAAAGAAAGAAAGAAAGAAAGAAAAAAGAAAAGAAAGGTAGGTAACTAAAGGACCTAGAGGCAGTATCCAAATTAACAAAATCAGAAATGAAAAGGGAAACATAACAACAGAAATGGAGGAAATACAAAAACAAAAAACAACAACAAAAAAAAACAACAACAAAAAAAACAAACAACAACAACAAAAAACCAGATCCTACTATAAAATCCTATACTCAATGAAACTGGAAAATCTAGATTAAATGGATGATATTCTAGACAGATACCACTTACCAATCTTTAATCAACACCAGATACACTATAAAATGGGCTGATACTGTACAAGTAAATAGAAGGAGTTATTAAAGAATTCCTGGGGGGGGGGCACAACAGCCTGATGATTTTAGTGCAAAATACTACCAAACCTTCAAGGAAGTCCTGATAACGATTTTCCTCAAATTATTCCATAATATAGAAAAAGAGGAAATACTACCTAACTCATTGTATGAAGCCATAATTACATTGATACCCAAATCAAACAAGGACCCATGAACGCGCGCGCGCGCGCACACACACACACACACACACACACACACACACACACAAATTCAGAAAAATCTTTCTTAGGAATATTGATAGAAATATAGTCAATAAAATTCTTGAAAACTGAATTCAAGAGCACATCAAAACCATCATTCAACACTCTCAAGTATGATTCATGCCAGAGATACAAGGTTGGTTTTATATAAGAAAATCTATTAACATGGTCCACTATATAAACAAACTCAAAGAAAAAATACCATGATGATTTAATTAAATGCAGAAAAAGTATATTTAAAATACAATACCCATTTATGTTACAAGTATTGGCGATATCAGGAATTCAAGGCCAATACCTGAAGATAATAAAAAGCAATTTACTGCAAACCAGCAACCAATATCAAATTAAATTGAGACACACTTGAAGCAATCCCACTAAAAATGGGGACAAGATACGGATGCACACTGTCCACCTGTTTGTTCAATATAGTCCTCGAAGAGCTAACTAGAACAATAAGACAATAAGAAGAGATTAAGTGGATACAGACTGGCAAATAAGAAATAAGGGTATAACTATCGGCAGATGATATGGTAGTATATGTAAGCTACCCCAAAAATTCTAGCAGAGAACTTCTCAGGCTGAAAAACAACTTCAGCAAAGTGGCCAGATATAAAACTAACTCAAATAAATCAGTAGCCTTTCTTTATAAAAATGATAAACAGGCTGAGAAAGAAATTAGGGAAACAACTCCCTTCACTATAGCCACAAATATTATAAGGTATCTTAGAGTAAATTTAACCAAAAGTGAAAGACCAAGTCTCTCAAGAAAGATATTGAAGATCTCAGAAAATAGAGAGATCTCCCATGTTCATGGATTGGCAGAATTACCATAGTAAAAATGGCCATCCTACCAAAGGCAATCTATAGGTTCAGTGCAATCCCCATCACAATCCAAACACAATTCTACAAAGAAGAGGAAAAAGCAATTCTCAAATTCATCTGAAAAGGTAAAAAACCCAGAATAGTGAAAAGAATTCTTAACAATAAAAGAACAGCTGAGGGAATCACCATCCCTGACCTCAAACTTTACTACAGAGCAATAGTGGAAAGAAAAATCAAAACAAAACAAAACAAAACTCCAGGTACACAGACAGACACTTTGATCAATGGTATAGAATTGAAGACCCAGAAATAAAACCACATATTTACAGACAATTGATCTTTGACAAAGAAGCCAAAATTATACAATGGTAAAAAGAAAGCATCTTCAAAAATGGTGCTGATCTAACTGGTTCTCTGTATGTAGAAAAATGAAAAGAGACCCATGGTTGTCACCTTGCAAAAAGTTAAGTCCAAGTGGATCAAGAACCTCAACATAAAACCAGATACACTGAATCTAATAGAAGAGAAAGTGGGAAAGAACCTTGAACTCACTGACACAGAGGGAAATATCCTAATGACAACACCAATAGCTTATGCTTTAAGATCAATAAGTAATAAATGGGACTCCATGAAACTGAAAAGCTTCTGTAAGGCAAAGGACATAGTCAATAAGACAAATCTGCAACCTACGGATCGGAAAAAAATCTTCACTGACCCCACATCTCGTAGAAGCCTAATATCCAAAATAAATAAATGAGTAAATAAATAAATAAATAAATAATAAAGAGAAAAATTAATTAATTAATTAATTAATAACTTAAGAAGGTAACCACCAAAAATCTGAACAACTCAATCAAAAACTGGGGTATAGAACTAAACAGAGATATCAGAACTGAGGAATCTAGAGTGGCTGAGAGGCAAATAAACAAATGTTCAAAGTCCTTAGTGATCAGAGAAATACAAATCAAAATGACCATGAGATAATACCTTATACCAATCAGAATAGCTAAGATCAAAACCTCAGATGACAGCTCATGTTAGTTAGGATGTGGAGAAAAAGGAACACGCCTCCATTACTGGTGGGATTGCAAACTGCAACAACCACTCTGAAAATCAATCTGGAGGTTCTTCAGAAAATTGGAAATGGATCTACCTAAAGACCCAGCAATACCTCTCTTGGGAATATAGCCAAAAGATGCCCAACCACTCCTCAGGGGCACATGTTCCACTATATTCATACAAGCCTTATTTGTGATTGCCAAAAGCTGGAAACAACTCAGTTGTCAAATTATAGAAGAATGGATACAGAAAATATGTTTCATTTACGCAATGGAATAAGACTCAGCCATTAAGAATGAGGACATCCTGATTTGGCAGGCAAATGGATGGAGCTAGAAAATATCACCCTGAGTGTGGTAACTAAGATGCAAAAGGACATGCATGGTATGTAGTCACTAATAATTGGTTATTAGCAAAAAAAAAAAAAAAGTAAAAAAGAAAGAAAGAAAGAAAGAAAGAGAAAAAAGAAAAGAAAAGAAAAAGATAAAGATTTTAAAAAAGTATAGAATATACAGGACAGAGTCCACAGAACTCAAAAAAGTCAAAAAGCTTAAAGGCTCAAGGAAGGATGCCTCAGTTCCACTTGGGAGGAAGAAGAACGTAATCACAAGTGAGGAGGGAGGGAGGAATGTGGGAAGGAAAGTGGATGGGACAGGGCAGTATGGGGGAGAAGGGAACCTGATCTGCTATTGTGTGAGGTAAAAGGACTGAGGGCCAGTAGAAAGAATGGAAACAGGCAACCTTGGGAGATAGGAGGTTGGGGGACCCTCTAGAAGGCATCAGAGACCTGGGAGGTGAGAGACTCTCAGGTCTCAAAGGGACAGAACTCACAGAAATCTGCCTGACTCTGCCTGCCATATGCCAGAATTTAAAAAATGCACCAACACCCCCAGCCATCTGTGCAATTTTTTTTTTCAGTAGAAACATGTACCACTTAGTGTGATGAATGAGAAGTGATCCTGTCCTGTGATGCCTGTCTTGTTTTCTGCCCCTTGGAGAGGTCTTGCCTTCATTTTATTCATGCTGTTGGATTTGTCTGCTTGAGTTAGGAAACATTTGGAACATTTTAATTATTTACTCCTTTACTCCTTATGAGCTCTATAATATCTTTTGTCTCATGATAATTATGTAAGTGTGATTTGTGACTGAACATGAGCCTGGAAACAACACAGGGAAGAGTGTTAGTCTGCCAAGCACTCTTTTTGAGATTTTTCATCCAATATCCTGCCTCCAGCTCAAGCCTTGTCTTCCATTATAAACAGACATGAACACTTTCTCCTCTGATCTGGTTATCACCATGGTTGTATTATAGCAGC
Source organism: Mus minutoides (assembly GCA_902729485.2). Taxonomy (NCBI): domain Eukaryota; kingdom Metazoa; phylum Chordata; class Mammalia; order Rodentia; family Muridae; genus Mus; species Mus minutoides. Next base: position 2,673,207 of record LR749501.1, read on the forward strand.
GTTGGGACACTCAGCTATTAAGGTTGTAGTCTCCCATGTATGGACACCTTTCCTGAGCTAGGTGCAAAATGAAGGACTGTCTTGTCTTGGTGGGAATTCCTCTTTTCTGCCTGATTTGGGGAACCTGACCCCAACATTCCCTTCTTAAGGAATGTCACATACCCTTGTTGATATTACAGGTTCAACTTCCTTTCTCCTGATATGAAGCTGTACAGAAAGCACTAGGGAATCCTGCTATGCCTCTCCATGCAAATGAGGCATTCCCAATACCTTAAGCTCCAGTCAATAATACATACACAACATGGAAATGCCCACCCTCTTCCCAAAAACTAGATAGACATTCCTTACCCCAAAGGAAGCAGAGCTGCCTCACTGAGGCTGATCCTGGAAGTCAATCATTCTGTCACAATCATACTCTCTAGCTACCCAAACACTGCCCACCTAACTTCAGCTCCCCCAGCACTCGTGGATTAGTAGCCAATGACCCATGAGAAAGGAGGACACACACAGCAACAGAGTCATGAACTGGGACAGGACCCTGGCTAAAAGCACTCTAATTATGATATCCACAGGTCAGAAGCCCCCTCCCTCATTTACATGTCTCACATTGGTGTTTCCCTTGGAGTCTATAAACATCTGCAAATTGGACGAGCATCATCAACATGTTTGTCAAATAAACATCTCACTGGTATTACACTGGAAAACTGCTTTGTTATTCTCTCCCCACTGTTTTTCTCACAATCTTCAATCTTAATGTGTGCCATTATCATTCATCCAGTTCCTAACAGTCAGTAAATAGTTCAGCACAAAAGAAAGGCTTCATTGGACCTACTTCTTGAGGTAAATCTTTATTGTTCACAATTTAGAGTGGGCATTAGTGCTGACCTCTCATTGTAGTCCCTTTCATTGTTACAGTACGTGTGACACTTGTAAAACAAAAGTACAAATGACCAGATAAGAGTTCTATAGGTACATACTGTTAATTCCATGTGGCCATTACCTGGTGTTGTTCTAACCTCAAAACTTTGTGATGGTTGAACTTTGCTGCATATATTTTAAACTCTCCCAAATTTTCGTCACTGCTGTGTATATGATTGTTGTTTGTTTTATGTTATGTCCTCATGGTAGCAAATATGAAATTCTGTGATGAAAAAGCCTGTGCCCTTAAGAAACAAATAGTACCCTATTTGCATAGCATAAAATATATTGCTTGTCCTTGAGGACCTTTCTTTCAGGAAATTTGAATGAGGTCTCTTCTGTCACTTTGATCTTTGGTGACTTTTCCAGCACACTTAGAATCAGTTGTGTTTCTGGCACTACTAATACTCTTCATCACTGAGTTGTCAGAATAGGATGGAACTGCCTCCACTATGCCATGCCTGCAGGAACTAAGCAAGATATTGCTGTAAGTTGAAGAAAGTTCTGCCCTAATGGAAGGACTGTGAAAAATGAACCACTATGTCTAGTTGTGGACAAACCTGTTACAGTGGGCCAAGTGCCTATGAAATGCCAAGTGAAATGAAACATATAATTCTTCATAAAATATCTTTATTCTA
>LR749501.1:2674862-2694342 GCA_902729485.2 Mus minutoides
AAGGCAACAGAAGATGATTAAAGGATACAAATTGGAAAGGAAAAAGTCCAAGTATTTCTATTCACAGATGATACGATAGTATAAATAAGTGACACCAAAAATCATACCAGAGACATGCCAGAGCTGATATACATATTCAACAATGTGGCAAGATATGAAATTAACTCAAGTTAGTAGCAGTGCTCTGTAGGAAAAATAATTTGGCTGAGAAAGAAATTAGGGAAGCAGCATTCTTCAAAATAGCCACAAAAAATATAAAATATCTTGATGTAACTCTAAGCAAGATAAATACCTGTATGACAAGAGCTTCATGTCTCTGAAGTCAAATATTGAAAAGATAACAGAAGATGGAAAGATCTCCATGCTCATGGATCTAAATGATTAGCCTAGTAAAAATGGCCATCTTACAAAAAGCAATCTACAGATTCAATGCAATACCCATTATAATTCCAATACAATCTTTTACAGTGAAAGAAAAATACTCACCTATACATAGGAAAAAACACAGGGTAGCTAAAGCAATCCTGGACAATAAAAGAACTCCTGGAAATACCATCCCTGATTTCAAGCTATACTACAAAGAAATACTAATAAAAAATGCATAATATTGGCATAAAGGCAGACAGGTTAGTCAATGAAACTGACTTGAAGACCCCCCAAAAAATCCTCACATCTACTGACATTGGATCTTTGAAAAAAAACCTAAACTCTACAATGTGGTATTATAATATTGTTTTAACAGTTAAAGCCAAAAGGGGAAATATGCATTATTTTACAGAATCAAATACATAAGGATTTCTATTGTCATTTTCATCAAAAAAATTTTGTAGTTAGTAAAACACATTTGAATTACTGCTTTACTCCATATATGTGGGGAACAATTCTTATATGTGAGGCTCAATTCTAAATGCTCCCACAGACAATCTTGAAGACAGGCCTGAGTATGATACACAATATGTCCTCAGTGAAAGGAGAAAAGTTGGCATGTTTTCCTCTAAAGAATACATGCATTATGTGGCATATGCATGCACCCATTTGTGAACAAAAATAAAGTTTTAAAATGTAATAATTTTTTGAAAGTTGTGTATGGTCCAGTGCAATTTTAATCACAACCCTGTGAAGACAGAAACAGAAAAATCCCTAGAGCTTCCTGACCAAAACCAGGATAATGAGAGATCCCATCTTGACACTGTTAATGGTGCCTGTGGATTAACAGGTGATTGTGCAGTGAGAGGCACCATGTCAACACTATAGATGCTGCCTGAGGACTGGGAGAAGATTTTCCTTGGGCCTCCACATTCATAAACACATATATAGACAAGGACATGACTTCTTTATACCTGGGCAACTTGGGACACTTGCTCAATAAATTGAACAGACTTTCTAACTATACTCCAATAGATGTCACTTGATGGTTAGTTTCATTGACACACTCAACAACTACTGAGAAATAACACATGTCCATGAAAAACCTAGTGCAAGGGGTCAAGCCTTTATGCTTACACCAACCCACACACAGTAACTCTGTGCTACATTGACAACACATTGTTTACTATTGTAATTTCCAGTCAAAACTCCCTTTTCACCCCAGCTTCTAGACTGTTAGTTGTCATGTGAGTTTCCCAATTGTGGTTGTCTTTTACAAAACCATGTCCACAGAATTGGAAACATTAGCATCTGATTGAACATGCATATTAGCATTTTATCGTCATGGAAGACTGACTGTGTCAGGTTTAAGAAGTATAGGACATGGTCATCGTTCATATTAGCATCACTGGAGAGTAATGTCTACTGTTAAATATCATTATGGTCTTACCCATCGTGTTCTAGATTCTCCTCAGCAGGAACCAGTGTCTCTCCCGTTTTGCCATCCTGCTTCTGTAGAACTAGGGTTGCAGCATTGTGATTTGATTTATCTTCTTTGGGCACTATACTCTGCATCACATTTAAAGATTCAGGCACCTCAATGTGATTCCCGTTTTCTGCTGAGTGCACTGAACTGTGATTCAGGTTTTCTGATACATCAGTTGCACTGTGATTTCCATTTTCTGATGCATGAAGCACACTTTGATTCCAGTCTTCTGATGTGTGCACCCAGCTGTGATTCAGGTTTTCTGCAGCTTGCAATCTGTTGACTTTATGCTTATCAGCTTTTTCAGTGACCTTGGATGAAAATTAAGAATAACTGTCTTTAATTTTTTATTTCTCTTAAGAGAAAGACTGTCTTGTTTGCAGATATGTCTTTGTATGCGTGCTGGGGATTGATACCAGAATCTCCAAAAGATCAGCCACAACTCTTATTTTTAATATATCATTTTTATTTGTTATTTTCTTTATTTACATTTCAAATGTTATCCATTTCCCTCGTTTTCCTTACTCCTTAAACACCCTATCACATCCTCTCTCTTGCTACTTCTTTGAGGGTGTTGCTCCACCCAACCCCCCCCACCCACACCCACACTCCCATCTCTCAGTCCTCTATTCCCCTACCCTGGGGCATCTATTTAGCCTTCCCAAGACCAATGACCTCTCCTCCCATTGATGCATGACAAGGCCATTCTCTGCTACATATGCAGCTGGAGACATATGTACTCCTTTGTTGATGGCTTAAGAACTCTTAACTGCTAAGCCATCTCTCTAGCCCCAGTAACTGATGTGTTTTAATATAGAGTTTCCTTCATTAATTTTGTAGCTTACTCATTAGTTTCCTGATTTTCATTCAGAAAAACTACTTTGAAGGCCTGCAGAGGTGCTCAGTAGTTAAGAGAACCAAATGCTATCACAGAGGAAGCATCTTTGTTTCCTAGCCTTCAAGTCTAGCAGAACACAAATGCCTGTATGTCTAGCTCCTTCTTCAGGCCCCCTCAGGCACACAGAGACTTCCATGACATAGACATGCAAACACATAAACACAAAGAAAATGAATTTTCAAAAAGAAAAAAAATACTTCATATAGAGTTTGACTGCATTATTACATGACATTGATACTTATATAATTGTGCCTTATATCACGTTGATGGAAAAAGAAATGTTGTCTTATTGATAAGTGGTCAAATGGCTTTCTAAATATTTATGTTTATATCCATGGATATATGTTAGTGGAGAACACAGCCCAAGAATGGATTCATGTGAGAATTCTGAGTGCTTGTGAGAAGCCTCCAGGAAAACAAGACAAGAATCCTCTGATCTTTCTCTAAATACAGAAACATTCTTGTACTGTGATTTTTGCTCCTCTAGATGTTACAGATAGGGAAAAGTTTACTTCACTTGTTGTTATTTATGTGCCTCTTTGTTAAAACATGGTGTTTTGCCAAGTGTGGCTTGTTTTGTTATTGAACCCCTTACTCATGTGTTTCTTCTAGACCTTCATAATATAAATCGCCTGCTGATCTGAATAAAGTTTACTATTATGTGACACTTCACTCTGACACATTTTAAGCCCCTGCTCTGCTGGGTTCACACTGCCTATTATAGCAATAACATGTTTGATATGCTTCTTTTTGCATGGTGTAGCATTTAATGTAGAACTTATTCCTGTTTCCCCAAGCTCAGGGAATGCTGAGAAAATCAGATTTGAGAAATGTAAGAACCAGCAAAAAGGAAAGAATGGCATGAAATGCTATCTTCTCAACATTACATGTCTGCCACTCTCAAGAACTCATAGCAGCTATGGTTACCTACACACATCTAGCAAGATTAAAAGTAGGTAGAATTACAGAATGTCCAGGGGAGTGGTTCATAAGGCTCCACCCCTACTTATCTAAGCAGATATTGGTACTTCATGGCTGCTGATTAAGGAAGAATTGTTCTCCTTTCCAAGTGTAGATGCTGGTATGTTGTTCATGATTCAAGAGATGGCTACACATCAATAAATGTATGATTAGCAGTAATTAGCCTCAGGAGGATAGGTAGAAATGGAAGGAATGTGAATTAAAAGGAGGAAGAATAGGAAGAAGGAAACATGAAGTGGAAAAGGAAGCATGTTGCTAGGGATATGTTGGATGTGGAGATGCAAGTACATGCTTAAAGTAAATAATCTACAAGAGTGAGATTCTCAAAAAGGAATTAAAATCATGTTTATAGTTATCACACACACACACACACAAACACACACACACACACACACACACACATACACACACACATTAGCCTGGCAAGATAGCTCCATCGGTAGAATTGATTGACACCAAGCCTGATAACTGGAATTTATTCCCTGGAAACCTCAGTGTGAGGAGAGAACCAAATCCAACAATTTGTTGTCTGACTTCCATATTCACTAGAGCAGTCACATCACAACACATATAACTGATTAGCTAAATCTAATTTTTAAAATGTGTCATTTATAAATTGTTAAATTTGTTCATTGTTTCATTTCTATGCATTATAGTTTTGATTGCATGTATGTCTGCAGAGTGAATATGCCTACTCTTGCTCATGGGATATTTCTCATGGTGCCTGAAATATTCCTATACAGCCCTACTTGACAACGAAAAATAGTATTCTGAATACAGCTGACTTACCAAACTTGTACCCTTTGAGATCACCTGAAGCTTTTCTGATTCTTCTATTTGATGTTCTGTTTTAACTTTAAGCTTTGGATTTACACCTTTCAATCTAAATATAATATAATTGAAATAATTATGTTCACAGATCAATTTTAAAAAACAGAGCTCCTGAAATATTCAGATACTTTCCTAAAATTATTCAAATGAATGACTTGGTAGCCATCATTTTTCTAGCTGAGCTGTGCTATTCACACAGCAACTTTTGGGATAAGTTTAAAACTATGCATTTTTATTTTTATGCATGTGGTCCTTGAACATGCAAAGCATGCATACTGGTGAATTCTAATCCAGCCTAAAATTATGTAAGTTCAGGCAGCAATTTCTCAATGGCAGTACAAAGGACTCATCAGAATTCCTACAACTTCATATTACACTGCTTATTTCCTTTATAAAAACTCAAATTCCTTGCCATATCCCCTTCCATTGTACCTCTGTAACTGATCTTGCCACTCCTCTTCTCTTCTTGGAGCTTCTGTTCGTAGCTGGGTACTAAACACTCGGGACTAAATGGGAGATGAATAAATATGTTAGTCACAGTCCAATTCAAACTTTGCAGTCCTGCCCTATGCTCAGGTTTTCTCAGGAAATATGCAAATTTCTTCCCTTCCAAGTATTTACTGTGACCTGTGGTAACTGTAGTTAACAGATACTACAACAGGACTCTGGTAGCCCTATAGCCTAAGATAAGAATAGTTGGTTATTCTAATTTGAAAATATATTGTTCTTTTTAAAAAATTATATTTTATCTATTACTCAAATTGCAATAATGGACAAAAAAATCATGGGGAGAAATACTAAAGTAAATAAGGTAATCATTTATACTTTTATTTCTCATGAAACAATTTACTAAATATAAATTGAATATTACCTATAATAATATATATTACATATAAGAATGTCTCCCAGAATAAATTTCCACTGTGTTCTTTAGTAAATTATCTCCCCTAAGAAGTGTTCAGTTCAAGCTATTCAAAGATAAATAACATCAAGTTAAGATGTTTGTTTCCTCAGATGGAAATCTACATGTGGAGACATCTTCTCTTGTATATAAATGACCAAGGTAATATAAAATTAAAGGCTACATTGTTTGGGGAGTGGAGAGCTGTTTGTTTGTCTCTTTGCTAATTTGCCTGTTTGAGAAAAAATTTCTTTGTGCAACCCTGGCTGTTATAGACCAGGATTGCCTCAAATTCAGACAACTGCCAGTCTCCTTTGCCTCTATGTTGAGATGAAAGGGCTGTGTCAGCACTTCTGCCTGAAAGTTAAGCTGTTTTACCAAAAAAAAGTATTGGAAAACTACACACATTAAATCAGAGTAATCAGAGAACTATCCAGGTATAAGCACAACAATGCACAATTTCAGAAAAAAAAAATGGCCAAATTAGTAAACACTGAAGGAAATAAAACAGAAAGACTAGCACAAGGAAAGGTGAGATACAGAAATCAACATAAATAGCTCATCTTGTGAAAAATTTCAGGAAATTATAAGCAACCAAAGGTCCATATTTTAGTTGTCTTCACAAAATGTCCAAATAAAATGGTGGCAAGTAAGCCATAGAAACATTGAAATTGAAACAGTATACAAAAACAATTCTGATCAGGAAAATTAACTCACAAACATCAAGCACTTTTCCTTGTCTCTGCCTTCTGTTGTTGAATAACTGGAACTACTGGAGACAGGTCTGCTGGAGTCATTTCAGAAGAAAAAAATATACTTTCATTAATATGGTATTTTAAAAGAAAATGAATTTGAGATTCTGAAATAAAATATAGTTAAGCTGTTTATTTTAAATCAAATATAAACTACGGAATTTCAAATCTATGCTTTCAAGCAACTCTGATATTAAAATTTTCTACTAATATTAATAAAAACAGAATCAGATTATGAATGAAAATCTTTGGCCCATACTGAAAGTTACTGCTGAATCTGCCTGTACTGTTTAATTTGGATAATTGCTTCCCTATCTATTGAAAAAAATGTGATTTTTTTTTTTTTGCTTGCAGCTTTAAAAAACATGGCAAATACATCTTTGCACAGAAGGCAAGGATGCTATCACTGAACTGAATGCTGTGGCTCTCTTAGGTTTCCATTGCTGCAATGAAACAACATAACCACGACAGCTGGGGAGGGAAATAAGAAATGGCCCTGATAGAGTCTTTAATCATTCCTCTGAAGATTTCCAAGCCAGGCTTCCTTTCCACTGCAATACCCTCAACATTTTTAATCTTCCAAGCTCACCAAGCATTGAACACTCAATTGTTTTTCTTAAACAATATTCCCAAATCCTCTGCGATCCTCCTCCCAAAAATGGTCAACTCTCTGTTATGGCAATGCCCCACTATGATTGTAGCAAGTTGTCTTATTTAAGATTTCCATTGCTGTAAGGAAAGACCATGACCAGAGCAACCCAGGGATGAATGGGCATATTTCACTCACATTTCATTCCTAACAGTACTGAGGGCAGGAAGTCAAACAGGGCAGGAGCCTGGAGGCAAGAGCTCATTATGGTAAGTCATAGAGAAATGTTGCTTACTAGCTTGCTCCTCATCTTTCAGATGGAACCAAGAACCAAAAGCCCAGGGATGGCAACACCCACCATAGATTTGGTCCTTCACCATCAGTCACTAAATTAGAAAGAGCAATATAGGATTGCCTACAGCCAGTCCTTATGGAGATTTTTTTTTTTAAGTTGAGGTTCCCTACTCTCAGATGACTTTGGCTTATGTCAGGTTGACCTAAAGCTATCCAACACACTTGGACAAAGCAACCTTTCTGAATTAGAACTTACCTTAATTTGGATCCAAAGACTACCTTAAACTCTGTTGCTAGCCATTATATTATTCTCTCACACCTAATCCCCTCATTCATAAAATTGGGATCAAAATACACTCATCTCACAGGTCTTAGTGGGATAACTCAAAAACACCCATGAAAAGCATTTAAAGCATTTTATGCCCTGCAACTGCTCAGTATTTAGACACTTGGCTATTTTTGCTTCGAGACACAGGCAAAGAGAATGTGATAATGACAAATTGGATCAGAAAAATAACTCTTTGATTTATAAATATTTAACTAAAGGAAAACCAGGACTCAAATGAGAAAGTATGGATCATTTTACTCAGTACTTAATACAGAAATGGGAGGCTTCATTGATTAATTAATAAGAATTTTTGATATACTGTTATAATTTTACAAAATAGCTACTCTTTACAATTTCCTAATTTCAGAAATATTGTTCATTGAAAGGAAAGAAGCAGAGGTTCATTTAGACTTGAGCCCTATTTCTCTAAACTTTCTCCACAGGGCAGAAAATCTGGACAGGGTGAGAGGCAATTACAGGATATAGAATAAATGCAGCACATGGATAACAGAGAATCAATGTATATTTGGTAAACTACTGTGTAAAAGGAATAAATAATGTTAGATTTGAATATTTTATATTTAATAATTGTGAGGATTTTAATAAATTTAACTAATTATTTTCTTAATTTTATCTCAAAAATCATAAACCAAGATATGGGTTATATCACACTCATAGTTATTTTATCAGCATGTCAAGGAGGTATAAAGTAGTATACTGACTATAATCCTTCTCTTTCCCTAATTTGAGAATATTGCATCAACAAATGAGTCCCTGAAATTAAGGATGAAACATCTACATTTGCATTTGTATGTCCAAAGTTTTATTCTCTAGACTGATGTCATTTTCATGTGTGTGTTTTTGTGTGTGAGTGTGTATGTTGTAAAGTATACGTGTGTGGCATGTGTGTGCATGTATGTATATGGGGAGTGTTTGTGTGTGTTTCTTTTCCTGTGATAGTGTGTGTGTGTGTGTGTGTGTGTGTGTGTGTGTATCTGCACATGTGTGCTCATGTGTCTATGAATGTTCTGGATGAATGATGTTAGCTAATCTTTTTCGTTTCTATTTCATTATCTTCACATCAAGAACCACAGTTTTGGGAAGTTTTTTTTTAAAATAGTTACAACATGGGTCATTTGTTCTTTCATGTATTGAAAGAAACATGTATTTCAACACTCAGGAAGCTATGTTGAATTGTCTTAAATGTCAACCTACCACAACTTAAAATCAACTAGAAACAGAGCCTTTACTGAGGGATTCTGTATATCAAATTAGGTACATACTGTTAATTCCATGTGGCCATTACCTGGTGTTGTTCTAACCTCAAAACTTTGTGATGGTTGAACTTTGCTGCATATATTTTAAACTCTCCCAAATTTTCATCACTGCTGTGTATATGATTGTTGTTTGTTTTATGTTATGTCCTCATGGTAGCAAAATATAAAATTCTGTGATGAAAAAGCCTGTGCCCTTAAGAAACAAATAGTACCCTATTTGCATAGCATAAAATATATTGCTTGTCCTTGAGGACCTTTCTTTCAGGAAATTTGAATGAGGTCTCTTCTGTCACTTTGATCTTTGGTGACTTTTCCAGCACACTTAGAATCAGTTGTGTTTCTGGCACTACTAATACTCTTCATCACTGAGTTGTCAGAATAGGATGGAACTGCCTCCACTATGCCATGCCTGCAGGAACTAAGCAAGATATTGCTGTAAGTTGAAGAAAGTTCTGCCCTAATGGAAGGACTGTGAAAAATGAACCACTATGTCTAGTTGTGGACAAACCTGTTACAGTGGGCCAAGTGCCTATGAAATGCCAAGTGAAATGAAACATATAATTCTTCATAAAATATCTTTATTCTAAAAAAAAATGATTAAAATAAACCACACAGGGGTATGTTGTGCCCTGTCCCATTAGCTCCATCCTCTGGCCCAGACTCTGCCTGCCTTTCCGTGTTGTCTTTCTGGGTCCCAGAAATATCCAAGTGAGACACCTACCCCACAATAATCTTCATGTTAGTTACAACAGAGGCACAACCAGCAAGCCCTTTCATGGTAAAAGTCTTAAAAAGGTGGATAGATGGTACATGTCTGAATATAACAAAGGAAACATACACTAAGCCAATAGCAAACATTCAAATAAAGGAGAGAAACTTAAAATAATCTGACCAAAATCAGGGTTAAGATCAGGCTGTCTGCTCTCTGCCCATCTATTCAATATAGTTCTTGAATTTATAGCTAGAGTTATAAGGCAACAGAAGATGATTAAAGGATACAAATTGGAAAGGAAAAAGTCCAAGTATTTCTATTCACAGATGATACGATAGTATAAATAAGTGACACCAAAAATCATACCAGAGACATGCCAGAGCTGATATACATATTCAACAATGTGGCAAGATATGAAATTAACTCAAGTTAGTAGCAGTGCTCTATAGGAAAAATAATTTGGCTGAGAAAGAAATTAGGGAAGCAGCATTCTTCAAAATAGCCACAAAAAATATAAAATATCTTGATGTAACTCTAAGCAAGATAAATACCTGTATGACAAGAGCTTCATGTCTCTGAATTCACATATTGAGAAAGATAACAGAAGATGGAAAGATCTCCATGCACATGGATCTAAATGATTAGCTTAGTAAAAATGGCCATCTTACAAAAAGCAATCTACAGATCCAATGCAATACCCATTATAATTCCAATACAATCTTTTATATTGAAAGAAAAATACTCACCTATACATACGAAAAATCACAGGGTAGCTAATGTAATCCTGTACAATAAAAGAACTCCTGGAAGTACCATCCCTGATTTCAAGCTATACTACAAAGAAATACTAATAAAAAATGCATAATATTTGCATATAGGCAGACAGGTTAGTCAATGAAACTGACTTGAAGACACCCCCCCCCCCAAAAAAAAATCCTCACATCTATTGATACTGGATTTTTGACAAAGAAGCCTAAACCCTACAATGGGGTATTATAATAATAGTGTTTAACAGTTAAAGCCAAAAGGGGAAATATGCATTATTTTGCAGAAACAAATACATAAGGATTTCTATTGTCATTTTCATCAAAACAATTTTGTAGCTAGTAAAACTCATTTGAATCACTGCTTTACTCCTTATATGTGGGGAACACTTTCTGACAGAATGTAAGAGTTTTCTCTCAGGGATGATGACCCAGTTGTTACTCAGGGTTCTAAGAATTAAACCTATGTTGAATTTACTACTTTCAACACAAATTATCAGGTATTGTATAAAGGTGGTACATGCAAGCTGACTGGGTTGCCCCAGTCCAGGCAGCTGTCTGAGTAGAAGGCTGAGAATTCAAATGAGGAAGTTAGAGCCACACGTTTGTTCCAAACTCTAATTTGGAAAGCAATATTCAACTCCAGATTGCTTTAAGTCATATAATAGAAGAGAAATCCACATTATGATTTATTTTACTACAATTATAACTGACAACATAAGAAAATATTGACCAGAGTTAATACTGCTTGGCTACTGAGATCAGATGAAATCCAGCTCATTGAGAGAAATATGGCCATAAATGAATTTTTTTTTTTTGAGAAAGTATGTATGTAGTCAATCTTTCCAGTTCTTCTGCCTCAGCTTTCTTAGGGTTGAAATTAAAAACCATCATGCTGCCAGGTGTGTGGCACACAAATTTATTCCCAGTATTCAAGAGGCAAAGACAGGCAGATCTCTGAATTCGAGGCCAGCTGGATCTACAGAGTAAGATGCAGGAAGCCAAAGCTACACAGAGAAACCTTGTCTTAAAAAACAAACAATGACCACAAAAAAATAAAAATAATAAATAACAAAAGAAGAACCTGCTACATCCACTCCAGTAGTGACCCACCTGACAGGCAAAAAATTCTGGGCGCATTCCTTAAGCAAAAAGTTCACAGAAACTTAGTGTCCTGGAATCCTGGCATCCTGTTTAAAGAATGCTCCAATCTCCCTGCTTTAGTTGGTAAATAGATCTGTTTGCTTTCCCTTAATATTGCTTCATTATAAGTGGTTCTAAAGATTGAATTTTTGACATGTAGCTAGATGAGATTCTAGGCAGTCCTTGATCCAACCTTGGGCGTGAATAGATAAATCATTGCCCTACATAGGAATTCACTACTATCTAGGAATAAGGAAGTTTGTGGTCTGAGGAGGAACCTGACTAGATGCTTAGAACTATAGCTAACTGAGTTACACCCAGATAGAAATATTTACAATTGTCTAAGGGGAAGGTAGACTATACAATAGTCTACAATAGGAACTATGGCTTCTAAGAATAAGTGGAGCTGGTTTTGAGCTGGTTTTGATCCCAGTTGTTTAACATTGAATCTTATCTCAGTTGGTTCCTGCCATTTCTTTCTGTGACTGCATTCCTCTGCTTTGTGTAAGAGTCATCCAGTGATCTCATTGTACTTTGCAGATGTGTCACCTAACTCCCCTATTTTCTTTTGTATAAAAAGTCTGATGCTCAATTTGACAAATTACACTCAGATCCATACTCCCTTGTGTGGGTCTGTGTGTCACTCGCCAAACTCCTTGCCCACTTGCTTCCAGAGAACCCCTACCACACAGACAAGGGGCCTAAAAGGGTCTGCAGCAAGAACCACCATGCTCACCTTGAACTATTTGCTTCAAACTCTAAGGGATGGAGTTGAAGATTGCTCAGTTGGTAATATTTTCCCCTTGAGAGCCCAAGAACCTGAATCCAATGCTCCAAAAGAAATTAAAATGCTAGGTCTGGAGATGGTGAGAAGGTTCAATTCTAAAAGTTCCCACAGAATATCCTGAAGACAGACCTGAGTTTGATACTCTAGATGTCCTCAGTGAAAGGAGAAAAGTGGACATGTTGTCCTCTAAAAAATACATGCACTATGTGACATGTGCATGCACCCATTTGTGAACACGAACAAATTTTAAAATGTAATAATTTTTTGAAAGTTGGGTATGGTCCTGTGTAATTTTAATCACAACCCTTTGAAGACAGAAACAGGAAAATCCCTGGAGCTTCCTGACCAAAACCAGGATAATGAGAGATCCCATCTTGACACTGTTAATGGTTCCTGTGGATTAACAGGTGATTGTGCAGTGAGAGACCTCATCTCAAGACAGTAGATGGTGCCTGAGGACTGGGAGAAGATTTTCCTTGGGCATCCACATTCATAAGCACACATATAGACAAGGACAAGACTTCTTTATACCTGGGCAACTTGGGACACTTGCTCAATAAATTGTACAGACTTTCTAACTATTCTCCAATTGATGTCATTTGATGGTGAGCTTCATTGACACACTCAACAACTACTGAGAAATAACACATGTCCATGAAAAACCTAGTGCAAGGGGGCAAGCCTTTATGCTTACACCAACCCACACTCAGTAACTCTGTGCTACATTGTCAACACATTGTTTACTATTGTAATTTCCAGTCAAAACTCCCTTTTCACCCCAGCTTCTAGACTGTTAGTTGTCATGTGAGTTTCCCAATTGTGGTTGTCTTTTACATAAACCATGTCCACAGAATTGGAAACATTAGCATCTGATTGACCATGCATATCAGCATTTTATCGTCATGGAAGACTGACTGTGCCTGGTTTAAGAAGTATAGGACATGGTCATCGTTCATATTAGCATTACTGGAGAGTAATGTCTACTGTTAAATATAATTATGGTCTTACCCATCATGTTCTTGATTCTCCTCAGCAGGAGCCAGTGTCTCTCCCATTTTGCCATCCTGCTTTTGTAGAACTAGGGTTGCAGCATTGTGATTTGATTTATCTTCTTTGGGCACTATACTCTGTATCACATTTATGGATTCAGGACCCTCAATGTGATTCCTGTTTTCTGCTGAGTGCACTGAACTGTGACTCAGGGTTTCTGATACATCAGTTGCACTGTGATTTCCATTTTCTGATGCATGAACCACTCTTTGATTCCAGTCTTCTGATGTGTGCACCCAGCTGTGATTCAGGTTTTCTGCTGCTTGCAACCTGTTGACTTTATGCTTATGAGCTATTGCAGTGACCTTGGATGAAAATTAAGAATAATTGTCTTTAATTTTTTATTTCTTTTTTTTTTTTTTTTTTTTTTTGGTTTTTCAAGACAGGGTTTCTCTGTATAGCCCTGGCTGTCCTGGAACTCACTTGGTAGACCAGGCTGGCCTCGAACTCAGAAATCCGCCTGCCTCTGCCTCCCAAGTGCTGGGATTAAAGGCGTGCGCCACCACGCCCGGCAATTTTTTATTTCTTTTAAGAGACAGACTGTCTTCTTTGCATATATGCCTTTGTATGGGTGCTGGGTATTGATACCAGAATCTCCAAAAGATCAGCCACAACTGTTATTTTTAAAATATCATTTTATTTGTTATTTTCTTTATTTACAATTCAAATGTTATCCATATTTCCCTCATTTTCCTCACTCCCAGAAACACCCTATCACCTCCTCCCTCTTCCTACTTCTTGGTGGGTGTTGCTCTACCCAACCCCCCCCCCACACACACACACACAGACACTTACACCTCTCAGCCCTCTATTCCCCTACTCTGGGGTATCTATCTAACCTTCACAAGACCAATGACCTCTCCTCCCATTGATGCATGACAAGGCCATCCTCTGCTACATATGCAGCTGGAGCCATATGTACTCCTTTGTTGATGACTTAAGAACTCTTAACTGCTAAGCCATCTCTCTAGCCCCAGTAAGGGATATGTTTTAATATAGAGTTTCCTTCATTAATGTTGTAGCTTCACTCATTATTTCCTGATTTTCATTCAGAAAAACTACTTTGAAGGCCTGCAGAGGTGCTCAGTAGTTAAGAGAACCAAATGCTATCTCAGATGAAGCAACTTTGTTTCCTAGCCTTCAAGTCTAGCAGAACACAAATATCTGTATGTCTATCTCCTTCTTCAGGCCCCCTCAGGCACACACAGACTTCCATGACATAGACATGCAAACACATAAACACGAAGAAAATGAATTTTCAAAAAGAAAAAAAATACTTAATATAGAGTTTGACTGCATTATTACATGACATTGATACTTATATAATTGTGCTTTATATCTCTTTGAGGGAAAAGGAAAGGTTGTCTTATTGATAACTGGTCAAATGGCTTTCTAAATATTTATCTTTATATTTATGGATATATGTTAGTGGAGAACAAAGCCCAAGAATGGATTCATGTGAGAATTCTGAGTGCTTGTGAGAAGCCTCCAGGAAAACAAGACAAGAGTCTTATGATCTTTCTTTAAATACAGAAACATTCTTGTACTGTGATTTTTCCTCCTCTAGATGTTATAGATAGGAAAAGGTTTACTTCACTTGTTATTTATGTGCCTTTTTGTTAAAACATGTTGTTTTGCCAAGTGTGGCTTGTTTTGTTATTGAACCCCTTACTTGTCTGATTCTTCTTGACCTTCATAGAATAAATTGCCTGCTGATCTGAATAAAGTTCACTAGAACATGAGACTTCACTCTGCCTCATTTTAAGCCCCTGCTCTCCTGGTAGGTTGTTCATGATTCAAGAGATGGCTACACATCAATAAATGCATGATTAGTAGTAATTAGCCTCCAGAGGATAGGTAGAAATAGAAGGAATATGAATTAAAAGGAGGAAGAATAAAAAGAAGGAGACGTGAAGTGGGGAATTCAACATGTTGTTAGGGATATGTTGGATGTGGAGAATGGAAGTACGTGCTTAAAGTAAATAATCCACAAGTGGTTTTTTTTGTTTTGTTTTTTTGTTTTTTGTTTTTTTTCGTTTGGTTTTTTGAGTGTGAGATTCTCAAAAAAGAATTAAAATCATGTTTATAGTTATCACACACACTCACACACACACACACACATGCACACATTAGACTGGCAAGATAGCTCCATCTGTAGAAGGGAATGACACCAAGCCCAATAAATGGAATTTATTTCCTGGAACACTGGGTATGAGGAGAGAACCAAATCCGACCAAGTGTTGTCTGACTTCCCTATTCACTAGAGCAGTCCCATGACAACCCTCATAACTAATGAGCTAAATCTAATTTTTAAAACAGATCATTTAAAAGTGTTAAATTTGTTCATTGCTTCATTTCTATACATTAGAGTTTTGATGGCATGTATATCTGCAGATGAATATGCCTACTCTTGCTCATGGGATATTTCTCATGCTGCCTGAAATATTCCCATATAGCCCTACTTGACAAAGAAAAATAGTATTCTGAATACAGCTGACTTACCAAGCTTGTACCCTCTGAGATCACCTGAAGCTCTTCTGATTCTTCTATTGGATGTTCTGTTTTAACTTCTACCTTTGGATCTTCAAATTTCATTCTAAATTTAATATAATTAAATAATTATACTAACAGATCAATTTTAAAAAACAGCTCCTGAAATATTATGATACTTTTCTAAAATTATTCAAATGAATGACTTGGTAGCTATCATTTTTCTAGCTGAGCTGTGTTATCCATGCAGCAACTTTTGGGATAAGGTTAAAAGTATGCATTTCTATTTTTATGCATGTGGTCCTTGAACATGCAAAGCTTGCATACTGGTGAATTCTAATCCAGCACAAAATTATGTAACTTCAGGCAGGAATTTATCAAAAGGACTTATCAGAATTCCTACAACTTCATACTATACTGCTTATTTCCTTTATAAACACTCAAATTCCTTGTCATATCCCTTTGCATTGTACCTCTGTAACTGATCTTGCATCTCCTCTTCTCTTCTTGGAGCATCTGTTTGTAGCTGAGTACTAAAAACTCGGGACTAAATGGGAGATGAATATGTTAGTCACAGTCCAGTACAAGTTTGGCAGTCCTGCTCTGTGCTCAGGTTTTTTAAGGAAATATGCAAATTTCTTCCTTTCCATGTATTTACTGTGACTCTGTGGTAACTGTAGTTAACAGATACTACAAAAGGATTCTGGTGGCCCTAAAGCTTAAGATAAGAATAGTTGGTAATTCTAATTTGAAAATGTATTGTTCTTTTAAAAAAATATATTTTATCTTTTACTCAAATTGCAATAATGGGCAAAAAAATCATGGGGAGAAATACTAAAGTACATAAGGTAATCATTTATATTTTTATATCTCATGAAACAATTTGCTAAATATAAATTGAATATTACCTATAATAATATATATTAGTATAAGAATGTCTCCAAGAATAAATTTCCACTGTGTTTAGTAAATTATATCCCCTAAGAAGTGTTCAGTTCAAGCTATTCAAGGATAAATAACTTCAAGGTAAGATGTTTGTTTCCTCAGATGGACATCTATATGTAGAGACATCTTCTCTTGTATATAATTGTTTGGGGAGTGGAGAGCTGTTTGTTCGTCTCTTTCCTTGTTTGCCTGTTTGTTTGAGACAAGATTTCTTTGTGTAACCCTGGCTGTTAAAGACCAGGATGGCCTCAAATTCAGAGAACTGCCAGTCTCCTCTGCCTCTCTGCCTGAAAGTTAAGCTGTTTTACCAAAAAAAGTATTGGAAAACTACACACATTAAATCAGAATATTCAGAGAACTATCCAGATATAAGCACAATAATGCACAATTTCAGAAAAAAAATGGCCAAATTAGTAAACACTGAAGGAAAAGAAACAGAAAGACTAGCACAGGGAAAGGTGAGGTACAGAAATCAACATAAATAGCTAAGAAGGTGAAAATCTTCTATCAGGAAATTATAACCAACCAAAGGTCTATACTTTAGTGCTTTTCACCAAATGTCCAAATAAAATTGTGACGAGTAAGCCATAGAAACATTGAAATAGAAACAGTACACAAAAACAATTCTGATCAGGAAAATTAACTCACAAACATCAAGCACTTTTCCTTGTTTCTGCCTTCTGTTGTTGAATAACTGGATATACTGAAGACAGGTCTGCTGGAGTCATTTCAGAAGAAAAAAATATACTTTCATTAATATGGTATTTTAAAAGGAAATGAATTTGACATGCTGAAATAAAATGTAGTTAAGCTGTTTATTTTAAATCAAATATAAACTACGGAATTTCAAATCTATGCTTTCAAGCAACTCTGATATTAAAATTTTCTACTAATATTAATAAAAAAGAATCAGATTATGAATGAAAATCTTTGGCCCATACTGACAGTTACTGCTGCATCTGCCTGTACTGTTTAACTTGGATCACTGCTTCCCTATCTATTGAAAAAATGTGACTTTTTTTTTGCTTGCAGCTTTAAAAAAACATGGCACATAGATCTTTGCACAGAAGGCAAGGATGCTATCACTGAACTGAATGCCGAGGCTCTCTTAGGTTTCCATTGCTGCAATGAAACAACATAACCAAAGACAGCTGGGGAGGCAAATAAGAAATGGCCCTGATAGAGTCTTTAATCATTCCTTTGAAGATTTCCAAGCCAGGCTTCCTTTCCACTTCAATACCCTCAACATTTTTAATCTTCCAAGTTCCTATAGAACAGCTCACCAAGCACTGAACACTCAATTGCTTTTCTTAAACAATATTCCCAAATCCTCTGCAATCCTCCTACCGAAAATGGTCAACTTTCTGTTATGGCAATGCCCCACAATGATTGTAGCAAGTTGTCTTATTTAGGATTTCAATTGCTGTAAGGAAAGACCATGACCAGAGCAACCCAGGAATGAATGGGCATATTTCACTCACATTTCATCCCTAAAAGCACTGTGGGCAGGAAGTCAAACAGGGCAGGAGCCTGGAGGCAAGAGCTCATCATGGTAGGTCATAGACAAATGTTGCTTACTAGCTTGCTCCTCATCTTTCAGATGAAACCCAAAACCAAAAGCCCAGGGATAGCACCACCCACCACGTGTTTGGTCCTTCACCATCAGTCACTAAATTAGAAAGAGCAATATAGGATTGCCTACAGCCAGACCTTATGGAGATTTTTTTTTTCTTAGTTGAGGTTCCCTCCTCTCAGATGACTTTGGCTTATGTCAGTTTGACCTAATGCTATCCAACACACTTGGACAAAGCAAACTTTCTGAATTAGAACTTACCTCAATTTGTACCCAAGCCTACATTAAACTCTATTGCTAGCCATTATATTATTCTCTCATACCTAAACCCCTCATTCATAAAATGAGGATCAAAATATGCTCATCTCACAGGCCTTTGTGGGATTACTCAACAAACACACATGCAAAGCATTTAGAGCAGTTTCTGCCATGCAACTTCTCACTATTTAGACACTTGTCTATTTTTGCTTTAGGCAAAAGAATGTGATAATAGCAAATTTGGTCAGAAAAATAACTCTTTGATTTATAAATATTTAGCTAAAGGAAAACCAGGACTCAAATGAGAAAGTATGGACTATTTTACTCAGTACTTACTGCAGAAATGAGAGGCTTCCGTGATTAATTAATAGGAATTTTTGATCTACTGCTATAATTTTACAAAATAGCTACTCTTTACAATTTTCCTAATTTCAGAAATACTGTTCATTCAAAAGAAAGAGCAGAGGTTCATTTAGACTTGATGCCTAATTCTCTAAACTTTCTCCACAGGGCAGAAAAATCTGGACAGGGAGAGAGGAAATTATAGGATATAGAATAAATACAACACATAGATAACAGAGAATCAATGTATATTTGTGAACTACTGTGTAAAAGGAATAATGTTAGAGTTGAATGTTTTATATTTAATAATTGTGAGGATTTTAATAAATGTAAATAATTATTTTATTAATTATATCACAAAAATCATAAACATAGAAATGGGGTATATAGCACTTATAGTTATTTTATCAGCATGTCAAGGTGGTATAAAGTAGCATAGTGACGATAATCCTTCTCTTCCCCTAATGTGAGATAATTGCATCAAACAATGAATCCATGAAGTTAAGGATGAAACATCTACATTTGCATTTGTATGTCCAAAGTTTTATTCTCTAGACTGTTGTCATTTTCATGTGGTTTTTTTTGTGTGTGTATATGTTGTAATGTGTACATGTGTGTGGCATGTGTGTGCATGTATGTATATGGGGAGTGTTCGTGTGTTTGTTTCCTGTGATAATGTGTGTGTGTGTGTGTGTGTGTGTGTGTGTGTGTGT